>CM060949.1:121943514-122013218 GCA_030765055.1 Mantis religiosa | reverse complement strand
AAGAAAAGAAGAAGAAGAAGAAGAAGAAGAAGAAGAAGAAGAAGAAGAAGAAGAAGAAAGAAGAAGAAGAAGAAGAAGAAGAAAGAAGAAGAAGAAGAAGAAGAAGAAGAAGAAGAAGAAGAAGAAGAAGAAGAAGAAGAAGAAGAAGAAGAAGAAGAAGAAGAAGAAGAAGAAGAAGAAGAAGAAGAAGAAGAAGAAGAAGAAGAAGAAGAGAAGAAGAAGAAGAGAAGAAGAAGAAGAAGAAGAAGAAGAAGAGAAAGAAGAAGAAGAAGAAGAAGAAGAGAAGAAGAAGAAGAAGAA
This sequence comes from Mantis religiosa, assembly GCA_030765055.1. Lineage (NCBI taxonomy): Eukaryota > Metazoa > Arthropoda > Insecta > Mantodea > Mantidae > Mantis > Mantis religiosa. The sequence continues at coordinate 122,012,918 of CM060949.1, read as the reverse complement.
GAAGAAGAAGAAGAAGAAGAAGAAGAAGAAGAAGAAGAAGAAGAGAGAAGAAGAAGAAGAGAAGAAGAAGAAGAAGAAGAAGAAGAAGAAGAAGAAACAACGTCATGGAATTCATGCACACATTATAATTTAACTAATAATTTTTCTTCTTTTCTTTTTCAAAGTAAGCAAGAAGTTTTCGCATGTGAGGTTATTTACGGTCAAAGAAAAGAAAGGAAAAAGCAACAACTTCAAGCTCCAAATATGTCTCTTAGGTGATGCTTGAGAAAAACCTAAGATTTAAATATGAAAGTTCCAAAGAAGTAGCAAACTAAAATACCTTTCCCACACTATAATTGCCTATTTTAATTAGCTCTACATTTTACCTGTTGTAGAAATTTACTCTTTCCGTTAAAGATTTTTATTGTACAAGATTGTACACAGTTCAATGAAATAATGGAAACAAGATATTCACAGAAAATTCAAGACATAAATTTTATTTCTCATAATATACTAAACGTAGACTTTTACACAAAATGTTGAGCAATTCTTTTCTTCTTTTTGAAAAAAAAGATAATTTTCAATACACATAGTTTGGAATTTTATTGACGACCTTTCTGTACAGATGGGTAGGCACACGCACATTCTAAATATGCTTCTCTGGTACTCAGAGGTACGCAGAACTGGCATTTATGATGAAATATTGATGTAGAATACTAGTAGACATAGAACGATTCACAAGAATTGATAGTTTCATTATATTGGTGGTTGTTTAAGATATTACATGACATTAAAACTTACGAAAGATTAACCATTGCATGGGAAAGAGGTAGATTTTGGATTCTGCCGATGCTTCGTTAATTTAAGGAAAACTACCCAAATTAGACAAATTAGGCTCACTACAAATAAGGAAAAGATTAAATAAATCTTTCCAAAACTACGTGTATAACGTATAAAATTATTACTTTACAAAAATTTAAAAAAAAAATGCACGTTATATTCATACGCACAATCATAGCGCAATTAAAATACACACGAGACAAAATAGTAAAAAATTCTACTTGATTTTTATTCATATGAAATGTGATTCTTCCATTGCCTTATGTTCATCACGATAAAATGTATGGCTAAAATGAATTAAGTTTCCAGTGAAGCACAGTCACATAAGATGACATTGAACATTTCCACAAACAGTGTGGGCCACAGATTAGTATGGTCATAAGAAAACCCACATGCAATTGTTTCATCTCATCACAGACTGCTGTTCAATCTCAGCATATAGACCGATGTCATTGGTGATCGGTTAGTTGGATCCCACATATTGTCAGACTTACGGGGCAGGCGTACACTACAAAAGACATACGTCATGTGTAAGAAAACATTTCACTGAGGTTTGGCCGACAAATTTACTTATTGCATAATAACACTCCTGCACGTTTCAGTCGTGCTGTCGCCGGTACTTGAATCGAAGGCTTACTGATCGATGAAAATGTAGAGGTGGCCCAATTTCTTGGCCACCAGACTCGCCTGATCTGAACCCTATCGATTTTACTTGTGCGACCATTTAAAACTGTTGGTTTATTTGTCTCCGGTGCCTGACATGAAATACCTTCAGAATCAAATGTTGACGAAGTTGTGAGGAAGTACATAGCACTCCTGAAATTTGCACAATATAAGTCCTGTATTCAGGCAAGAGGTGAACACTTTGAGTATCTTCTATACAGTAAACTAGCTCCAGTAATAAGTGCGTTCGTATCATTGTTTTGAATGTCAAAGCTCAGAAAGCAAGCATTTTCAGACAAATGTTATAACATTATTTTGTTATTGTCTGCATACCTAAAATTATTTCCGTTATTTTTAAAACATGTATTCTAATAACACTGGTGACGAAAATAAGAAAAACACGGAGTGTAGCAGTTTCAACTTCCCACACATGAGTGTGAAGTGGATAAAAATACCATCTTATCAAAATAAGTTTAATACATTTGATAGTTAAGTTTAATATAGATTCCATAGGATAGTATCTTATAATACGTATATGACTCAGCAAGCAATGTATTGGCAAATATATTATAGTCGGTTAGCACAAACAACTGCCATTAAATATTCCACTTTATATAAAATTATGATTACTATAACGAATTAAAGCTGCCTCCTTTGCCGATGTGTAATGATTAACACTTGTTATTTGAACTATTGTTAAGTATATGGTGACAAAGGAAATTTTGTATTCCCCTCCAAAATTCGATATTGAAATTTCACCGAAAATACATCTTTTGATACCAAGATATTAGTAAAACGTTCTTATATTCTATTTATCGATCTGTCTGCATGTTTATGTGGCTTTGGGCAGTACAACTCAATGGAGTCACTTAAATACCAAATAGTAAGTTCAGCTTTCCAAGGAAGACTTTTAAGAAAATTACCCTCTTAAACTATTCTTTACATTGAAAATGTTTCTCTTTTTTAATTTTCTCAAACATTGTTGTAGTGATTCGTAAATATGACATCATTTAAGTGTCTCCATGACCAATTACTGCGAACCCTGATTTGCCGCTAATGGACCTTTGAAGTTCTATTCGTTTTAAATGAATTTTGTATAATTTTGTAAACCACGAGATATGAATAAAGGTTTAACTGCATAGATCGTTAAAACTTACTTATATCAAGTATTTTGAGATAATAATTTCCGAGATATATAGAAGAAGAAGGCTAGAGGGGTATGAAGGGCAAAGGAGCTTGGACTGTTTGTCTGCTCCGGTAGTGGAGTGTATGAGAGTGCATATGAGTCACCCATGCTGCCAGATCTGTTTGTTGCAGTGATAGGTATTATGTATAGGTGAGCTATGTGACAACAGTTGTGTATTTTAAACGAGCCTTCGATCCCTGGAAGGCGAGCATACACCACGAGGAGACAGCAAAAGTGATAATGTTGCACATTCCTCTTGCTTGTCTTCTTGTCCTGGACAAACACTACTGTCTCATAAGTAATGTAATTATTTGAAATGTCTTCTGTCGAGCAATTAACTAATATTCAAAGTACAGGACATTAGATTCTATGGTCCTGAGCAATCGTCAAGCGAGGTTTATTATCCCACGATGCTAGCAGTCACTGGTGTTTGATGCGAAGAATTCAGTTGGAGTAAATATGTATTTCCTCGAACTTGTCAAAATTTCTGACATGTAGAAAATGGACCATGGATCGAGAAAGATGATAATCTGATGGTGCGACATCAGGGTTGTGTAGCAGTTCAATTCCTCCCAATTTCTTTAAGTTTTTCCATAACTATTGGGCAATATAGGATGTTGCATTGTCCTGTTGCAACAGAACTCTATTTCGGTTAACTAATGCTGGGAGTCTACGTCTCGAAATTTCATGAACTTGTACCAGTTGTTGAGAATAAATATCCATATCAATCACCCGTCCGTTTGGAACAAATCCCCAATGAATAACACCTTAAAAATGTCACCAGACACACAACATTACCCTTGGACCGAACTGATTTCTTTTAACGATAACTGGTGTAGATCAAGCCATTGTTTCGGTAATATCTATACCTATCTTTCATCACAAATAACAATTCTCCTGACAAATCTATATCCATGGGATTACGGATAAGCTGACGATAGATATTCACTCTACGTCAGTCTGTTGAGATGTCAGTTTATGAGGTAGAGATCTACAGCTTCTGCATGATGAAAGTGCCTTAATGGGGCAATGCATGGAATCTTTTGAGGCACCAAGTTCTTCTGAAAGCTTAAGGGAACTTTTTTGCGGATTTTCTCACAAAACTTGGCGTGTATCCTCAATATTCCATACTTCAGGTCTTCCAGAACGTGGCAAATCTTTAGTATTTTCGTCTCCATTGTTGAAACGTTGGAACCATTGTTGTGCCACACGCTCAGTAATGACACCTTCTCCTTCCACTTCACATATTATTCTAGCTGCGGCCGCGGCTTTATAATATTGTTTCCAGAGTGTTTTAGAAGAACTCTAAGTTTAAACTTTTTATCTCCATTTTTTGACTGCTTATTAACTGAAAACTGATACATGCTCGCATTGTACGCAACACTAGCCCTAGCATCCTGTAAATAGCATTGCCAAACCAAAGAAACCCCAAAACTTCTCCAAAACACCAAAATAAAAAAAATGACATTACTTATGAGACAACCTAATACTTTGATATTTGTGCGAATTTCAAATACCTTTAACATAAACGATGAAGTGCTAAGTCTCAGTTCTTAACTTTTGATGTAATTCACAGAGCATAGAATTTCAAAGGTAACGTTCCCTGTTTAAAGAACTGGTGATAGCTTCAATTTCCTGTAGCCGCTTATTCTACAATAATATAGAACTATTTCTGAAAATGTTTATCTCGAAAACACGAAATATAAAGCACTTAAGAATAATAAGTTTATAGGAGACGCATAACCTCCATGGTGGCTCAGTTGGTGAGTTGTTTCAAGGATCCAGCTGGGTTTGAGAAATGTTTGATAAATGTGTCCAGAGTCTCGCAATAAATGAGCGTGCATTTGAGTGAGTGAGTGTGTGTGTGTGTGTGTGTGTGTGTGTGTGTGTGTGTGTGTGTGTGTGTGTGTGTGTGTGTGTGTGTGTGTGTCTGCATGTGTTTTCCAGTTATTAAATAGGTAGTTAGCTTATATAGGCAGATGCCTAAATACATGTTTCTGTTTCACACTCTTGTATAATACATCAATCATAAGTGTAACTATATATATTAAACATATATTAAACTTCAGGATATCATTCTTTAGATTTCTCTTCTAAATAAAAATAATAGCTTGAAGTGTCGAAGGACATTTGCATCATAAGTTTATAAATATCGTCGTATTCCTTTTGCTGTCGTCAGAAATGTAAATGAACCTGCTAAACTTAAGGAAGGAGAAGTTCTGCATATTGTTTGTCATGTCACACTTTTCAGATTAATTTACTACAGCCATTATATAAGCAGGTAACTGAAAGAAATAAACATTGTCATGCTTTAGCCGCAATGGACGACATGCAATTAAGTATACGCAGAGACCATCATATCGTATATCAAAGTTTCAGAATAATAATAAGAAAGACAATCAAGGGAAGAAGAAAATAATGAACGTTCCTCTACAGTAATTCGTGAGAGTGGCAACCTTGTGTAGGTATCTAACCGCTGTGGAGCTAAGAGTGGTTTTTAAGGGAATTAATAAAGGCCAGTTATTATTAATTAGACACGATTGAAACAGAAGACAAAAGTGAAATATCAGGAACATCTTAATTCATGCCTTATGATAACAAAAGCAAAGCTGAATAATATGATGGATAATTTGAGTATAAACTGCGCAACCAGAAACTTTGTGCAGAACTCTAAAGGAGGATGTGGGGTTTACTAACATGCAATTACCAACGGCATTTTATTCATATGTAATTATAAATTTGAGCTGAAGAAACCTTGGAAACTGTTGATTGGCAACACTGCATAATATCTACACAAAGCGTATTAATTTCTCTGCCATCTGCATTTATACACAAAGGAATAATGTATTCAGCTAGGAAATTTGATGTAAACATTTCAATAGAAGCTTCGATTTCCCTTGAATCAAGTATTAGACAGACGTACGTGAATGAGTATGTATGTGTGAGAGAGACAGGGAGAGCTTGTGAAAGAGAGAGAATATTACACTCAAAACAAAATCCCTATAAATATCAAACTTGAGTTTTACAAGTCCGCGAAACTGGTTTTCAAAAGACTTTCGGCGGAAACTACCCTTTACAACAAAAAGGTTTACTTATTCTTTCAGTTTAAAATGAATCTAATTATTTTGAATCAAATTTCATTTCATTCTTTGATATTATATATAATAATGTAACAAAAAGTGATCTTAAATTTTCTACAACTTACTTGTAAAGTCCTGTTTTTGCTGACTGAATCTTTTTATGAATTTGTGTATCTTGGAAATCTTTAAAGATTTAAAACTCCTTACTATAGGAAACAAAGCAAACTAAATATTTTTTGAATCGTTAACTCCCTCTTTGAAAGAACACATGTTACATGTATACTTTTACATTTACATAATCTAACCGAAATGCCTAAAAGTTTGTGAAAAGCTTTCTTCTTTTCCTGTTCTCCTACTTGTTCCTTTTTTTCTGTTCATCGCAAAACTCAACTCATTTCATGTTAATAATATTTTCGTATGGTTTATTTAATTAAGCCGTTATTGCTGAATCTGAGCTCTATCCTAGGAAAAAATGTATCATGAATAACATAACATAGGTACACAGTTTAGATGAAGTTGTTACCTAGCGGTTATGCGAGATATGTGCGAAGTTTGGGTTGACAAACTGTTCGCACAAAATTGTATTTTTTTATTCAATTTATTATAAGAGAATAATTGAAACGGCTGAAATGAAATTTTTGAGGTACGTAGCCGGCTGTAGCCTTAAAGATCACATTAAACGTGAAACAATAAGAGAACAACTAAAAATATTTACTTTAAATGACAAACTCAGGGAGTACAAACTGAAACGGCAAGATCATCTCTCTCGAATGCCAGAAGAAAGGCTCACCAAACAGGCCTTGCAGTAAAAACTAGTTGTTATTGGAGATGTTGGAAGACCACAGAGACGCTGGGAAGATCCCCTCTGATCCGAAACAGGCCTATCTGGCCTAGCTTGAAGGTTGATGATGATAATGACGACGACGATGATGATGATGATGATGACGACGACATATTTCACATGTCCCTATCATGGAAAGAATTTTTCTATTCATAAATTTCCAAGTAACTTTTCTCGACCTTATTCCTGATTTTTGTGAACTTCTAAGTGAACACCACAAGCACCCTAATTGAGACTACTTCCCCTAAGATGTTTCGACACTAATATCTGTGTTTTACCCCTATATTCAACGTAATAATGACTCCTTTTCGAAGCACATATGTGCGTGGTTCTATCTTTCTACAAAAGTCACCAAAAGAAGTTTAGAATTCCAGATCTTCCTTTTGATGCACCTCAAGATATTCAAATGATAAAGGATAATAGGACAATACTGACCTAGGTGTTTGCGGCAGACAATCACTAGTATGCTTTTTGTCATGTACCCTTAATAACGCATCAGTAATACAGTTATCAATACCTCTAATATGATGGACATGGCATTTAAAATCAATTTACTATCTAACAAACTTTACAGCTTCTCTGAGATTTGGTAATACAAGAGAGCTAATCGTTGTCATTTCCAAGGTCAATTCCAGGTGCTCCAAATAAAATTTAAATTTCTCTAATTCATATTAAACAGCCAACGCCTGAAAGCTGATGTGTCAAATAACTGGTCTCTTGACATGGCAGAATTCTAGATACATAGTAATAACTTTCCTACTTTGGATGAACCTGCAATAATATAGCAGAAATTGCCAACCCACAAATGGTAAAGAAAAATCTTAAATTGCCAAAATTGGTGGCATAATCAAAGTTTCTTTTAACGCCTGAAATGAACTTTGCAGCTCATTTCCCCAATTAAATTTCAGTCCTTCTTTTCGCAATATATTAAAAGGTGAAACTAATTTAGCATGCTGTGCAATAAATTTCGCAAAACATTAATTCACCGTGCGTAAGAATCATTACAAGCTTTCTTTTTTTAGGTGCAGGATAGTCTCCAACAGCTTATGTACGAACCTGATCATTTTGTATGCCACGCCCAGAGATAAAATGACGATACTTCAATTTAGGAGTAGGAAACTATACTTTATTAGAATCTACCTTACCAACAAAAAATATCCCACAAGTGTTTAAGACTGTCTTCAAAGTTTCTGAATATATACAAAGGTCATCTAAATAATAATGCAGATATTTCAATTTAACATCTTTAAAAATTATATACAGCAGTTGGTTAAATATTTGAGCAACCACCTCAGGCCTCAGGCCTCAGGTTAACAATTATTATAAACTCAAATGAAGCAATATAAGTGGCAAAAACTAAAGTCACTTTCACTTTTCATCCAGAAAATTTGACGGTAAACTCTGTAAAATCCACTGTTGTAAATCTTTTGCTTATAAAACTAATGATAACTTCATAAATATGTGGAAGTGGGGCCGTATCTATTCGGATTCTACTCGTATCACCAACTCTTCTGTAATCCACTTACAAACTAAAATCAACTTGCACCTTCGGAACTCGAATAATTAGAAAAAAATGCCTGCTGAATCTTTTTCCTACAAATTTGAATTTGATGGTCGCAGCCTATTAGATGGTGGACAAACTGTCTAGTATCCTCCATGTGAATATAATATATCGTCAAAAGTGTGGGAACTAACACAGAAAAAACATCACTCATTCAATCGAGAAAAAGAAACGGATCATAAAACAATTCCCTTCAAGGCAACTTATGGTGTTATCTCGGTTGAAATTGAAGAGTAGGATGTAACGGTCATTTAACTTTGCCATAGACGATATTTAATACCATCTGAGACCGCGATATAAAATCAGATCCTAATATAACTTAAACAGGAAGTCCTTTCGCAACATTTACAAGTGCATTACAGACATAGAGATAGAGAGAACGAGAGAGAGATCCTTTTATAAAATTGCTTTTATTGGGGGATTCTGGGGGCTGAAATCTATTTCCGTTAAAATCTCGACATGGAGGTGTTTGGGGGAATACAGACATCTTATTTGAGAGGACTAAACAAAAACGTTTATTTGACACGGTGCACTTTAACAAGATGTACATTTTTTGCACAGTAAGCTTTCAAATATCTATTACGCTTTATCAGTTATACAAAAATCGCTCAATATGAGAACTTCAGAGGCTATTCCCAGAAAATTCAGGAGATACATTTGATTTGGCATGAAAATATCTTAAAATTTGGTATTTTAATAAAAATCGATTGATTCCTTTTTGAAAACGGATTCCCTTTTCGAAAACATGCCCAGTAAAGGGCAGTTTAAGATACCATTGTCTTGAAAATCTTCGTGTCACATCTTGGAAGATGCTGGACTTAAATACCAAGTTTAGTTTTAGTTAATTGATGGAAATTAATCATTTCTTCACACTAGCCGTATATAGGCCAAGGTTTTTGATAGAGTCAACATGAAAAATTCAATGCCACGGCTGGGATTTGAACCACGGATCTCCTGGTTTCCGTCCAGTCGCTCTTACCCATTGAGCTACCAGGGCCAACTTGCCGTCATGACACCATATTAACTAAAATTAATTAAAATAAGAGTTAAATGTTGAAGCCTAGGACTTACGATAGTAAGTCACAAACGATGTATCGTATCTCGAATGCGAGAGCCCCTAGTGGTTTACCAGGAAATATACGAGTCAAAGTGAAGAATTTGGTGTCATGACGGCAAGTTGGCCATGGTAGCTCAATGGGTAAGAGCGACTGGACGATCCGTGGTTCAAATCCCGGTCGTGGCATTGATTCTTTCCTGTTGACTCTATCTACCAAGTTTAGTGTTTGAGTGATATTTGATTAATGGCCACCGGAGGCCCTGGTGATCTAGCACACCTTCTACTAGCTATGCTGGCTAGTACGCGGGAATATTAATGGCTTCCCTCAACCCCGTCCAGAGACGTAGCCGTTCACCCACGGGTATCGGGAACCTCTGCCCCCTCGAGTCCAACCCAATCCGAACAACTCCCTATCAGGGAGGGGCTCGAATGTTCGGCCCGAGGTTCCTCTAGTAAAGTCAGAGGTACCACGAGTGCTAGGGGTCCGCAGCGCCCGCACCACGGCAGCTGAAGGGGACGTAGGGCGAGATGAAAATGATTGAAAAAATGGTGATGGAGCAATTGGTGGAATGCTGGCTGGGGAAACTAGAGGACCCAGAGAAAACCTGCCACAGCGCCGTGTTGTCCATCACAAATTTCACTTTGCGGTCACCTGGGATCGAACGTGGGCCGCCGCCTTGGTGAGAGTCAAGCGGTTTATCCACTCGACCACGGCGCGGTCTTTTGTGTTTTCGATACCTTGACAAATAAGTTGAACAGCCACAAGACCTAGCTTTCTTGCAATGACCATAGCATTTATCATCTCAGTATAACTACGAGAGGCTGTTGCAAAGTTTTAATTATCACCCGGTAGTCTTTATGCTAGAGTGATGATAAATTTTCAGTGTCATCATTGATCCCTCGGGACAGAATGTTGGTAGCTTTAGTGATTTGAGCCCTTTCTTTTTTTTTCTTTTTTTTTTTTTTTTTTACAGTGAGTGCCAAAAGTGACTGAGGTATAAGTAGGAGAAAATTGAGGCTCTTAGTGTGATCAAGTTCCTGCATTTGAAGGTCAAAACTGCCTGGGAAATCCATGATGAGATGGCGGCTGTTTATGGAAATAATTGCCCATCGTATGATACTATTGTGAGGTGGAAAAGGAATTTTCAAACTGGTTTCATGTCCCTGACAGATGAGCCAAGAGCTATTAGACCGTCAATGACAGACACGGCGTGACCTTTCAAGACAGATGCTGATGCTGTTGGAACAGGATGAAGATGATTTTTTGATCGTCTGGTAACCATGAATGAATCCTGGATCCATCAGTAGGACCCAGAGACAAAACCCATGAGCATGGAATGGAAACATGCCAATCCGCCCCCTCCCAAAAAGGCTAAGGTGCAAAAGTCAGCTGGGAAGGACATGCTTTCAGTTCTGTGGAATTGTCGTGGAGTCATCCTTAGAGATTATCTTGCCAAGGATAAAAACCATAACTAGCAGATACTACTGTAAGTAATCTCCTGGACAAGTTACGAGCAGCTCTGATTAAGAAACGACGCGGTATGCTCTCCAAATGTGTTCGTCTTCTGGCTGACAATGCACCAGCTCATTCATCTCAAGTTGCAGTTGACAAAACAAGGGAATGTGGTTTTGAGAACTTACAGCATCCACCTTATTCGCCCGATCTCGCACCAAGTCACTTTTTCTTGTTCCCGAAAATGAAGAATCCGTTGCGTGATCACCGATTTCACAACACAAATGACGTCATTAATGAACTTTAAGAGTGGTTTAAAGCGAATTCTGCTGACTTCTACAATCAAGGTATTCGTAAGCTCAAGAAACACTGGGAAAAATGTGTAAATCTGGATGGTGACTGCGTAGAGAAAAACTAACAAGCACATATCAACAAAAATTTTCTTTTTAAAGAATGATAATTAAAACTTTACGACACCCGCTCGTATCATATAATGGCACTTCAGTTTTAATGCACTATTGTAGCTACATTCATTTCATCTAACAAAAATAACAATAATAATAAAATAATGAGCCTTAATAATATCCATAAAATCGGGAGCACTTTTGCTATGTTTTTACTGTGGATAACAGAGAGGCTCATTAGATTAGGTAAATTATGAAATTATTGCATCAATGCATTCTAGGTAATTACATGAAGATATTTTATCCAAAACTACTTTGTGTTAATAAAAGCATTGGTAAATATCCTCAGCAGCCTTAAATTTAACTTCCTGTACCTCTTCTAGTAAAAGATCACAGGGTATTCCTTTAAGTATAGCAAAGATTCCATTGCAATTATAACCAATAGCTCTTAAAAATTTGGTTTTGTATTCAGAATCTCCAGGGACTTAAAAGATACTGAGGTTATGTTAATTTTATACAAAAGCCTTGTTCGAAGTAACTTAGAATATGCCTCAGTTGTATGGTCACCTATGTTTAAATGTTATGACGATTACCTGGAGAAAATTCAGAAAAGATTTATATACGAGGCATGTTTTTTAAGTCAGTACCGTTTTGCGATTCCGCCGCCGCAGCGCTACTATTGGCGTTCCGCGCATGCGCGCTGGTTACCTACATCTCTTGTCTACGCACTGACGCCATTACAGTCTTATACTTCATTGTATACGTTGGTTACTGAGTGTTTAAGATGCCTCCGACAATCGTGAGTCCCGCCGATTGTGAAGTACGGGCTGTTATACGATTTCTTAGTGCTAAAGGCGTAAAACCGATCGACATTCATCGTAAGGTCTGTGAAGTTTACGGACAAAACATTATGAGTGATGGAATGGTAAGGAAATGGGTGAAAGCATTTAAAGATGGCCGCACAAATGTGCATGATGAAGAACGGAGTGGGTGTCCTTCGGTCGTTACTGAAGATTTGGTGCAGAAAGTGGACGAAAAGGTGAGAGAAAACAGACGCTTTACAATTTCATCATTGTGCGACTGTTTTACTCAATATTCTCGTAGTGTTTTGTATCGCATTGTGACCGAGAACTTGAAGTACCGGAAATTGTGTTCACGTTGGGTTCCGAAAATGTTGACGGATTTTGCACAAAACCCAACGTTTAGGCAGTGCATTGACTTTCCTTGAGCGGTACCACAATGAAGGTGAAGATTTTTTAGACCAAATTGTTACTGGTGACGAAACATGGGTGGCCTACGTCACACCAGAATCGAAACAACAATCCATGGAATTGCGACATTCATCGTCACCCACAAAAATGAAGTTTAAGCAAACAATTTCTTTCCGGAAAATCATGTGCACAGTTTTATGGTACAGAAAAGGAGTATTGCTAGTGGAGTTTCTGCCTCACAATGAGACAATCAATGCAGCGTCTTATTGTGAGACATTGAACAAAATGCGCTGTGAAATCCAGAACAAAAGACGTGGCAAGTTGAGTAAGGGTATCGTTTTGCTGCATGACAGTGTCCTTCCACATGTGGCTAATCGGACCAAAGATCTCATCAAATCTTTTCAATGGGAAACTCTAGATCATCCTCCATGCAGCCCTGATCTGGTGCCCAGCGACTACCATTTGTTCCTGCACTAGAAGAAACATCTGGGCGGTCAGCGTCTTCAATACGATAACGAAGTCAAAGCAGTTGTGATTGATACAGTGGTTAACACGTCAGGCGGCAGAATTTTATGAGGAGGGTATTCAAAAACTGGTGCCACGTTATGAAAAGTGCCTCAATATTCACGGAAATTATGTAGAAAAGTATATTAAGGTACAGGCTTTCATGTAAAAATAAAATTATTGCGATATCTATGCACGTCTCTTTTTAATTGCAAAACGGTACTGACTCAAAAAACATGCTTCATACACTACACAACCCCACAATATGAAATCAGTGCATTCCGTATATGCAACTGCTAAAGGAATTCAAAATAACGTCACTCTCTGATCGTAGAATACTTACTGATCAATTATTCCTGTAATTCCTGTTGTGAATGACCTGGTATGTAGCGAAGAATTACTTGGTCAAATCAATTTTAATGCCAGCATTGCATATTTCAGAAACCGTCAATTGCTTTAGTTTAGAGCACCGCAAACGTCATCGCAAAAAAATTCCCCTATTTTAAAGTGATGTGCCAAGTACAATGAACTCTTTTTTTTTTCTTTTATACCTCGCCTTTAACTCCAATGGTCATATCGGCGGCCGTTCTCCTTTGGAACATATCGAAGGTGATAACTCATATTAGTTGGGTTTTAATCATTAGATCATGCACACATTCACACTCTCATTCATACTCCCAGACTCTGGGGAAGATGTGGAATCATCTTGGTTGGAGAAAAGTCCCCACCCCCAGCCTGGAATCGAACGCAGACCACCTCGCACGGCAGGCAGGTGCTCTACCGACTGATCTATGGGGCCAGCCAATGAGCTGTCTTCTAAAATAGAACTGGATCATAGTTTCCCCTACTAGCAGTATAAGGAACAATTATATACAGGAATGAACGGCATGTGATTTTCAATTGTTATTTATGTTGTATGTTTTATGATAACACAGTTACCAATATCTTGTCTTCGATGATATTTTTTTTTATTCTTATATTTTCGTATTCTTGTTTATGTTACACTTTGTATTGCGCTTAAATTTGTATATCTTTAGTCTTAGTTTTTTGTATTACATTTTGCATTGTCCTTTTTGTTACTTTTATATTTATATTTCAGCCAGATTTGTAAATTATTATGCGTGTAGCTATTGTAATTGTAGCATTGCTCTGTTGTAGCACAAATAAATAAATACATTAGAACACTGTTTTCGTAAGTGGATTTATGTTTCATTATAAACTTCCTAAGAAACTAAACTCAAGAGCCCCGTAACCTAACTTAATTGTATTTCATAGCCTTACTCTCCATACCTAATTATCAAAACATGTTTCTTAGGTTAGGTAAGTATTTAATTTGCATCTAATGGATAGTTACAGAAAACTGTCTCATGCAAAACGTGTCTATTTTATTATGCATGTATCAAAACCTGGCATTATGCTCATAAAACAAGAGTTTCACGGTACGAAGTAAAATTAAATGTGTCCAACATCCCCAGCTACGGACTGAGGAAACACCTACACACTTAACCTCGTTTTACTTCGCCTATGGAAATGCGAGTTACTGCAGTTTTTCTCTGCGCTTTGCAATTTATGAACTACTATTGCTTGACATTATGTAGGTAAGTAACTATCAATTCAACCATCGAGTCTTGTTTTCTATAAATCGTTAATGTTACTCAGTAGCTGGTAAATGCACAGAAAAATAATCTCAGAATTCTTCCTCTATGCAAGCAACGTAATAATAATTCTTAGGCATCCATGACTATGTGAATGCTTCCATTAAATAAGTGCATGCAAAGTCTTGCGTTTGTATTGCGTCTATGCCTACTTTTCATTCTGAATGAAACTTAATTCTTAACTGAATTGATATGAAATAATGGCCACATTTAGTACACAGAATTCCTGCCACAGTCCAAAAAGTGTCAGTACGCAGAGTATCCTACAACTGTGTATGTCTCTCCAGTATGGTGAACGTGTACTTCATTTGTTGTTTTTGTTTGCAGGACACAAGCAGCGAATATCCACAAATTGCTTGTGCAAAGTTTTAACTATTCCATTATTGCTTGGTATTTCTTTATCGTACTTAGTCCTGAATTGCTGCAGCATATTTACATGCTAGCAAGTGAAAAAAAGTCTCTTGCATTTCCACACAAACCTATAAAGGTAAGTAGAGTATTATTTTATAGCTATTATTAGTGGCTTGAAATATTATTTTAGTGCGGTATATTTAGTTTCCGTTCTGTTTATTGTTCTTTAACCGATTAGATCACATCAGGAATTAATTTTAGATCATGCAGTAATTATACCCACCACTAATTTTGATAACTGGTACCTGCATAGTTCTGTAATATAATTGTAATGTCAAAATTGAGATAAAGCATAATATAGGATGTAAATTATTACAAAAAGGCAAAGATCAAAATATTTGTTATTAAAGCCCAGATCCCAATATCCATTGCAATCCTGGATATAGCTCATTTGCCAAAACTTTTGCAAATATAGGGCACGAGATTTAACTTGGCCCCTGGCTTTTAGAAAGAGAAACAAACACGTACTCGCGATTTCTTTCTAACCCGCCCCTCTCTTATGGCGTGCTAGGCAGGGCAGACACATCAGTGGCAGATGATCCTTCTTCGTCCTCCAAATTTGGTCCGTGTTTCCCTTCTTCACTGTCAGAAATTTCAAAATTTTCATGTTAACTATCTGAATCATCTTCTAAATTAATTATGAACCTATCACCAATTTCATCTATTAATCCATCTTTATCCCAATAATTGTTCAATCTTTTCTACATGTTCACAAGTTCCCCGCCAGATTTTTTTGATCCTTTGCCTACTACGATATCAAACAACACTTTTACGTCACTATGCTCTTTGGGACATCATTTTTTATCTGTGCCCATGTAAGTTCTATAGCATTAAGGAACAATGATACAGAAGTAGTCGTATTACAGCGTAGTCGTATATTTGCTCTATGCAATCTATTTCACAAATTTTGATACCGTCTTTTTTCAACTTCCTTTATTAGTTCGTAAAGTGCACCTCGGGTGGAATGCGGATCAAACTCAATATTATTGTCACGGAGCCATGACTGTATTACTGATTTAAGTGATTATGATATCGCAGCCCTGTTGATTTGAATAGAATGATAAGATGCGTTATCTATTACTACAGCACTATTGGGGAAATGTTGGGTAACAACTGATTAATAAACCAATTTTTAAATGTTTCACTATCATTTCATCATATTCTTTGCTTCATTTTGATTTAGACCTTGGAAAAGCATTGGGAATGAAACCCGTCGAACTCCCCGTGTTGGCCTTTGCCTATTGGGACGTGTATGGAAAATTCAAAATCGACCTTTTCACTTTTCCACACTTTGTTTTAGTATAATTTCTATTGATCCACGTTTCTTCTACGTAAATAATAGGGACACTGGAAACCCCTATCTCTCATTTTTTTAGAAACGGGAATCTTTTTGGGCAACGTCAGAAATTTTCCTACGCCTGAGTTCTTTACAAATGTAAATTTCACGAAGCTCGACACAGATGCAGTTGGCTTTCTGTATTTTAGGGCCCCGCATTCGTCTGAAAAAATTTATGAACATTGATCACAATATCCCTGGCATCTGATCTTATAGCTTTTCCCTTTCTTCCAAAGCCTCCTAGATCCAACACAAACACTAGCACTCTTCCCAACACTATGTTTAAAATAATCACAAAATTCTCAAATTCTGAAACCATTTTTCACGTTTCCAACACGTTAACAACCGATACTTCACTTGCAACATCACTGATGCCTGCTTGTGCTTACCCTCATATCACAATAGGTAATTAGGGAATACAATAGGGAGAGAAACCCAGCGTCCGTGCTAGACAAGGAGAGTGCAGAAAGTGCGTCGTGCAGTATAGCTCCAGTAATGCCAAATTTGAACCAGAGTTTTATCAGATTAAATAAATGTCTGGGTAACGTTTCTGTTATAAAGAACTAAAATTTGTTGAATTCCCATGACATACCAGATATTTGCTCATCATCATGGCTGAGTGGCTTGGCTCTCATCAAGGCGGCCCGGGTTTGGTCCAGGTGACCGCAAAGTGAGATTTGTGGTGGACAACATGGCGCTGGGACGGGTTTTCTCCGGGTTCTCCGGTTTTCCCCAATTGCTCCATTATCTTTCCTATCATTCATCTCGCCCTCATACATATCATCCACTTCCTTCACCTCACACCCCATCGGGCTGATCAGTTATTCTGGTTCTCTATCGGATCCAAAGCTTCGGTTCCTCAGGCCCGACCTTAAAAGGGATACGAGTTCAAGAATTCTCGAACACCACGATAGTTGTACAGCTAGGGAAGAAGAAGAAGAAGAAGAAGAAGAAGAAGAAGAAGAAGAAGAAGACGACGATGAAGAAGAAGAAGAGGAAGAGGAAGAGGAAGAGGAAGAGGAAGAGGAAGAGGAAGAGGAAGAGGAAGAAGAGGAAGAGGAAGAGGAAGAGGAAGAAGAAGAGGAAGAAGAAGAGGAAGAAGAAGAGGAAGAAGAAGAAGAAGAAGAAGAAGAAGAAGAAGAAGAAGAAGAAGAAGAAGAAGAAGAAGAAGAAGAAGAAGAAGAAGAAAGAAGAAGAAGAAGAAAGAGAAGAAGAAGAAGAAGAAGAAGAAGAAGAAGAAGAAGAAGAAGAAGAAGAAGAAGAAGAAGAAGAAGAAGAAGAAGAAGAAGAAGAAGAAGAAGAAGAAGAAGAAGAAGAAGAAGAAGAAGAAGAAGAAGAAGAAGAAGAAGAAGAAGAAGAAGAAGAAGAAGAAGAAGAAGAAGAAGAAGAAGAAGAAGAAGAAGAAGAAGAAGAAGAAGAAGAAGAAGAAGAAGAAGAAGAAGAAGAAGAAGAAGAAGAAGAGAAGAAGAAGAAGAAGAAGAAGAAGAAGAAGAAGAAGAAGAAGAAGAAGAAGAAGAAGAAGAAGAAGAAGAAGAAGAAGAAGGAAGAAGAAGAAGAAGAAAAGAAGAAGAAGAAGAAGAAAGAAGAAGAAGAAGAAGAAGAAGAAGAAGAAGAAGAAGAAGAAGAAGAAGAAGAAGAAGAAGAGAAGAAGAAGAAGAAGAAGAAGAAGAAGAAGAAGAAGAAGAAGAAGAAGAAGAAGAAGAAGAAGAAGAAGAAGAAAAGAAGAAGAAGAAGAAGAAGAAGAAGAAGAAGAAGAAGAAGAAGAAGAAGAAGAAGAAGAAGAAGAAGAAGAAGAAGAAGAAGAAGAAGAAGAAGAAGAAGAAGAAGTTTGATATCCAATGTATTTGAACAGGAAGAATTTTCCTGACGAACGCCCTAAGTTCAGTTTCAACATCTAATTCCATTATACATCACAACCTAATGTCTCACAAGTACATACGTATTAGGCTGACTGCTGAAGAAAGTAGTTTCCACATGGAAGAATAGAAACCATTTCATTAGCACGCTTTTAGGCAGATCATTTCACCGCGGATAATCTGATTGCTCTGTATTGACATTTTACA
Organism: Mantis religiosa; assembly: GCA_030765055.1. Lineage (NCBI taxonomy): Eukaryota > Metazoa > Arthropoda > Insecta > Mantodea > Mantidae > Mantis > Mantis religiosa. Next base: position 121,994,674 of record CM060949.1, on the reverse strand, counting down.
GACAAAAGGTTAGCACTCTTAGTTTAGAGAATAAATAAATAGTGCAACTTTATTATAGACATACGGGTCTTAAATTTGCATCCTGCTCTGGCTGTCAAAGGAATGAGATTTTATTCATTTGAAACTTTCTTCAAAATACATAGCTTAAGTTTCAATAACAAATATTCGGGAATATCTCAATGTGGTAGGTCCTGCAAAGAACTATATTGTGTTACATATTGCTCATTGTTAAGTTACACCCGAATGTCTTTCAAACAATGTAGTCTTAATTTATCAGAATCGACCTGAATTCATAGTTTTAAGCTACAATACTAACAAAAAATAATAACTGGCTGTATTGTATTGTATTAATTTTTTATTCACATAATTTCTATTTTGATACTACTAAGGATCTAAGAAGCCTTTTCTCCTGCACAGGGGCAAAATTTGGTGATCTGCTAATTTAATATATAAGCATTTATTAGAAGAAACTGACCTCAAGTGAGGTCGACCAGAATTACCCAGAACACAGCATAATATTTAAATAGAAATATTTAAGTACTATATGTGAGTTATTGGTATCCAATGTTTCTACGAGGCTCCCCCAGCATCAGAATAATAAGAAAGGTTCATATGAACATGGGTACTGAAGATCATGTACTGCTGAATTACAAGACTAAAGTTGAAGATAAAAGTTGTTCCTCCTGCCCTTAGCCTACATCCCATGCATTCGCGTATTCTGTTGCAAATTGCTTAAGTGTCTCGTATTTGGTCGAATCCAGTGCAGATAGCTCTCTCAGAGTGTCAATATCCGGTACAGAAGTCGCATAAGCCAGGGCCTTTAAAGTCTCATACGAAAGAATCCATTCAATTCAAATCACAGGATCAAGCAGGCCATGTAATGAATCCTCCTCTACCAATCCAACTTTGCGGTTATATACCATTCTAGTACGCACTATATGACTAAAATTAACTAGCAAAACGTCAGTGTAAAAACACATTTTCGGATGATGTGTGGAGGCAAATCATCACATAAATAACGTTACTTATTTCTGATAAACTAGATACAACTCTGCAAATAGGCGAATAATATAATAATATTGAATGATTGCACACTAAAAGTTAAGTAAAGCCTCTGTTGTTTCCCTGTCGTATCTTAAGTGTTTTCATAGGCCCACTTATGAGTACATAAGAACACTGAAGATATCATTACGACTAAAACTATCCTCAACAGTGAACAGGGTACATGTTAACAAATTAATGGCTTAATTCTGTAGCATGCGATGGCAGAAAGTTGTTCTTCACTCAAAGTTGCCACATTTATTCACTACACTCACTGAAGGCGATATAGATACAACAGCCTTTCATAATAATTCTCCAGACCGTCATTTGACTAACGTATTCCTTTGCTGCACTGCTTTTGGAGCAATCCTGACGGAGGAATTATTGACAAAATGTATAATTTTATAAACAAATGACAGGGTGATACATTAATAATTGCTGTAAATAATTTTCAAACCTTCAAATCAATGCATAACGTTGTAAACCGGCGTTATAACTCTTGCTAAAGAAATGAAGTTATTAGCGAATTCTGTGCTAACGAAAGCTATTAGTAAGTCAGGTAACATAAACAATTAGTTCAAGACTTACATGAAATAAATGTTCAGAGTGAGATGTACGTTCGAAAATGCACAAAGATAAAGTTCTAAAAATTAGAAAGACAACAGGATTCTTGGTCACAGAGTAACAGTAGTAATTCAGTTACAAATAAGAAGTTTAGAATTTGGCTACTACCAATTAGGAACGTTGGTGGGAAGCCTTATGTAAATGGATCTTAGGTTTCTAACAGAACGCGTATTTTTGAAAATCGGTTTTTCCCTTCCTGCTTTACAGTCGTACAGACAGTTTTACTGTTAGTGATTATAGTCATCCTCAGTGCCTAAAAACTGCGCTCGGGTTATACATACTTGTGGTCGCCGCAAGAGGATTCTCCAACTAACGACTCTCGTTATTATGGAAACATCAATTTAAACCGGAAGTACTGATACGTCAGAATATAAAAAATATATTTTGATAGTTACCATTTAAGTGCTAAGAATCAGAAACAGTAAAACTACACTCTCAAATAGTCGGCAAGTACTTGCAAATAGCTCATTATTACTCTCCATTAAATGTATCAGCCAACTACACAGGCGCTGCATATACTCACACGCATAGAGACATACTTGAAAAAAGGATCCCCTAGTTCACAACTGTAGCAGATACATCGAAGACCGGCATATTGTAGACGGCATTAAAAGATACGACGTTATGAATCTAATGAGTTTGTGTCCAACCACAGCTTCAAAGTTAAAAGCAGCACCCGCCTGTGAACACCCATCTGCCAGAAAACTTTTCTATCTTTTTCATTGCTGTTCCCGACGTTTAGGAAATGTTCGTTCATATCATGTTTTTTTTTTTTTTTTTTTTTTTTCAATGACTTTCTGGGTAGCCACATTTGGGAGGCCTCCTAGACGCTCCTCAACAGAAATGACGTTCGACTACATTCATTAAACTAACGCCTGTAGATGTCATAGACGGCGAAAGATCCCGATAAACACATCAATTCCCTTTTATCTCCTCCTAAGTTTTCCCATCCAAAAGTAAAAATCGAATCACTGAACGATATCGTTTTTTTTCCCCCCCACTGTGTAACTAATATTCCATACTTACTGTCATTGTTGCTATGCATCGCAAGTTGACATTCCCGCCTGCAACTAGTTGCTACGAACACAAAAAAAAATCTCAGAGCTTTAAAAATGACCAAAAGCTCCAGTGTGGTAAGTAAAAACATTTATTTTGAAGTATTGATAGTGTCATTAAAATTTGTACAATTATTGAATGCAATTGCACCATCTCCAATCCTGCTCTTTGCATCTACACTTGTTCTATGTATTTCTCCAGAAGAGGACGGTCCTGCTATCTGCTGAAATTCCTTCACTACCATTCCCTCTGTACAAAAACTTGTCAGTAAACTTAATTTTACTTTGCAGAGAATTCTCCATTTAATCCTCTACCGCAGTAGATGATTTCCATCCTCCATACCGTTTCAGAATCTATGAAGACATCTACGAAGTGTAACATTTTGGATCCTCTAACTTTAGATATGTAGCTACCTTTTAACACACTGCAGCGATGCTGTTTGTCCCCATTGTTTAACTAATACATTTGCCATTTCGAAATGTTGGGGGAAAACGCTTGCATTGACAATTTTCAGGCCTCGCTGCAACGTACTTTCGAAAAATTCCCACGTAATTAACTTCACCAACCTTCTCAGGCCTTCTCTATGGTAAAAGAGCGAGAAATGTGTGTTTTACTATTTGGGATATTCACCACAATAAATTAATTCCTATCTTCAACATCATCGATCATAATTTTTACCAGCAAGCCCCTTCGGCAAGCCCCTGCTATCCCCAGTATCATTACCACTTTCATTAATAAATTCTTGTCATCAGGAGCATCATTAGAAACTTTGTTACATCCTCCCTCGAAAATATTTTTGATTTCTTCGGACGATGTCCAACTTTTTTCTTTTTCAAGAAGCACACTAACTTAGTGAAACTTCTAATATCAATTCCATTATTTAAATATATAATTATTTTTAGCATATAAAATTCAGACCACAAACCTCCTGGACTCATCAATTTACTACAAGTACAAAATAAGCCAGTATATTCTTTTAACCATTTACACAATGAATATTATACCAACTCATACCTCTGTTTAGAGTTTTCTGGTATTAATTGATCACATCCAGTTTTCCACGCCTCTTCTATTTCATCATCACTGCTCACATCGTCTAAAACTTTCTCCATAATCAGATTTAAACCCTCAGTCAAATTCCTTTTACATTTTTAACAAATATAATATGGTGGCATGACCAACAGCATTTATTATTTCTCCACATCAACACATATAGGCGGTGCACGTTCTAAAATCTAACATTTACCATCAATTATATTTATTAATACTTCAGCTAATATCTTAATTACTGAAATTCAAACTCATATAAATACACATAATGCAAAAAATAGTATGCAATACACATGAAGTAAGCACATAACGGAATCTCGCAAATTAAAAAAACTCGGAGCAAGCATCTCGTTGTTCCCCCCCCCCCCCCCCAAACCTTTCCTCGTTCCGTATAAAGTGCTTACTACATAAATATCACAATATAGTATTTCAGTTTAGCCAAAACACATTGAATTATAATTGAAATTCCTGTAAAAGCTAAACTAAGTTATGAATCAGTACCACATTTGCTTTAGCGACGTGTAACAACTCACAGGATATCTCGGGAGACCAACTTGCCGTAGCAATGCCATGTATTTTGAAAGACGGGTACTTATTGCACCGTAATAAAGTAACCATGCAGGGAGATATTTCACCTCTGCGACCTGCGGGAGATCTATTACGGTTACCACCCGCCAGGGGCAAAAGTGGAGAAATCATACAGGAAGCTACAAGGCCGCAGGCGCACAGCCACGAAGACGCGCAGAAAATTTTAACAGTTCCTGGCTCGAAGATCTATCCTATTACTAGAGCTGTCCAGAAAGGGAAATGATCGACCCGTCCAACCAAGCAGCCCTACAGTGTCCACCGGAAATACTCTTTCCTTGAAGCAACCATCCACATCATCTATCCGATATCACCTGACACTGAGAAATCTAATAGTTCACCTGAAAGATAAGAAGGAAATGGAATGAAAAGTAAATGAGGAAAAATGGTCCTGGTAGAGCCCAAATCCCGCCGCTGCCAACCAGAGAGTGAGTGATCATCGGGAATCAAACCCGGGACCTATCGAATGCGAGCTTCACGTTTCCACGGAGCCAAATCCTTGGGTTAAAAGAAAATATAAAAGGTGGTCTTCAGATGTACTCTCGATCTCTTTTGTTTACGTTTTGAGGGTCTATGCTACTAAGTTTTAACTGTAATGAACCTGAAATATAGAAAACTCGTAATTTCACCAAATAGCACAGCTATTCATTATATAGACCTAAGTGTGTAGGAAGTCGACTATAGCTGAACACGTGCTGTAAGTCATTAATCATGTCCGTTCCTCATGGTTACTTTTAATTATCTCTACGATCTCTAGAAATTCATTTTCTCTTCTCTTCGCATACCTCAGGGCGAACATAATAATGCTATTTTTTACGACAGTTGAAAACCCTATGTTTACTACTTCAATAAAGTCTCTTCTTGCCTTGACAAAACTGGTTTCAGTACATCAAGGTCAAACAATCAAGGCCCAATCTAGAAATCCTTTTCCTTTTTGTGCAGCATTACTTAATAAGCTTTTTTTTCTTCTTCTTTTGCGGGTTTAATGGCCACTTATCGCAATTACCAGCTTCTTTATTTCTCTTTTAGGTGCGTTTGTGTTTGTATGTGCTGCTTGACACAAAAGTAAAAAGAAAAAGAAAAGTGAAACATAGCGACGTATAAATGTAATGGGAACTGTTCTTATTGCTCTCTTTCTCTCTGTATTCAATATGCAAAATGCCTTCTTGTGGTTCAGCTCTAATAGCTCAAATGTTAATGTCTACTTCAGTGATATTACATCAGTACTTCGACCAATAAACCATAAGGAAAAGTTGAACGTCAGCCAACCTAGCTATCGCTACCAGTTTTTCACTACAAACACGTTGCTTTTTTTTTTTTTTTTTATCATTTCCAAACTTTCTTTTTATAAAGATTTTTGGTATTAATGTTTATTCCATTATCTTTAGTTAAATTGGACCTTCATTTTATGTAAAATATTATACTATTAATAATCACTCACCACGATTATAACCTTCAAACATCAGCATTTATTATTCAAAGCGATTATCAGGAATAAATTATCTTTTTATTGGTTGATTAAAAACTACTTTTATAACTCTTTTTATATACCTTATATATATATATATTACTCCATCAATAATGGCCTTAATTATACTTAATATGTGAATAATGTAAATACAAATTATTTACATAAATGCTACTAATCAATTTTGGCAGCCTAAAGCTACTATACTTTCATCATTAGTACAAAAAGCAAGTTTATTTAGAGTTTCTGAGCTTTTTTTTTTTCTAACATCCTCTAATGTTAAATAATCGAACGATGAACGAGGGTGAAATGACGCTCAAATGAAACAAGGTCCACTTAGAGTTACCCGACATTCGTCTTAGGAGCTGCATCAGGTAATCCCAAAAACATTTTACAAAGTAATCTATAAATGAAATAATACCCTCTTACTATTTCTTTGTACACCGAGCTTCCTAGATAGATGGTTCAAATCGCGAAACCTTTGGAAGAAGCCCAAGCTGAGTTTAAAATGTTAATTTAACATGAGAGTTCTATGTTAAACATGAGGTTGTTATAATACAAGAAATTTCTTTCCTTTACAGAATTCGCATGCGAACCAAAATGCACTGATTCAATATTAGTTAAACGAATTATTTTAATAGAAAGGTACATTTAAGTTCACAATTAAATACTTGAAACTAAATGATTGCTAATCTGTTAAATACGCTAACTGAAGAAAATGTAAATTCTAAAAGATTCAAGAGTTTATATAGTTTGTTGGAATCTGACGTTATCACAATCGATTTCTAGTTTCACTACTACGCGCTCTTATGTAAGTAAGAACAGCATTGCAGTCCACATAAAAACAGGATACTGAGATTTCACAGATAACATCTTTTGAGACTTCCTGAACAAAATATAATAATAATAATAATAATAATAATAATAATAATAATAATAATAATAATAATAATAATAATAATAATAATAATAATAATAATAATAATGAATAATAAGAATAACAACAGGTCTCCGTCCCTCTAGTTAGTGTGGTGTGTGTGTGTGTGTGTGTGTGTGTGTGTGTGTGTGTGTGTGTGTGTGTGTGTGTGTGTGTGTGTGTGTGTGTGTGTGTGTGTGTGTGTGTGTGTGTGTGTGTGTGTGTGTGTGTGTGTGTGTGTGTGTGTGTGTGTGTGTGTGTGTGTGTGTGTGTGTGTGTGTGTGTGTGTGTGTGTGTGTGTGTGTGTGTGTGTGTGTGTGTGTGTGTGTGTGTGTGTGTGTGTGTGTGTGTGTGTGTGTGTGTGTGTGTGTGTGTGTGTGTGTGTGTGTGTGTGTGTGTGTGTGTGTGTGTGTGTGTGTGTGTGTGTGTGTGTGTGTGTGTGTGTGTGTGTGTGTGTGTGTGTGTGTGTGTGTGTGTGTGTGTGTGTGTGTGTGTGTGTGTGTGTGTGTGTGTGTGTGTGTGTGTGTGTGTGTGTGTGTGTGTGTGTGTGTGTGTGTGTGTGTGTGTGTGTGTGTGTGTGTGTGTGTGTGTGTGTGTGTGTGTGTGTGTGTGTGTGTGTGTGTGTGTGTGTGTGTGTGTGTGTGTGTGTGTGTGTGTGTGTGTGTGTGTGTGTGTGTGTGTGTGTGTGTGTGTGTGTGTGTGTGTGTGTGTGTGTGTGTGTGTGTGTGTGTGTGTGTGTGTGTGTGTGTGTGTGTGTGTGTGTGTGTGTGTGTGTGTGTGTGTGTGTGTGTGTGTGTGTGTGTGTGTGTGTGTGTGTGTGTGTGTGTGTGTGTGTGTGTGTGTGTGTGTGTGTGTGTGTGTGTGTGTGTGTGTGTGTGTGTGTGTGTGTGTGTGTGTGTGTGTGTGTGTGTGTGTGTGTGTGTGTGTGTGTGTGTGTGTGTGTGTGTGTGTGTGTGTGTGTGTGTGTGTGTGTGTGTGTGTGTGTGTGTGTGTGTGTGTGTGTGTGTGTGTGTGTGTGTGTGTGTGTGTGTGTGTGTGTGTGTGTGTGTGTGTGTGTGTGTGTGTGTGTGTGTGTGTGTGTGTGTGTGTGTGTGTGTGTGTGTGTGTGTGTGTGTGTGTGTGTGTGTGTGTGTGTGTGTGTGTGTGTGTGTGTGTGTGTGTGTGTGTGTGTGTGTGTGTGTGTGTGTGTGTGTGTGTGTGTGTGTGTGTGTGTGTGTGTGTGTGTGTGTGTGTGTGTGTGTGTGTGTGTGTGTGTGTGTGTGTGTGTGTGTGTGTGTGTGTGTGTGTGTGTGTGTGTGTGTGTGTGTGTGTGTGTGTGTGTGTGTGTGTGTGTGTGTGTGTGTGTGTGTGTGTGTGTGTGTGTGTGTGTGTGTGTGTGTGTGTGTGTGTGTGTGTGTGTGTGTGTGTGTGTGTGTGTGTGTGTGTGTGTGTGTGTGTGTGTGTGTGTGTGTGTGTGTGTGTGTGTGTGTGTGTGTGTGTGTGTGTGTGTGTGTGTGTGTGTGTGTGTGTGTGTGTGTGTGTGTGTGTGTGTGTGTGTGTGTGTGTGTGTGTGTGTGTGTGTGTGTGTGTGTGTGTGTGTGTGTGTGTGTGTGTGTGTGTGTGTGTGTGTGTGTGTGTGTGTGTGTGTGTGTGTGTGTGTGTGTGTGTGTGTGTGTGTGTGTGTGTGTGTGTGTGTGTGTGTGTGTGTGTGTGTGTGTGTGTGTGTGTGTGTGTGTGTGTGTGTGTGTGTGTGTGTGTGTGTGTGTGTGTGTGTGTGTGTGTGTGTGTGTGTGTGTGTGTGTGTGTGTGTGTGTGTGTGTGTGTGTGTGTGTGTGTGTGTGTGTGTGTGTGTGTGTGTGTGTGTGTGTGTGTGTGTGTGTGTGTGTGTGTGTGTGTGTGTGTGTGTGTGTGTGTGTGTGTGTGTGTGTGTGTGTGTGTGTGTGTGTGTGTGTGTTCGTGGGCCTGTAAACAGATTAACTCAAAAATGAAGTCGGTTAAATACCAAATCTGGTATTTAAGATCAACATCTGTCAAAGGATGAAACACAAAGCTTTTCAAGAAAATCCCCCCTCCCCACAGACTATCCTTTACATAAAAATTGCTCTAACGATCATCATTAAAATTCCATATTTTCATGACAAATGAAATACATATTTTGAATTTTCTGGAAACTTCCTCAAAAGTCCTTTTTATTCGTATGACTTTTGCACAAATGATAAACCACAAAAAGTACATCAAATCATATTATACAAAATAATATAGATATTTACAACACAATTTATGTCAAATACGCCTCTGCGGTTTTCTGTTTTCTAGAGTGAACCCCTTTTTCATTTTTTTTTTTGGGAGGGGAGTTTCCAATACTCATACTTTTCTCAAATAGGAAGTCGTTACTCATTTATTTATGCCCTAGGTGTGCAAGAGAATAAAATCTCAAAGCCGTCACATCTGTTCTTAAACCATCTGACTATAACTTGCCTTTTGTATTTGGCTATTACCATTGTGTTTATAAACAAATATGTATTAAGATTTCTCAACACGCCACTATCTCAACTTTAAAAAGAAGAATAAGTTTTTAAAAAGTAGGTTATGCTAGAGTGAACAGAGAAAGGTGTATGAGTTTACTCATTAGATTTTTAGAAAAGTCTAATGTCTGGTGTGTGTGTGTGTATGTGTGTGTGTGTGTGTGTGTGTGTGTGTGTGTGTGTGTGTGTGTGTGTGTGTGTGTGTGTGTGTGTGTGTGTGTGTGTGTGTGTATGTTTGTTTGTTTGTTTTCCAGACTGTGGAGATGATCATCTTTGTTGGAGAAAAATCCTCACCCCCAGCCGAGAATTGAACCCGTGACCCCTCGCAGCATGCAGGTGTTCTACCAACTGAGCTACGGGGCCAGCCCAAGAATGGTTTGTATAAGAGTAACGCATTACATATTTTAAAAATACAGAGAATAATGTTAAATGTGTGACACGACGCTGCTTATGAACCTTGGATGCCACCTACCTGACCCACCACCTGGCAGAGCTCGACAATCATCCAGACATATGGAAATGGTCAGCACCGTTCTTCCCCTGACGAAGTGTTCATTTTTATGACCTACTAATCATTAGTACTTAGATACACCATAGTACCGAAAAGGTCGGCGGTCCTTCCTTCATATGGGTGCCATATACACATGTATTCCATGGTTGGCAACAGGAGCACCATGCTCCAACCCGCTACCCCATGGTACATGGCAGGAAGGTTTAGTATACGATATATATCCTACAAATTAATTTTTCATATTCTCAAGTTCGTCACATTCTGGAGAGCTACCTCAAAACACGTGTTACACTTCGTACTCCCATAAGTGAAACGTTACAGATACTAAACAGAACAGATCAGCACAAATAGGTTTCATGAATTTGACACGCGGAGAGAGAAATAAAGGCTAAGAATGGGTTACCCACCAGATCAGGTATCTGAAGAACAACTTACAATTCGGCTGATGCTACATGTAACTCTCTTTCCTCTTCCAATGTTTTATCTTCTTTTAGAGCAGATTTAGTGCAACGAGTTTTTAAGTTTAAGTAAATTTGTGTATCACTTCTTTGCTACACAAATGAACATGGTGATGTCATCTGATCTTCACCTTCTGTATAAGTATCAAATTATTTTGGGCGATTGATGAATTTTGAATAAATTCATTTAATGATACGGATGAATAGAGCCAGACTGAAAACTTCAATGCCATAGCCGGGATTTGAACTACAGATCTCCCGGTCTCCGTCCGGTTGCTCTAAACCACTGCGCTACTATGGCCAACATGGCATAGTTCATGTTTTTACCTAAAAACATAGTGGTTTAACTATGAAGCCTGGGACTTAAGTACTTACAGGATAGTAAGTCGCCACAAAAGGTAAGTGTCTCATTGTAGGTATATGAGAACCCCTAGAGGTTTACCGGGAAACATACGAGTCAGTTGGAGAACTTAATGTCATGTCGGCATGTTGGCCATAGTAGTTCAGTGGTTTGGAGCAACCGGACGGAGATCGGAAGATCTGTGGTTCAAATCCCGGCTATGGCATTGAATTTGTCAGTCTTTCAAATCCCGGCTATGGCATTGAATTTGTCAGTCTGGCTCTATTCATCCAAACCTTAGCGTACACACGGCTAGTGTGGAAGAAATGATAATTTTCGCAATTTAATGTAGTTTATTAGTTTCCTGGGCTAGAAAAGTGAGCTTTCTAATACATATAAAGACTAAGACAAACAGTGGCCACACCGTGTCCAGGCGGTTAGACCGCTTGACTCTCACCAAGGTGGCCCGGATTCCGTCCCATGCGACCGCAAGTGGAATTTGTGTTACACAACACGACACAGGGCGAGTTTTCCCTGGGATCTGCGGTTTCCCCAGCCATCGTTCCACCAATTGCTCCTCATTTTTCCAACCATTCATCCCTGGTATGTAGTATTGTTAAGGAATGCAGTATACCAATAAAAAAATAAGAAAAACAGTGTGATGAAACTACCTGATACTACCATTGTAATGCTGAAGTATTCAATTTTCCCAGAGACAACTAAATTGATTCGGCTTCACAAACACCACTGTTGAATGCTTGAATGGAAAAGTTATCTTCGTAACGCTCAAGGTCAGGAGAGGTTTTCTTCACTCGCATTAATGAACACAGAGAATGATCTTGAAAGATTGTGATCAGCCAACCCTCCATTTCATGGGGAGGTAATTTGAGTCTTTATTACGAAAACTCGAAGAACTGATATGCAATTCTAAAAATAAAAAAAAATAAAAATGCACTAGAGTAATCAACAGTATAACGCTATATAAATATATAATCATTTTATTTTGCTTATCTTCTTAATTTGACATGCCAGCTTTGGATTAATCGGCCAGTCTGCAGTGAATATTTTTCATACATTTTTTAATCAGTAACATTCCCGTCCTCCAAGTCAGAAGTCGCTACTGGGTAACGGTTAATGTCACACATATTGGCCTGCTCCAGAACAAACACGATCACTTTGCTCTGATTTGTGCAACTGCTTTTGCCTTTATTAAGTTAAGGAAACTTGTTGCAACTCAACTTCGGTAAGTGGTAAAATTAAGTTATATTCCTCGCACATTGTGGAGTTTCCTTCATCTTTTACAGCGCCTTCTCTATCCACCTAAGAGCCTTGCAATAAATTGAAGACTGTACATCAATCATGATAACAAAAAGTGACAAAAAGTTTCTTTTGAGTTATTCATTGTTTTGTGGTTTGTCAAAAAAAAAAAAACTGCCGATATAAAGAGCCTGAATCAGATTGTATAGTTATTATTAAGTTTTTCTTGAAAATTCCCATCCCGTTAGGCAGAAAAATGTAAAACGTGGTTAGGTAAGTACCACTGCAAGACGTCATAGGGTTTGCTGGTAATTTTAGCTGTTAATTACTGTAATTTAACAAAGAGAAACATTATATTCTGTTTACTTTTAAAGAATACAAAACTATTTCAATTCATTAATTCTACAAAGAACGCTCGATTTTCTTATTTCATATATGGCAGCATCTGTCCTAGATCCCCCTTCTTCTCAGCTGACAAATGGTTTTGACACGGTTGTGATGGTATAAATAAGTCGATGATAATAGTAGTAAACGCTTTCTTGAGAATTTTGTAGGTGCACCATTCTTCGAGTTCATTAAACGTTCTTCTTGTCTTTACAATTCCGGGTGAGGCTTTTTCAAGTCTAATCCAACTGCATTTGGAAATATTTATTATGTGTTTCAAATAGGAGGGTGTCTGTCCTTGAGCGCTACTAGGCGAGCAACCAATGGGAGTGCTGCGGTGCTGTCGTATTGAATTCCCGCTAAGTGGTGTGTGAGGAGAGCCAACCTAATCAATCTTTTTTTTTTCTTTAATTTACGTCCTCCAACGTTAAGTCATATCGGACGATGAATGGAATGGGTGAAATGATGCTCAAATGAACCCGGGGTCCATGGAGCTTAGAGTTAGGATAAGGGAAAACCCCGGAAAATCCTTATCTAGGTAACTCGCCCTGACGGAGATTCGAACTCGGGACCTCTTGGACGTGAGGCAGACATGCTACTACCACGCTACCGAGGCGGGCTGATCAATCTGTATGAAATACTACTCGCGTTAAGACAAAAATTCAGATTTCGCCAAAACTGATCCATGTGGAAGGTAGAGAGTAATGTATCTAACATAACCATGAAAAACCCATATTTTTAGCTCAAATAGTTTTTCTAATACAAATAAATAAAACACTATTACCTGTATTATAACAATAAATCGCGACGTAAGCACTGTATGGATATCATTATTGGTTGGCATGTATGCGTGTACGTATATTTGTAATTACTCAGAACTAAAACGTAAATGCTTGACATGACGTGATAAAAGAATTATTTTGAATAAGCCAATTCGAGCGAGAGGAAACAATAAATTTCCTGCAGCCCTGAGAGAACGTGTCTGGTCACATTATATCTTTGTTTATGAATGGTTCGTAATCTCTAGAGAGTTCAAAGTGGTTGGTGTGTATGTATGTACATATACTTTTCATTACTCAGAACTGAAATTTAAACTACTGACATGTGATAAAAGAATTACCGTGAATAAATCAAGGTGTTAAATTCGAGAAGGAGCAGACACTTCATTTCCTGTTAGCCTGTGAAATGCTGTATGCTTATGTTTATGAATTTGATTTGATTTGATTTATTGATTCATCCATTAAAACATGTACATGTTATAGGACACGTCAAATTAAAAACTAAGAACTAAAAACTAAAAACTAAGTACAATATTTATAATTAAGGTAGCTAACTAAATATTTACAAATTTAAAAATTCATCCACGCTGTAGAAGCTATTGGCTCTAAGGAAGTTTAATAACAATTTCTTAAATTGATGTTGTGATTCAATCTTTTTTATAGATTCAGGTAGCTTATTGTAAAGATGTAAGCCAACATATGTGAAACTATTTTCATACATCTTTGTTTTGTGTAAGTAAGTAAGTAAGTTTTATTCACCGTAAGAACATACAATATTCATGGCTTCGTCAAATTTGTGCCCGTAGGAATGAATGCTGGATAAGTGTTTATTTACTCTGGAGAATTCAGATCAATATCATTCAGTTGTTCTTTACACAACAGTAGAGTAAGAGTTAAATAGTGCAATGATTTCTTGTGGTGAATTTAGTGGCAAGTCAAAAAGACAATTATTGTGGAGTCAGGCTCGAAGTATTGTTTTTAAGGTGTTCACGTTCTTCAAAAAATTGGGCAATGAGGAATATAGAAGTCAGCTCGATTTCAAAAAAGCTCAACGGCTTACTGCTGAAGCGTGTGGTGTAGGTAAAACAAGTGTATCCCGCATTTGGATTAGAAAAGCAGGTAATTCATAAACTATAATTATAGTTATAGTATTTAAAAATATACACAATTTGCGAAAATGCTTTTTACAATTTTGATTTTGGCAACTGCATCATTGTAAAGGTTTGTAAAATATAATTCGCTTACCCTTACATCCAGCGCCAAAGCAGACCTGCATGTTGTATGAGTGTGCGAGAGAGAGAGGGAAATATAAAAAGAGTGGGGTAACAAGCTGACAACGCCGAGTGTGATACGGCATCTGATTAGCTGGACTCCAGAACCCTTCCCATTTGAAACACATAATAGTTTTGTTGTGTTGATATATGAATCGGCTGTTTGTTTGAAATCAAAGAAATCTTCAGGTTCGAGTTTCAAAGGATTTAATTAATGGAAATTAATTATTCTTTCACACTGGCAGTGTGTAGGCTAAATTGTGGAAACGTAGAGTCAGACTGAAAAATACAATGCCATAGCCGGGATTTGAACCACGGATCTTCTGGTTTCCGTCCAGCCGCACTACCATTGTGCTACTATGGCCAACATGCCGATATGACATTGTATTCTCCAACTGACTCGTGTTTTTCCCGGTAAACCACTTAGGAGTTCTCATACACACATGAGACAACTACCTTAATGGCGACTTACATATTGTAAGTACTAGTGGTTTACCGGGAAAAATACGAGTCAGTTGGAGAATTCAATGTCATGTCGGCACGTTGGCCATAGTAGCACAATGGTAGTACGGCTGGACGGAAACCAGAAGATCCGTGGTTCAAATCCCGGCTATGGCATTGAATTTTTCAGTCTGACTCTACGTTTCCACAATTTAGCCTATACGCTGCCAGTGTGAAAGAATAATTAATTTCCATTAATTAACCTAATAGTGGTTTACTATATGAAGCCCGGGCCTTAAAGTACTTACAATATGTAAGTCGCCATTAAGGTAGTTGTCTCATGTGTGTATGAGAACTCCTAAGTAGTTTACCGGGAAAAATACGAGTCAGTTGGAGAATTCAATGTCATATCGCCACGTTGGCCATAGTAGCACAATGGTAGTGCGGCTGGACGGAAACCAGAAGATCCGTGGTTCAAATCCCGGCTATGGCATTGAATTTTTCAGTCTGACTCTACGTTTCAAAGGATTTGTTCAGTGTTGTACTCACCATCAGTTTAACCAAGACCTTAGGAACTTGACACTTTTCAATCCTTCTCGGACTGGGCAAAATCCTTGTCACATGACAAAAGTGAATGGCCAGAGACCAGAAACTTGGTTTATCTCATCATTCCTGCTCATAATCGTTAAATAAATCCAAAGAAATGCCATCATTGTACCGTTAAACTGACCAATGCAGTTAATTGTTGACATAGTTTCCCTTCACTGCTACTACGTTTCCTTTCATCCCGAATTGATTCTCAAATCTTTTGTTTCTCGTTTCACTGTTTAATTCCATCGTTACAATATACTGTCAGAAACAAACAACAAATTGAAGGCACAATCACAACAGGTTTTGATAAAAGTAATTAAGTTAGAATTCACAGCGATGTCGTCGAAGCTAAGAACCAACAGTAAAGCTCATTGGCACATATCCTATTACAGCCTCACCAGCGGCCCAGCACATACCTCGCGCGCCGTCTTTCAGACCCTGTATGTAGAGTAGACGTACTTCCATAAAGTCCCTACATTTAAAGAAGCTCAGCTTAGAAGCGAGTCCCATCCAACTTAGTGGGAGTGCTATAAGGTGTGACGTCGGTGAGCTACCCTAAGGGGTATGGAGAAGCTCTGTCATCGTCTGCTACGCATGTGTAAGGAACAATAACAATTTCACATGATAATTTCTGTTTTTGCAGGTATTTCCACAGGTCGCTAACTTATCCCCCTTAACTGACTTCCCCATATGTCATAACCATACAGAGCTTGGTCCTGCACAGTACTTTATTTGTCTGTAACCAACACACTGACTTTCGCGCATACAGGTTTGCACATGTGAGGGCTGGACGACTCGCATACTGGAATCGCCGCCATTGCCAGGGACTTTATGAAAGTACGGCTACTCTACTATGATCATGGCCGTGGCAGTTAGCCCGCTTGATAGGTTGTTGGCGATGGCACTTTTGTTTTATAACTTGACCGGTGTCCAAGGAGTAAAGCGGAACCAGCTCCTATCTCCTGATCTACTTCACATGGGGAACATATTTTGATGTATCGATTGATTAAAGTTAGATGCAAGTTGATTCCTATTGAATGAAAATGGAATAGTAACTTCCAGTGAAAGAAGGATGCGCTCATATCAGTCTAATTATAAAATGGAGTATACAAACTAGCTGCGTTAGCTGATAGTATTTATATCCAATTAATGTTAACGTTATTGCAGACTTCAACTAAGTGAGCGTGCAATACATGAAAATACTACATGAGATTTGCACATTTCTAAGCTGCACATTGTAATCAACTTCCAGGAAATGGAAGGACTCGACCAAACGTAGATCTTTTCTGCTTACCATTCCCAGGAAGAACGGATGCAGTGAATGAACTGCAGGAGGCTACAGGGCCGCAGAGAGATCGTCCGACAGAAACGCGAAAAAGTACTTAACGATTCCAAGCTTGATAAGTCACTCACAGAGGCCGAGATGACTCGCTCTGGCCAGGAATGTACACAATCCCAAATCCCATTTTCGGAAATCTTTTTTTCCCTCAATGGTACATCCGCAAATTCAAATATAGGCAAATTAATTTCACTACATGATTTTTAATTTCTCTGCCACGTGCATGGTAAGGCGAGAAGGAATTGCATTCCATCAACAAATTTGGTATTTCACTATAAATATACGTTTTCAGGCCCCATGAATCAAAAATATAACTTTAGAAAAAGGTGTGTGCGTAAACAGCATAACTAAAAAACGAGAATTCGATTAAATACCAATCTTTGTATTTAATTTCAGCAGTTTATAAGGATGCAACACAATGATATTCAAGAAAATGCCTCACTCCAAACAAGGAACACTTTTCAAAAACGTTGATTTTCTCATAAGCTGTTCTAACATTTTTGATTAGAGCACCATATGTTTAAGATACAAGTGCGGTTCAATAAGTAACCATATGTAAAAATAGCTGATTTTACCATCCTATACTGTCTTTTGTTACACATCACCAAAACAAATTTGGTAGATACTATTCGCCAATGCAAAGAATGTCCCTGACAGGAATGTCCTACCCTTATTGTTTCAAAACAGTGCGGTAGGGACAGCGAATGAGTGACAAAAAACGCATGCTACACAAGGAGTAGAACCATTAAAAAAACATGCGCTCTACACAAAAGGAATTCACTCAGTATATTAGAACCCAGAGGTATTTTGAATGGACTGTCATAAACAATTGCTATGCAGGGTTTCGGAAACATGCGTAATCAGCAATTTCCCCCCTACCCCTCATTACCCTGGGACATTCTTTGCTGTGGCAAACTCTACTAATGCATATGTTAGAAGCAATCTGGCAAGCATTTCAATTAGCGGTTCAACAAGTTTTCGTTAAAACGGAAAATATAGTAACTTCGCTCAGTGATCGCATTTTACTTCTAGATGAGAAACCTTACATGGAAACAACAGCGAGACTGAATGCTATGGGGACGATTTGTCCTCTATGACAAGAGTTAAATGTTGGTTCAATAAATTTATGCATAGCCGAACACCCGTTTTTGAAGAAATCATTTTTAAAATCAACCACTATCGGACGTTTTTGTCCTGTGCCAGGATAAGGACATCGTCGGCATACTGACACACATTTCGGGGTTGCACAGGAAAGTGAAACATGTAGACAGCGGAGAGTAGCGGTGACAGCCCTCCGGGACTCCAGCAGCTATAGGTCTGACTAAGAACAATTTGCCCTCAACCCGCACAATGAAAATGAGATCCCAGAGAAAACTACTGATCAGTGTGAGATAAGGAAGAGTTGTGCTACCTTGAGCTTGTACAGTAAGTACCTTTTCCTCGCCCAGGAATACTGTGTTTTGAAGTTTTCCTGGAAACCCAGGTCAGCCTTCTCTGCCAGTTGCTTCGGAAATATCCTCCGACGAAAACTGTATTGGTGATCCGGAAAAAGGTGCCGTTTCTCAAAGAGAGGAGTTACGCGTAACAAGAGCAATCGCTCAAAAACTTGAAAGATGATCGGGAACAGGATGATGGAGCGGTAGCTTGACGGGAAGCCAAGATCCTTGCCAGGCTTCAAAATACAGACCACTATCACCTCGTTCCAACACAATGGGAAGTAGCGGAGTTGCAGATATGCATTGTAAATCCGAGTCAGATGGATCACGGCCCTTCTGAGGAGGTTCTGGAGCAAGAATGCCGCAACACCTTGATTTCACGCTTTGAATTTGGGAGACCACCTATTTTGGGATGGCTACAGGAATGTGGATCGCCTCGTGTAGTGGTGGGGTTTCCTCCTGGAGGTAGTCCACCGTCTCCTCCACAACTTCTGTAAACACGTCATACTGGGAATGTTTTCGGGGCTCGAATTGAAACTCTTAATTGGTCTGCAAAAACTAGAGGTTTTCTCCTGGAGCTCAAAGGCGAGTCTCCCTCGAGTGCTTTCGAGTGGATGCTGACGCTGGCTTTTATCCTTTCTAAAGGATCAGACTGTCAACCAGAGTTGTTTCTCAGTGAGATCGCTGTTTCTCATGGAGTTCTTCCAGGCCGCATTACGTTGGCACGAAGTAGCCTCCTAGCCAGGGACTTGAATCGCTGGTAGACTGCTTGTATCCTGGAATGGCGGAAGTGCTGCCATAGCTTCCGGACAGTTGCTTTAGTTTTAAGCCTTAATGATGGTCCTTGGTTTTGGTTGGTTTGACGGGCTGTACGCAAGTACTACATTAAGGATGTACTGGGAAAAGTCTGAGGCTGACGCTTCCAGGTCTTTGATGGAATCGATACGAGGTCGCAGGTCTAATGTGCATTTAAAGTTTAACATAACATTTCAGCGCTGTAATCCACCACGACAGGGTCGTGGTCCGAATTCATTCGTTGACCGCCGAGAAGTCTAAATGGAATGCGACATTTTTGGTGAGCATGATTTCGATATGGAACTTAGGGCCTCTTGGGCCGTGTGCGATGAGGTTTGGGTTGCCGCCGATGCGGCTGAAAAGCCTTGGAATTTGTTGTACAATTATGCCATTGGACACGTTTTGCGTTGAGGTCGCCTGCGATACCTAGCATGGGTACAGGTTGAATGCGGTAGAATACTCAGCTTCATAGAAGCGACGGTCAGTTGGGTCGTATGCTAGCAGCAGCAAGCTGGCAAGCCTAACGCCACAGGCTTCCACAAGCTGAAGTGGCGGTAACGCAAACGGACTGTAGGTGATGTGGTTCCTAACGAACATAGCTGTACCGCCAATCCGTCGGCCGACCCGATCTGAACGGTGGTTGAGGCAACTTGGCAACAGAAGCTATACTGCATCTGTCTTAAGAAGCATACATTTTGTATTACTCCGCACCCACGTGCACAAGAGTGACAGACGACAGTGACACTTTCGCCCATATTACATTAAAACAAGTTGCTCTCAGGCCAATTACTACAGCATTTACTACAGCTGTTCGCGAATTGCTCACAGGAAAGTGTGCTTCTTAGGACGGCAGGAGTATAGTGGCAGATTTCCTTCATTGAGATGCAAAAAATCGTAGTCTCCTTTAACTTTGTCATTTTAGACGCTTTGAATTTAGATATGACTCATAGTAATCATAAATTTACTGGTTGTAAACTTTCATTCATCTTTGCTATTAAATATCCTTTAACTTACAGACTACGAAAAGAAAAAAAAGAAAAAGGAAAAAGTTATAAAACTCCAGCAAGGAAGAAATGGAGGGGCAACCTGGAATGTATTGCTTGAGATGAATGCATACTTACTGTAGCAAAAAGCTAGGAAGGCAGGTCTGCCCAATAAATGCTTATGTTTTTTATACTTTACTTGTTTATTTACATTTGATGTGTTTTAAGGCTAAGTTAATTAGCAAATAAAACAATTAAAACTTTAGGTTCAATGCTCTGATTCAATATACTAAGTAGTTTATATGCATGTTGAATGAAATATAAAAATAATACTCTCTCTCTCTCAAACACACACACACACGCACGCACGCACGCACGCACACACACACACACACGCACACACACACGCACACACACACACACACACACACACACACGTATGCATGCACAAATAATGTTACAAAAATCAAAAAACATTTCATTACATCTGTTCAATAATTAATTTAACTTCAGATTTTTCCAATTAAAAACTTTCCTTGTTACTCATTTTTGGCTTATTTTCTGGACATTTTTATGAATGTAGTATCTTTCTAAAATATTATTTCATTACTCTACTACTACAGGTGCCTCATCATCTTCCTCTTCATCTAAACATGAAAAGTCCCACTGAAACTTTGCTGTCAATCTTTCCTGAAGTCGATTTGCTTTACTTTTTAATCGACCATCTATAGTATCACTTTGGTGCAGTGTTCTAAAAAATTTTCTTAAACAATGATATATGAAGTTGTTTCTTGCCACAATGTCAACTAGAAAGTCTTCTGGAACCTCCCTAAGTTCATCTTCAATTACAGTCAAGAACTTATCAAACACTTCTCTTTGCTTTGTCACAGCTTCTTCACAGGAACACAACAGATCAACAAGTCGTTTCCAATGTTCAAATGCTTCAAGACTATGTCCCACAAGAAAGCACACAAAGGCAAACTCCAATTCTCCAATTAGATCTGTGGGTCTAAAGAAGACAGTGTACAATATTACTAAGATTAGCAGTTATAATGCAAAGAGCAGCTGCACTGAACACATACACAATCTGTTGCATATAGACCTGCACAGCATAAGTTACACATTTCTGTGGCAGGGAATTTTTCAACAGAAAGGAGTAGAAAAATAAATTATGTATCAGTTAATATAATGTAATGAAAACAAAACTGTTACATCTAACATTCCTGTTGTATCAGTCCTTTATTGATATTATTCACAGCTCTAATTGATATGAATAAATAGTAAAAGATTACAACTTTGCTACCCCTAAATCAGCCCCAACTAAAATTTCAGCTACCACATTATATTAGAACCAACTGTTCTATCCTAGCACATGTGATAAATCAGTAATTTCCCTAATATGGGAAAAAGCATTTTCATACAAAATGTTCAATTTCAGTTGAATGTTAAATTTCAGTTATGTCTGAATCCATGACAAGAGTATCATGTTTACCTGGATAGTTTAAGCCTCCGTATATTTTTCACTCCTCAAATTATAGTTGTTCCATTGTCACTTAATTCAAAGTAACAGAATCATGAAAATGTACTATCAATTGTAATTCTTTGCCTTTGCTTGGAAGTCATGGATACCTTTTACTGAAGATGATCATGGAATAATAAATGTATGGCTGAATGGACAGGAACTGATCAGTTCAATTAAATTCTATTCATCATACACTGCCAATACAAAAATACAGCTTCATCATCCTCGAGCACAAATATAATTTTGAAGATAAATGGATCAGTTATAGTATAAGTTTCAAATAACAACTTCAGAATGAATACCCAAAAAGAATATTTATTACCTCAAACATTTGTTGAAAATGAGTCTGACTTAACCCATATTTAAATGTGTTTGCAAAGCCTAACAGGTTTGTAGCCAAAGATACGCTGCCAAAAAATGTTACAGCATCTTGTGTTTATAGTGTTGACTGAATCTACTTGAACCTGCAAGTTTGCTTAAAATGGGCAGTCAGAATAAAGTAGTGTAAGATAAATTATTTAATAAGTGCTTTAGGCATGGATTTCTAAAATAGAATGCTAGCCATTGGTATTATTTATATTAGTAATGTTACACCACTAAATTTTGGCACAACAATAATTTATATGAATATAATAAATACCTTTTGTGTTTGCTCAGCATAATATTCAGCACGTAACTTGAATCCAAGGAATGATGAGTTATTTCTGCCGGTGAGGCTCCTTCGGGAAAATTTTGCTGAGGAAATTCTGTAAACCTGAGCTCTGTACCTGGCAAAGGTTTCAAATTTGGCAACAGATCCTCCTCCTTCTCCTCTATTGTAGATGGGCGACTTCGCCTGCGCTTTTCTGCCGGAGGTGCAGATTCTTGCTTTGAGCCTTTAAACTCTTCTGATGTGAGATCCAGAGCAGAAAGAATCCGACCAGAGAGGGGAGACAACTTCTGCACAAGGTCAACTAGATATACAAACAAAATGCAACTTTTTCACTTTCTGGGATATAAGACTTAGTAAGACAGGATTTTTATTAAACTCTCATTCAATCATTCATACCTGTAATGTTTTCTGTTAGCTTTTTCCATCTTTTCCATATATCAAATGGATAGGGTCCCAAATATCTGTCCAAATTCATAAGATCTGCTTTCATGTGGTTGATTTGCTCCTTGCTTATTTCTATAAAGGAAAAAGATTTGCTTTACTTGTTCAATTTCTTTTATAGTTTCAAGCACTCTTGGATATACTAACACTTTAATACTGCATTGCCTGCAGCACAAATCTTTCCATTAAAGCAAAATGGCAATAAAAAAACCTGATACCAATTTAACAATGTTTTGGATAGATAGAGTCAAACTGAAAAATTCAATGCTATGGCCAGGATTTGAACCATGGATCTCTTGATTTCCATCCAGTCGCTCTTACCCATTGAGCTACCATGGCCAATGTGCCATCATGACATTAAATTCTCCAACTGACTATATTTTCCCGGTAAATCAATAGGGGCTCTTGTATTCGAGGTACACCATCTGTGGCGACTTACTATTGTTAGTACTTGAATCCCAGGCTTCATCAATAAGCTCTTATTATTTAAATTAACTGATGGTTGAACTTTTCAGTTTGACTCTATCCAAAACCTTAGCCTATACACAGCTAGTGTGAAGGAATGATTAATTTCCATCAATTAACTTAAAAAATTAAAAATGTTTACTTTGAAGTTTGTTTTAACTGGTACACTGTCACATTTCCTTAGCTCTTTATATCTTTAGTAGTCTTCTAGATATTGTAAACACTGAATCGACCATATTTTCAAAACAATTTTTGTCCTACCCATAACTTCAACACATCTTGCAACTGCTCAATGTTTATTAAAGCTTCATGAGTGATCAGCCATATCAAAGTAATTAAATTTGAGCTTTCGGCCATTCTAAGCTCCATGGCCTTCAGGAACTAAATGAAAAATGCTGGACAACCATCCCCATATATATATATATGTAACTTGCTCATGTGAGTGGGGCCTCTGTCATGCCACTGCATAGCAGTCTGTTATTGTTATTCCATCCATGGAATTTCAATAGAGTTGGGACTTCAAGTACAGTTTGGGCTCCAACAATAAAATATACTTGCAATAAAAACCTCAAGCAGAATTACCACACAGAAAACCCAGGACAGAAGAACCCCAATCCGGATGATGGACTGTGCACAAAACACAAGACTGAAAAATCTCTATCCAGATGACGAACCACGCAGAAAACTATAAAACAATGTGAGCTCATCCTTCCTGTGTACCAGCCGGACCAATAACAGATTGCTATGCAGTGGTGTGACACAAGCCCCACCCACATGAGGAAGTCTCTATATGTATGGGGACGATCATCTAGTGCTTTTCATTGTTCTTGAAGAAAGCCATGGAGCTTAGTTTGGCCAGAAGCTCAAATTTAATTACTCTGACATGGCTGATAACCCGTGAAGCTTTAATAAATAATGCTCGCTGTGAAAGCTTTAAGTCTTACATACTCAATGTTTGTTGGTTGCATCTGTTCAATCTTACCCTTATGACATATCAAGAACTTTCTTTAAGGTTTAATTCAGATTGAGATCCCTGGACAATGAAGTACAGTTTAGGGGAGTCAGGCCGCCTACGCCGCCACCGCCACCATCATTATTATCGTTATCATTATCATTGTTATAATTATTATCATTATTATTATCATCATCATCATTTTCATTCAATCTTTATTATTTTTTTCCATTAATACTTCTCATTTTTATTCAAATTCCATTACAGACCTTCAAAGTACTCTCCCCAGGACACAATAAAATAATTTCAGCTTTTGGTCCAATATTCAAAACCTCTCCTGAAGCTTCTTTTTGATAGTCGAGTACATCAAAATTGTATTGTTTAGCTCTCAATCACTCTGAAAATAATGACGCTGAAGTTCTTTTTTCACTGCAGGAAATAGATATAAATCACACAGCGCTGGGTTTGTTGAATAAGGTGGGTGTGGTATCACCTCAATGCCTAATTTAGTGATTGTTTCTTGTGTCTTGATGGCATAATGAGCTGGTGCATCATTCAGATGAAGGATCCATCTCATTTGAGCAAGATGTGGTCTTTTGGTTGCAAATTTGCTTCTTAATGACCCCTTCAATGCTTCATAATAGTAATTCACAGTAACATTACGCTGCTTAACTACCACATGATCATGTACAATGTCTTGCTTATCAAAAAAGAGATATGCATGACTTTTCCTGAACTTAATTGAATTTTGGCCTATTTCGATCTTGGACTTTAAGAATGTTTCCACTGGGCACTGTCTGTTTTGACTCTCAGTTGATAATGATATAACCAGAATTCATTACATGCGATGATTTTGACAAAAAGTATGGTTCTCAGTGAAGCCTTCTATTTCACTGTTGACATGCCATTATACATGCCATGCCACTTCTGTGCTCTAAACAAGTAAACAACTAAACTACATCACTGTATAATGAATTTCAAAACCCTGAGATATTAATCAACAATTAGCTTCCTTCTAACCTCATAAAGAAAAATGTTGTACACCTAAAGCTCAAAAAAACAAATTCCCTTTCTTAAAATATATCATATAATGGCTGCAAAACTTTGCTTATTCATCTAACATGAGAATATATTTCATCTATCAAAGAATCAAGAGCAGCTGAAAAGCATGTTTTGCATTAAACAAATTATTTATACCAACTGTCCAAAAGTTGAAGATGTTGCCTTCATTGTACTGCCAGATGAATTGTAAAAGCTCTTTCTAAGAGCAAAAATCATTCATAGGAAAATAATTTTGCTAACAAAAGGGGGGAGGGGGGAAGTAAAATTTTAAGCTATTGCTAACCCACAAAGTCACACTATTTACAGTGAAACAAATTCAATTTGTAAATAGATAATTTGCATATCAGCCAAGTTGTTTATTTAAATTGTATTTAAACTGTTAAGAAAAAAGAAGATACACTAAAATAAATAATTCACCTGAAGATGCAAATAATATATGTATTTCCAAAACTAGTGCATTATAATTATATATAATATCAAAGATAAATGAAGTTAAGTCACTAGATATCATTACAGTTTATTGAAATTTGCTAATATTAATGGGGCAGATGCTTCTCATTTATTTTCTTTACTTTCAAAGAGAGTCATGTGAAAAGTAAAGAAACAACACTATAATGGGGAAGTTATGGCAGGATGTGTTAAGAATTAATCAAATGAAAACAGCAACTCCAGCAATTCCAACAAGGAGAAGAAAGACTTCTCTGATCCTGTTACACCTGCACATATTGCCAAATATGTAGACACAGGCAATTTTAGAAAGAGTATCAAATGATAGCACAACTTAATGTCACTTCAATGTCACTTCAATATTATGAGTACCTGTTATAGCACATCCCAATGTGCTTCCTCTCCTAGCAGTACTCAGGCAATATGAAAGCATCCAAGTTTCTCAATTGAACAAATGTAACTACCAGTACCACAATTTGACCCAAAAAATACACAAGGTGACACACAGAAAGAGGAAATTAAACAGGTTAGTAAATACCTTCAAAACTAATATCTTCAGACTCCTTGCACCATTTTTTCACTACAAACTCTGATTTTTGGAAATTATGCATAAATCCTGCACGTGGTGCAGCATCACCTTCCTTATTGGTAGCACTGAAAACAAAATGTACATTAACTGTCAATTTCTTATGATCCTCAATAGTGATTCTCCAAGTATAAAGATACATAGGACGTTGAACGTTTACATGAACATAAGTACAGTATGCTTCCATATTTTGTGTACAGTGCCAAAAGCCCTCTAAACAAATTACTAATTATCATAATGACAGTTTAGAAAGTAATTGAAACTGTGAGTGGGATGGTGTTATACAGTGAAGTTCTCTATTATTGTTATACAGATGGCAGTGCAACCAATAATAAATCAGGGAACACACTTCAAGACAGCAGTACACATATAGCTTGATGAGACAAATCCCTTCAAAACCTGATCTAAGTGAAAACTTAATAACTGTATCTAAAGTGTCATCAATCTACTCAAATTTTCAATTATTTTACAAATTTTGTTGTTCACCTACTTCGAATAATTTAGCAGGTCATCAAAGTCTAAAATATTTATTTTCTTTATAATGAAGTACTTATAAGTAGAATTGACATATGAAAACTCCTCTACATCTATTTTAAACTAGAGAAAGCTATGTGAAGAAATGTATGGGTTTTATAGCTGCTAAGAGAAAGGACAAACTTTGAGAAATAACACTTAGTAAATCAATATCATAGCAGATCAAATTGCATCATTTGGCATTGTTTTAATATGCATAAGCAATGAAAACTTCAATCAATGAAAGACATATTATCAAAAATTTTTAATTTATTTCTTTAAAA
This sequence comes from Mantis religiosa, assembly GCA_030765055.1. NCBI lineage: Eukaryota > Metazoa > Arthropoda > Insecta > Mantodea > Mantidae > Mantis > Mantis religiosa. The sequence goes on along the minus strand of CM060949.1, from coordinate 121,967,921 downwards.
ATCATCTGCAACCTGTTAATGACAAGGGAACTATCACATACTCACACCGCTATGTACCTGAAAATTTGATAGTGTAATGCCTGATGTATACAAACTAAGTGCACCAAAAATCTGCTGTCGGAGTAGAACCTCAATGGCCAACACTGAAGCCTAAAAAGTGCTGAATGCAACCACTTGCAAGTAGCAAATGGACATCCCTTGTCAGCTCTATAGTGGGTGGGGAACAGCACGTCATGTGTAGGCTGCTACCCTTTAGGGGTAAACAATCCCTACCTTACAATGCTGTGTTATTATGCCATATGTTCTTATGTATTCTGGAATCACTTTTTGGTACTTCCAGCTATACTCCGCATCTCAATTTTGGCACATACGCCACACATAGAGCAGAGATGATGCCATCAAACTCTCAAGCCAATACAATTTGAACAGGCGAATACAGGTATGAGCATAGTGATATTTCCCTTATGAGTAAACTGTGAAATTAACATCACTTAGATCCATGCTGAAAAAAATAGTGAAAATCATACAGTTTATAATACATATTCTTCAAATGTGTGGATCACATTGTACTCCAACGTACTTTTATCTCACATATACAAAATCATAGGAATACACATATAAAAAATTGAACATAGAAAAGAGGAAAAATGAGATGAGATTAAGGTTATAACATAAAGCTTCCAGAGTAGTCTTAACATTCTCTTACTCTGATTTCACTTCTTAAAATTATGTAAAAAATCTTAGCATGTAGTAGTTGCCTTCAGGTAAGCAGATATTGCGCATTGTATATTCTGATTGATGCACTTTAGCTCCATCACTAAGATGTTTGTGATTATGTTTTGTTTCTTTCTTTCTTCTTCCAGTGTATGAAGATTTAATTTACTATTTATTATTCTATTTATTTATTTTTATTCCTTTTATAAAGATTTATTTTATCCTACAGGCCATCTCAAAAATCATCACAAGACTGTTAGATTTGAGGAGTTATAGGGATGTCCATCAGCATTACTCATATTCCACAGATTTTATGAAGATTCCTCTGTTGTATAAGCAGTGACAGAATCTTGTTGAAACCAATATAATTTATCTTCTTCTATCAGCTGATTAAACTAGAGGTTCAAAATATAATGTTGTTCATTCTCTTCATTTCTGTGTGCCTATAAAAAGATCAACCCAACCATCGTGTGAACCCATTTGTCCGGTGACTATGAGTGACCAGGGCAGCCAGTTCTGACCAAGACCTAGACATCTTGTAATATATTCTACGAATCCAATAACACATAATGACAAAATAAGAGATTCATCAGAAAACAATAAGACATTTGTTTTCAGGAAAATCAAACCAAAATTCAGCTTAGTTAATATTGAACTTTTAAGAGGAAATTTATGTAATTAAAGTGGTGGGAACCTTGTATTTTGCAATTTACAAAGTCTATGTATTCATCATTGTGAACATATGAGCCCATGGAGTCATACACATGGACACTTTTTGTTATAAAGGTCCTTCAGCCTTAAGGATGTTTAAACAGCAAATTTAAATGCCCAGTTAGGTTTATACTGTATTTTTAATTTTTAACATCTATTATAAACATTAAACTTCATTTAACTTTACTGGAATATGTCTTCCATTCGACTACAATTTAATAGCATATTGTGTGATGGTCCCAGCTTTGCATATGGTTGCAGCAAATTGTAAAGTGTGAAATTACACTGGTCAACAAGGTTTTTTTCACAAGAGATCTGAATAGTGAATCTAGTGGCATTTTCCATCCTGAATTCAGATATGTAGTCAGAATTTTCCCATCAGGCATAGTTTTTCTGTAAAAGCTACTTTTCAAAATATGATTTTAGCGTTTTCTTTGACCTGTCATAGGAACCGTTACCTCATATGTAGTTATTTTACTCAAGCTGTATTATTGAAATTATTTGCAATGTCATGCTGAAGCGCAATAAAACATGACTGTGCAGGTTCATTGTTGTTCATTGTTGTTGTTTAGACATGTTAGGACCTGTTTGGCATTGTGATGTGTCAGTATTGAGCTGACTGTGAGAATGTTGAGTAGTGAAATATTTCCTTCCTTTCTGTTTAGAAGTGTATTGTGTATGTTGTGCATGTTGTATTTCTGTGCTTTATTTTTTCATCATGCCAAGAAATTGTGTAAATCATGCAGATAATTTCTGCTATATTTGTGGTGAGCTGACCTTCAAGTCTCAGAGGCAAAATTTGACCCCACTTGTAAAGAAGTGTTATAAACTTTAGTTTGGCTGTCAAGTTGGTGATTTTGATAAGAGCTAGGCCCCAAATACATGCTGTGTTTCGTGTGTTAGACTGCTGACTGGGTGGAAAAATGGTACACATCATATGGCATTTGCAATTCCCATGATTTGGAGGGAACCGAAGGATCATTTAACTGACTGTTATTTTTGTTTGACAAATATTAAAGGAATCACATCTAAAACAAAATATACAGTTAAGTATCCGAATTTCCAATCTGCAATGAAACCTTTCTTGCACAGTGAAGAGTTCCCCGTACCAGTATATGCAGATACGACCATAAGTGATAACTCTGGTTCTGACCTGACTGAAACTCCAAATGATTCAGATGAAAATAAAAATGATCTTACATATGAAGCCAGTAGCTGTTCATCAGAACCATACTTTCCCAATCAGCAAGACCTTAGTGACCTGATTCGCGATTTAAATCTGTCTAAACAGCAAGCGGAAGTTTTAGCTTTCAGACTCAAAGGGTGGCATCTACTCCAAAAAGATGTAAGAATTAGTAGATATCGTAGCCGCCATAGTGTTTTCAAAGTATACTTCTCTGAAGAAAATGGTATTGTGTTTTGTAATAATATTTGTTCAGTTATGGAAACTCTTGGACTTCAACACCGGCCAGATGAGTGGCGATTGTTCATAGACTCTTCTAAAGTAAGTTTGAAGGCTGTGCTGCTACATATTGGCAATAAACTTCCATCAATACCGGTAGCACATGGCGCTGATATGAAAGAGACATATGAAAATATGAAGCTAGTTTTAGAGAAAATACAATATGGAAAACATGAATGGAATATCTGTGGTGATTTAAAGGTCATTGCTTTATTACTTGGTTTGCAACTTGGGTTCACCAAATTTTGCTGTTTTTTGTGCAAGTGGGACAGCAGAGATAAGAAGTCTCACTACATTAGAAAGTCATGACCAAAACGTGAATCTCTTATCCCTGGCCAGAAAATTGTGGCATGTGTTCCTTTAGTGAAGCCTGAAAAAATATTTTTACCTCCATTGCATATTAAGTTAGGAATTATGAAAAATTTCGTCAAAGCAATGGATAAACTTTCTGATGGATTCTTGTACTTGAAATCGAAATTCCCCAAAGTCAGTGATGCTAAATTGAAAGAAGGAGTTTTTATAGGACCACAAATCCGATCATTAATGGCTGATGAACATTTTGAGGGACTGTTAAATCCACTGGAGAAAGCAGCCTGGCAGTCTTTCAAAAGTTTGTGTTGCAATTTTCTTGGAAACCATAAAGCAGAAAACTATCGTGACATAGTGGCTGATCTTCTGCATTCTTATAAAGCTATGGGATGCAACATGTCTTTAAAAATTCACTTCTTGGACTCTCACTTGGACTTCTTCCCCGAAAACCTTGGAGCTGTCAGCGATGAACATGGTGAGCATTTTCATCAGCAAATTTCTACAATAGAGAAGAGGTACCAAGGCAAGTGGAGTTCCAATATGCTGGCTGACTACTGTTGGACTAAAATGAGAGATGTTCCAGATGCAAAATATACCCGAAAATCACTATGTATCACTTTCTAGGTAAGTCAGAATCAGTAGTTATAATTTTGAGTTAGATAGCTAGTTACGGATTTTTTGGAATATTATAAAAAATTCAAATGAATATCACACAAAACTCCTGCCCGATAGGGAAAAACTGTAATTATATTTGAATTCAGCACGAAAAATACTTTTAGAATTTGTTATTTTAATTCTTGTGAAAGAAAAAAAGTTAAATTTTGTCGACCAGTGTTATAGTTGGAGATCCAGAACTTTCATAAATAGAACTGATCACTTTCAGATGTACAATAACCATGAATATGTAAACTGGTTCAGACTTAGGAAACAGACAGTCAAAACCTTAAGCAATGTTTGGAGGAATTTAGCAACAGTGACGTCTAAGTTGAATGAAATATTTTATAGTTGTTTTTTCACATACATCACTTACTTTTAAAAGAAAGTGGCAGAGCAAAAAAAATTTGACTACAAAATGTTTATTAATCATAACCTTTCTTTGTCAAATTTGAAACTGAATACAAAATCCAACATGTAAATTGTAAAAGTAAATATTATTGGATTTCTATTAAAATAATAAATTTTGTTTCAAAATTAAGTGTAAACATGTGGATGATGTCTTATAAATAATGTTAGTTTCTAAGCAAACCTTATTTAAAATGTGTTGTTACGAGAAATGATTCCCATCTTCAAAGCAAAGACCATTAAATTCTATAGACCTGAGCCATGTTTCAGCAAGGTTAGCCATCCTGCAACAGTACCAGTTTCTGGTTTCTGATGCAAAGAATTCATTGATGCCCATTTCAATTGCTTCAATATTTTCAAAATTTCTTCTAGATAGGAAATGGGCAATGGATCTAAACCAATTATAATCAAGGTTAAGTACTGGATGTGATAGCAGTTCACTTGCTTCACTTCTTGAACTTTGTCTTTTATTTGGAGCTGTTGAGTTTTCCCAATATCTTGTTACTAGAGAACTCTCTTTCTATTAACTAACATCAGACACCCCTGTCTAAAAACTTGACGAATTCATTCTGATTATTGAAAATAAAGATTTACTTGACTGCACTTTGAAACAAACTCCCAGTGAATCACACCTTAATTCCACCAGACAACTTGGAGCTGAACCATTTTGTTAACAATGTTTGTAGCCTATGGTATCAAGTAACTGTTTCAAGGTGTCAGGATTACAGTAGTACCCTACTTTTTCTTTTTTTTCAGATGACAATTCCCCTGTTAAATTTACCACCCCAAGGATTTGCTGTAAGTTGACAATACATTTCCACTCTATATTGAGCTTGATTACATATCAATTCATGTGATACAAATTTACAGCTTCTGAACAACTTTGTGATGTTTTAGTATGACATGTGTTGTATATTTTGAAGCATCAAATTCTTCTGACAATTTCCGAGTGCTTGACTGTAGATTTTCTTCCACAACTCTGCATGTATTCTAAATACTCCATAACTTGGATCTTCCTGAATGCTGTTAATGTTCAATATTTTTGTCTCCATTATTAAATGCTGAAGCCATTGTTATGCTGCTCTATAGGTCGACAACTTAGCAAAGAATGTTTGGAGAGGAACTTATCATTGCTGTTTGACGGACTGCTTCCCCTATTCTTGCCTCTCCTCCTTCCTTGCTTGTTTCTCTCCTTGCTGGATGGACCAGCAAGGAGAGAAATGCCTCTTAAAAGTCCAAGTTGGTTATTCACTTATATTAAAGATGACTTTACTGTAATGTATGCATCACAAAATTAAGAACTGAATGGGCAAGAGAGCCAGAAAACAAGAATTTATTGTCTGCATTGCACGTCAAATCTGATTCAGTTTTCCAATAATAGTTAACATGAATTACAATTTGAGCTAGTTATCCCATTATCACAAGTGTGATATGAAATGAGAAAGCTGGTTAACCTATACATTACATTAAAATAAATGAACACCATCATTATAATTTTTAAGTTTTCATGAACTAATAAAGGATCTCATGAGTTAAAAGATACATTCACATATATGAACTAACATTCTCAATAATAATAAAAGACTTTTCAATATTTTAAAGTTGAAAGTTAATTAACTAAAACAAACCTGTAATGTATAAAATGCAATCCTGGTGGAATCATTTTGACACCTTTGAACTTCTCTCCTGTATTCCACGATTTCATATCAATTCCAAATTCTGTACCTGGTGGTACACCAAGAAAAACAAGTGTTCCTCCTTCCACAAGCAAGCGCTTTGCTAAATCTTGATCAATATCCAAATCTTCATTCATTCTACAAGGAAACAGAGGCAACAAGGAAAATGAATGTTATTTTCACTTTGAACAACAGCACTGAACCAAAATGAACATAAGCATAAAATGTTTTTCTTTCTCAAATAATTAAGGACTATTTCTAAGTATTTTTCTTCACTGGTTGCTGCTAAATTAAAATTGGGCAATAAGAAGAATAAACAAATGAAACATCTACATTAAAATAGGTCAACAAATGCTTACTGGTCCTATGCCAATAATTTTCCTTCTTGAGGTAATGATCATCAGACAAACAAATACATTATGTGATTTTGAGAAATTTAGAGACAATGATTTCCAAATTAATTCATAACACTATTTCCAATCAGTTTTTCACATGTCACTTACATTTTAATTTTTTGAGAGATTAGTTCCAGGAGCTGATGCTTCCATTTACAGCCTTGAAGGTCAGACCAAGTTCCGTAAAAAATTAAAATGTAAGGAAGTAGTGTGAAAAACTGACTACTAATAATGTTATGAATTAAATACATGTTATGGGACACATCAGATTTATACATGTAAGTTTCAAAAAATAGGAAATAAAAAGTAGAGATTCTAAATAGCTATATACAGTATTTAAGATAATCAAAGCAAATAACAGTATTGCGATATGATATGGCTACTAGGAAATAATTTTTACATGTTCTAAAATATTTTTCTTTGTTATAAAAATAATGACTGAACATGAATTCCTTCAGTCTGCTTTTGAATTTATTAACATTACATCTGCCCCAACGTTAAGTTATATCGGACGGTGAATGAACTGGGTGAAATGATGCTCAAATGAGTCCAGGGTCCATGGAGCTTAGAGTTACCTGACATTTGTCTTGAAGGATAAGGGAAAACCCCGGAACAAACCTTATCTAGGTAACTCGCCCTGACCGAGATTCGAACTCGGGACCTCTTGAACGTGATATTTTTAATGTTGTTTAGTAGATTATTATATAGGATGATACCACTGTATATGAAGCTTTCCTCGCACAAATGCTGGGTGACATTACTAGTAGACTATTACTTCCAAGTACATATAGTGACTATGTATGTGTTAGGTTATTCAAAATTCCTCTAGATTATTCTTAATATATACCAAAACTTCATATATCCATTGAGAAGGTAAGGGTAAAATATGTAATTTTCAAAATAACTCTCAACAGGTAATTTTTGCTTGTCATAACTCTAATGATTCTCTTTTGACTTTTGAACACTGCATTACATATTACAGAGTTTCCTTAAACATGGCCCTACAGGATATGAGTGAGTTGTATGAATAATAGAGTACCTTTAAAGAATCTATGCTTAAAATACTTGAAACTAATCTGATTACAAAACAAATTTTGCTTACTTTTTTTAATAATACCTCAATATTGTCCTACATTCTTTCTTAGGTTGAAAAACTTAACAGCTTGTAAAAGCAAGAGGAAATTCTTAGCTCATCATTTCTTGTAACAATCCTCATGGACTTTCATCATGACATCAGCATACGCATGGCTTTCTTTCTTAGTGTAATGAATGCCCCAATGAGGGAAACACTTTAAATTTATTAAGCTTGAGCCACTGAGCTCGACTTGTAACCTTATGTATCATTCAGCCCTAATAGCTAGTGCTGGTTCCGCCTGGTACTAAGCAGAGTTTATGGTATTTGTTATCATTTACAAAGAGCAGAATAAAGACGGTCTATGGCACATCTGCAAGTGTTATCTCTATTATCTGATTTCTGCTATGCCTCCCAGGCAAGCCTTTCAACCCCATTGGCTGTGCCAAAATGCTCATACAATTGTAAGTGTTCATCAATATGAAGACCAAGGAATTTTGTTGTATTTATACATTTAATAGTTTTGTATTGAGATGAATGATTTGGTTACTTACATTCTTATTTTGTATGTGATGGAAGAAAATAGCTGATATTTGTCTTCATTAACTATTAGCATATTCCTTTCAAACCATTCTTTTGATTCACTCTCCTCTCTCATAACATTTGTATCATCTGCATGAAGTACAGTGTTTGCTTTATTTACATTTTCTTCTAGGTCATTGATAAAAAACTGAAAAAAGGAGAGGTTCCAAGATAGAAACTTCAGATACCCCAAATTTTATAATTCTTTTTTGTGAGCATCTGATATCTATTAATTTAGTTTTTTCATTAACAGAAGTTATTTGTACAATGTTGCCCGTTTTCCAGATAGGAAAGTCCTAATCCATTTGAATGCTATTTCCATATCCCTATTGCTTCTAGTTTCTGGCATAGAATACTGTGATGAACTACACCAATTAGTTTTGAAAAATCAATAAATAAGCCTAATCAAATCTCTTATCTGTTGCTTCATGGGCATGCTTAAAACTGTCCATTACAGCTGTTATTGTTGATTTACCTTCTTGAAATCCTAGTGATTTTTAGATAATAGATCATATCTTCTTAGAAATTTTGATAATATCCCATACATAATTTGCTTTAAAGTCTTTGAGAGGAGAGAATTAGTAGTGAAACTGGCCTATAATTTCCTAACTCTTGTTCCGAACCTATTTTGAACAATGGTATAACTACTGCCAATTTTAGCTCATATAGAAATTATCCTGTGAATGGCAATTTCATTAGCTAACAGAGAGACTAAGATGTCCTCACAGCTTTGTTTTAACCCACCTCGGTAGCGTGGTGGTAGCATGTCTGCTTCACACTCAAGAGATTCCAAGTTTGAATCTCGGTCAGGGTGAGTTACCTGGATAAGGTTTTTCCAGGGTTTTCCCTTATCCTGAAAGACGGATGTTGAGCAACTCTAAGCTCTATGGACCCCGAGCTCATTTGAGCATCATTTCACCCATTCCATTCATCGTCCGATATGACTTAACGTTGGAGGATGTAAATTACACAAAAAAAACAGCTTTGTTTTAGTACATAATCTGCTACTTTTATCATATCCTTTGCATATTTTACTTTTAAGACTTTTAACAGTTTTCTTTATTTCTTCTAAACCATGTAAGATTGTGTTGCCACACCTCTGGTAATCAGTTCTAGTTTTCATGTATTACAATTATGATCCTGATAAAGCCTATTCTCTATGTCAGTAAAGTTATTAAAAGCATGATCAACTTTATAAGGATCTGTGAGAAGATTTCCATGTTTTTTATTTTTATATATTTATGTTACTATATACATGTATTACACACTTCAACCTGTTTTCCAACCCAATTCAATGCTGGGTCAGTTCCCCAGCCATCTTAGAACAAAACAATACTACAATAAAAAAATCAGTAATCTAAAATATTTCTCTGCTTATGGTGCAACATTTAGGACTGAAACCCAGTAAAACTGCACATCAGTAACCATTGCCTGCTAGGAGAATGGCACATAAGCAATGACATAACCATAGCATCTGTTGCCAACGCAGAGTTCTGAAATATGCAAATCGGGCGCTAATGACCTCAGCTGTAGTGCGCCCTTAAACCCTACTACTGACTGACTGACACTACTGACTGAAATATGCAGAGAGAGCAAAATACTGCCAAGCCATTCTCTTTGTTATTTTTGCTCCATTACCTATTATGTTATTATTATTATCATCATTATTAGTATAATACAAGATGAAGAAAATCTGGAATTTTAACTATAACTTAGATATGTTAAAAGAACTGCATTCACCTATATATTCTCAAGCTTTAGTTTTAGAAAACACTGTTTCAACAACACTTAATACATTAAGGACTCTGGTTTGGGCATTTTCCTTACACATTACAGTATCATAGCTTGTTTACAGTGTTGATAGCTTAAACGCATGCACGCTTTCACTTTTGGCAACGTTCCAGCCACCGAGGCCACGCCTCCCATTCAGCTAGCACATGACGACCACTCTATCTGCACCCTCCCAAATAAATCCAATAGATAAGGAGTGAATAAGTAAACAATTAGCTTTTCAACCCATAGTCCGACGGGCCCTTAAACCCCACACTCACTCTAAATCCCTAAAAGGTTTCTAATATGATTTTCCTTCTATGTTCTTGAAAAGCTCTGCCTTCAGTTTCATGTCACGAAAACTATTACAAAATGCAGTATAAAATCTAAAACTTCTTTCCTAATGCTAGCAATACCATTATTATACAAATCATAACCTATAAATAGTACCTTGCGGTTCTTTACTACTTTGGGTAAGTTCCACTGCCCACTTTTATGCTAAATTGAGAGTGAGAGTTCGCACATTCGTGCATGTGAATACCTTTTAAACTTTGAGTTTGCTTGTGTAGAAAACGTACATACCTGGGATTTTTGTGGCCTATTCTGCTTCGCTACTTATTTTTTCTTTCCTGTGTATGGTATGATGTTTTTCCTGACAACCAATAATGCAGAACGAGGCAGATACATTAACCTTGTGATGCTGCGCTGCGCATACTTGATGCCATCACAGAACATCAATCAAAAGGACATCGTTATAAGAACAGACCCGTGATCTGAGTTGTAGTCAAGAGTTATAATCACGAAGAAAAACAGATCGACGATAATTCCATATAATATTCAGTGGAACAGGTATAGTGTACAGGCTGTTGCCAACTGCTCTGTTCTGAAATACGCCAGCACAGTGAAATGTTGCCAACAGATTTTATTCTTGTTTTAATCTAACGATACTGTAATGCGTAAGGAAACTGGCAGTGTATAAGAGAAGATAGGGGTTTAAAATGATGCATTGCGAATAAATTTAAAATTATTTAATATAGAATGTAGAAGTACGATTTTTTTTCTGTATAAAACTTATTCGTGCTTTACACGGACCTTGGTTTTGGTGAGCTATCTAGATTGTTTTGTTTTCTCTACCACTTACGTATAACATTACATTCCAACCAAACTCTCATATGGAGGTTTCACAGCACCTTTTGAGGTTTTTCTAAAGCGCTTTTAAATTAGGATTCTTTCAATCGTGGGCAAGGCAAGTGCATATATGTGTGTAGGAAAGATACAGGAAGGTGGAAAAGGCAGCAGTGGCAAAGCGTGCAAGTGGTGTGTGAGGAGCGCCAACCTAATCAATCTGTATGAAATTCTATTCGCGCTAAGACAAAAATTCAGATTTCGCCAAAACTTATCCATGTGGAAGGTAGAAAGTAATGTATCTAACATAACCATGAAAACCTCATATTTTCAGCTCAAATAGTTTTTCTAATACAAATAAATAAAACACTATTACCTGTATTGTAACAGTAAATCGTGACGTAAACACTGTATGAATATTATTATTGGTTGGCATGTATGCGTGTACGTATATTTGTAATTACTCAGAACTGAAACGTGATCATGACGTGACATGACGTGATCAAAGAATTACTTTGAATAAGCCAATTCGAGCGAGAGGAAACAATAAAGGTCTTGCTGCCCTGGCAGAGCGTGTCTGGTCACATATCTTTGTTTATGAACGGTTCGTAATCTCTATTTACTCTAGAGAGTTCAAAGTGGTTGAAGTGTATGTATGTACATATACTTTTCATTACTCAGAACTGAGTACTACTACGTGACGTGATAAAAGAATTACCGTGAATAAATCAAGGTGTTAAATTCGAGAAAGAGCAGACACTTCATTTCCTGTTAGCCTGTGGAATGTTGTATGTTTATGTTTATGAATGAATGCTGGATAAGAAGTGCTTATATACTCTGGAGAGTTCCGATCAATATCATTCAGTTGTTCTTTACAGAACATTAGAGTAAGAGTTAAATAGTGCAATGGCTTCGTGCGGTGAATTTAGTGGCGAGTCAAAAAGGCAATTATTGTGAAGTCAGACTCGAAGTATTATTTTTAAGGTGTAGACGTTCATCTAAAAATTGGATAATGAGGAATATAGAAATCAGCTCGATTTCAAAAATGCTCAACGGCTTACTGCTGAAGCGTGTGGCGTAGGTAAAACAAGTTTATCCCGCATTTGGATTAGAAAAGCAGGTAATTCATAAACTATAATTATAGTTACAGTATTTAAAAATATACATAATTTGCTAAAATGCTTTTTCCAATATTGATTTTGGCAACTGCATCATTGTAAAAGTTTGTAAAATATAACTCGCTTACCCCTACATCCAGCGCCAAGCAGACCTGCATGTTGTATGAGTGTGTGAGAGAGAGGGAAATATAAAAAGAGTGGAGTAACAAGCTGGCAACGCTGAGTGTGATACGGCATCTGATTAGCTGGACTCCATTTGAAACACATAATAATAGAATAGGTGAGGGGAATTGAATACAAACGGTAATATCATATTTGGAAATCAACCAATAACAAATAAAAATGTTGTCAGGCATAACAAAAACAAATGCATAGACAAAGAAAGAGAAAAGTTCACTACATTTTGTGAGGTGAATGCTCCAAATATTTTCAATTGTAAATATAGTGGCGGACTTTACCCTTGTGGATATGAATTACTATATATTATGGCGAATTAACGTCAGGTATGCATGAAGTAACTTTAAGATAATTAGCCACTAAACGCTTATAAATGTACTCAAGGGCTCCCCTATTAGTAAAACTTCAAGCGCCAAGCTTAGAGATATAAAATGGATTTGCTTTAGCACTTAATAAACCCTCATACCTAGAATATTTTGTAAGCGTTGATGGAGTACCTGCGAACCCTAGAAGACAGAGGTCGTGAAGGAGTAGCCCAGCCCAAGAAATAGACAGGCTCAATGACGCTTCTTGGGCCTTTACACGGACTACCGAGAATTCGTTGCAGCGTATGCAAACCCCAAACCGTTGACACAGCTGAAAGTGATAAACCGAGACACCAGAAAAACTACAACCACTGTGTAAAGGTGGAGGCAACGCAGACGGTTGCAACCGTACTGCCGGTTGCATTGCAACCCCTACTGGTTTATGATGAACCAGATCCTGAGCAGGGAGTCGCTAGAGTGGGTGTGTGGAGTTTTACGGTCCGTCGACAGCTATGTCATTTGGGCCCGGGAGTTTACTCCTGATGAGTAAACAATCATCAGAAAACCTATATAAGTGGGCATCACTACAAAGGATTCAATGTAAAAAGGGTTTCAGGCTCATCGAGACTCTCTGGTGATCCGAAACGGTATTCTGAAGAGAAAGAATGGATGAATTAAGGAGGATCAGTTACAAGGAGCTAAGTGTAAGAGGTCCTCGAGAATGCCCATGCTGATAATACCGGAGGATACCCAAGGCACTTCAATTTCCAGGATCATTTCAGAGCCACCAGTGTGCTGAAATTTCGTCCCGCATGAGTTTTTTAACATGCGAGAAAATCTCTCGAAATGAACCTGTCACTTTTAAGCACATTTAAAAACCTAGGTCTAGTCCGGGTTTGAGCCCAAGGACCTTGGGTCGACACATGAGTCTACAGACATTTTGCTGGCCAGTATGATACTCGGACAGTTATCTTGAGATCTGACGTTCGGCATGCCTCTTGATGTTGCTAGAGCCGGCGATGTTGTGGCGCTTATGGACAGGTTGGAAGACATCATTTTACCAGGAAGATCTGCAATTGACAAGTGGCCAAATGAAGGCACCTTATGACCGTCTGGTGAAGAGTGTCCAAGTAGAGGAGAATGACTACAGACCAACAAGAACTAAAGGGAAGTCAGTAAAACCGCAACGTCCCTGCAATATAAGGTAATAAATAACCCATAGCAAAATTCAGATTCCATTCTAACAAAACTGAAGTGGTTTATCTTGACCGGAATGCCACAAAACGGAGAGTTATTCTGACAAATAGCTCTGAAAGAGGTCTGTGTGGTACAGCGGTATGTCGCAAGGATATTAGAAGCTCGGCGCCGAGCAGTCGGAACTGTAAAGGCACAAGCTGCGTGTGTGCCCAACATAAACACGATAAACACTATTGGTTTAACTAAACGTCCAGTGAAAATTGCTGGTGCGACAGTTTAAAAAATTGGACCAAATCCGATATGCAAGAATGAAAAACACCAGTTGTGCTAAACACACTATATAGCACTGATGTTTAAGTCACTGTTGCACATACTCAGGATTACGCAAATCGTGACAAACTACACTGTACTTCCCGTCCATCGCTCTCGGGTATGTTGTGCAAACAATAACAACTGTGCTACAAATCATAGGCTTGTCGAAGCAGAATTTCCCGAGAAGGCTAAAATGAAGATTATGAAACTGCCAATTGCACATAAAGACCACGGAATTGTCTTACCATTGTCGGTTGGCAGCAGCATTGAGAGCGATAGCTCGGTGCTCTCCCATTAAACTTTTACCGCCCGGGATGACAATTCTTATTCGTACTCTAAATTTTCTAACCAAATAGTTTTAATATTTATAAGAATACATTTTAATTAATATACTTACGTTATCTTTTGAATAGCAAAGAAAATGTCGTATTACAATTTAAAACGGTTAACTCATGGAGCTTCCAGATTAAATAAAATAAAATTGTACAGGAAACATTCAACAATTTTTAAAAACATTTCTTCTGGTATAGTATACGAAAAATTTAATAACAAAGCATTAATAATGTAATATTTCGCTGGGAACGCTTGGCTCTAACAATAGCATGATCTATGCTTTTCGTAGAATCATGTAAGTTATGTTCTTTTGGTATGACTTTATTATATTATTCTCCGTTTAGGCTCTAATTTGGCCTTGGCTCTTCAGTTACCCACTCAATGGTTTCAGAATTCCCCACAACTCTAACGTGCGTAATTTATCTCTTAGGAGGTATTTGTGAAAACTTTGGTACATTTCATATCAATCAATTCAAGTTCAGTTCTACCTTGTTTTTGCTGTCATCATCCAAATGAAACCTATAACAGCTATAACTAAAGGCCACAGGGATGTGCCTCGCATGCGATACAAGTTAGCTGGACACAGATCATGAATGACGTCAGATGTACAGCAGACTATCAAATGTGCAGACGTTGATAAGCAACGTAACATAGAACTCTGAACTAGTGTAGCATAATACGACTGTTTAGTTCCCTCTCGCAGTGAGACGACTGGGATGGTCAGGCTATACCTACCTGTTGTTGTTCAAATGTGCAACCGATAACAGTACACTTCATGTACAGTATACCTATGGAAAAACGCACACGTCTTCAGCCTTTAACTACAACCGATGAAGCCTATAACATTCTCTCGTTATTCCGCTTTACGTTGTTTACAATGTCACATTACGATGTTTTTTTTTTTTTTTTTTACTAATAGCATCAGTAGAGTGTATATTACCAACACCAGTGGATGAAATACTGGTTCAAATCATAACAGAAAGAACACCATGTTTAACATTTAGAAGAGTGCATCGAGATTATTGTTTAATCTATCTCCAGACTCTGCTTATCCCATTTGATCTGAAAAAAATATCTTTGCCTCATCCAATCATGTCACACTGTTCCAAGAGTGATATATACATGGGCGTGTTCTTCCGTAAATGTAACTCATTTCTTCCAGTTTACTGCACTTAAAGCTTCTTTGTTGTTGCTGCTGCACTATGATACCCGTACTTCTATAAGACACGAGCAAAATTTGATTACGTCATCTTCCAGGACAATTTCCAATGAATAGTCCTAGTTATTGAACACTAGTTTTGGATTTTCTAGATTCTACTTACAACGAAACACTCCATTAATTCCTTTAGGTTACTTGCTAAATTCATTGCTCATTCTTCTTATTTTGTTAACAGATACTGAGTAGTAGAGCGTGATGAACTTATGCCTGTCATATTTTTCTGAAAGGATACACTTTAATTGCGGGGTTTATAATTACCTGCTTAACATCGGATTTAAATTTCTTTCGATTGCCCATTTCGAACTACTCACGATCGTATATAACAGCGAACATAATTACCTAGAGGACAATAAAACATATTCGGGCTGAATTGTTTGTGATGCAGTGAGCATTCTTAGCAACTTTACGAACAGCAAAGTTGTTAATATTGAAGCTACTTTTAATATTTTCACTTTACGTCAAATTTACAACAGGAAAGTTATTAAAATTGAAGCTATTTTCTTAACATTACCCTTCCACACCATGGTACAGCTACTGAACTGCATTTTCCTTTGGTATATATTTGTATTAGATCTATAAAAAATATATGTTTTTTTAAGGAAATAGAGAATATATTTTCTTTGAAAACCTGTTGTGTATAAATAAAAAGTCATTTACTGTATAAGAATATACTGTCTTCCCACCACAAGAAGGCAAGAGAGGTATGAAGGGGAGAGGGTTTCGAACTATTTATCTGCTCTGTTGGTGTATCTGTTTACTAGGAAATGAGTGTATGCCAGTACTTATGAGTCACCCATGCTGCCAGATCTAATGTGTGTTGCAGTAACTGCGGTAAGAGGTATTGTGTATGGGTGAGTTATGTGACCATATTTGTGTATTTTAAACGAACCTTGCATCCTTGTCACACTTGGAAGGCGAGCATGAACGCCGTGTGGATAGCAAAACTGATTAATTACATTTTCCTCTAACTTGCCTTCTTGTGCTGGGCAGGCGGTATTTACAGTGTTCACATTTGTTACTATCTTGAGCGTACTATGTATCCAAGAGAAGATTCCTAGAACAACATCTTCTCGGAGCGTGGTCGTCGGGAGATGCGTTGATATTTTCGGGGCCCTCATGTGGACTCGGAATGGCTTCCCGTAATTCGTCCTACTGAACTCCAAGGTGCACTCCAGTGTCTCAATCCTGAAAAAGGCAGCTCACTAGATGGGCTTAGTCCCCTAAATACGTTGCTTTTCCTAACAAGAGGTTTAATATGTGTTTAACCCTGGGACACTTCCCATGAGAGTGGAGAGATGCCCGGGTGATTTGCATGTTGAAACCTGGGAAGAACTTGGTACATCCTACAACTCTGGTCCATGAGTCTCCTTTCTGTTCTCTCGAAAGCTTTCAAGAGAATAGTCTTCAACCGCTTGGCCCCACTACTGGATGACATTCAAGCTATATCTGACCATCAGCTCGAATTTCGTCCTTCCAGCAGATGCTGCAAGCGGTGGAAGCGGCTGACCTGGAGTTCCTGGAGGCTACCTTTACGACCGCAGTATCTTTGGACATCGAGAAGGCCTTCTCAAAGACCTGACATGGAGCAGTCCTTTACAAATTAATCCAACTGGGTCTTCCCACAAGAATGCTCAACATACTACACAGCTTCCTTAGACACCGTACCTTCCAAGATATAATCATGGAGAAACACCATATATAAGACCTGTAAGAGCAATAATCCCCGAAGTCTCTGTGCTATTCCCAACATTATTTAGTGTGTTTATGGCAGATTTCCTAACACAGCCCAATATGCCAACAACGTGCTACTATTCATCAGACAGAAATATCCTCAGAGCTTTCAACCCTATACAAAGCATAGTGAGTGTCGGCGACGATTGGTGTCGGCATTGGCTTATGTCCATTTATCCGGACAAAATCCATTCCTTATTTTTAATAGAGCACCAAAAACCCACAGACTGCCTCACATTTCAATTTCAAGGTCGAAGGATCGAGTGGGTAAACTCTGTCCAATTCCTGTCAAGTTTGACAGAGGTCTAACTTTTCATGAACACATCAAGGAACTTTCGGCGCGGATACAGGGAGCTATTGCTTTGCTGTATCCAATGCCGGGCTCTGATTCGATGCCTATTCGTTTAAAGCTACAACTTTATCGAGCTCTCGTGGCCCCATTGATGCTACACATCTGCGATATCTGATGAATGGCCGCAGGAAGCTGGCTTTAATAATTCAAACCTGCTCATAACAGAGAACTTCGACCAATTTATGCTGTTGATTGCTCCCTCTTCTTGAGGTTGCTTTACGATTAAATTGACGTGGAGGATGAAATTAGGCGTTGGTCAGCAAAAATCCTACGTCAAGGCGCCATATTTACATCTCTTGGGCAGAAGACTCAGGTTTAGGCAACATTGAGTCTTCCGCATGGCTTGCGAGAATCTGAAATAGCATCGGAGCAATTCTATTCGCCACTAAATCCTGGGTTCTGCATTGATCTCGTCAAGAGCTGATCGGTCTCAAAATTATGTCTCCTATCAATCACACTTAGGTCTGCATTTAACAATTCTCATCAGATTGCAATGACTCTGCATCTTGAATATATCTAGAGGAAGAACATGCAACCTCACAAATCCCTTGCATTTGAAATAGATAACCTTCCTAAAAATAAAATTCGTTCTGCGTCTAAACCCTATTGAGAGTGGGGTGCGCAGTATAAGCAATCAGGCTGTACTGTCTTTCAAGAAAGTAAAAGTACACTTTCCGCGGGTCAGTATCATGTAGTCATTACGTTATTAGAGAGTATTAAAACTAAATCAGCCATATTCGTAGATGTATAGTGTCGTGGTCGGCATTTTACCAGTTACACACTTCGAGAATTTCTAAGGATATATTAACCCAATATGTCGAAAAATTGACTAAATATCACAAAGCAAGTAGCTATTCTCCTGCAGCTGAACTATTAACTGCATGGCGTTGGGGACTATGCAGGAAAACGGAAAAACCGTGGAATTATATTTTAAAAGAAGCAATATCTATTGTGTATGTAAGGCACATTTTATTAAGAGCTCTCGTAGCTCAGTGCCAAAACACAGGTAGTGACAAGCGTCATAAAGGTTCTTGGTTCGAGCTGTAACATGTGGTTACCCCTTTTATCTCCAAATTTTGTACTTTCTTAGACTTTGTAGCGAACTAATTTACAAATTTGCTCTTGCGGCTAAGTAGTCTCTGCATGGTATTGCAGAATATCAAAGAAAATGAAAAACACGTGTAACAATGAACTTAATAGAACCAACCTCTAATTTGTATATAACCGCTGCCCTAACGACGGCTCTCGTAGTTCAGTTGTAAAACGCACACTGCATAAATGGGACTGAGGGCTCCAGGGTGGAACCTCAGTTTAGAGTCAAAAGTTTTAGGCAAAAGGTTTTAGTTTGTTAGACACAGTAACGGCCAATTTAAAAATATTCTCTTACGGCTAAGTTATTACTACATGGCATTAGAGGATATGCAAGAACAGAGAAAACATCATGGTAAACGAATAGGACGTATGTCGACCAGATAGTATGCCAGTGAATCTGGCTATTTACGATGGAGCTATGGGAACACGATCAGCAGAGCTCAAACTTGTGTTCTGCAATGGTTGCAAAAATACACGAAAGAATAAATGATGTAATGGTAGTGCGGGCGATTGCAACATATTGGAAAATACAATATTTCCATTTTCCTTTCCATTCTTTGTTTCCAAAAATTATTTGTTGTACGTTTTCTGTAACTCTTAAATGCTTCAAAGTTTACTTATTTTCTTAACACTTATATGATGTGGCTTCATAATTAAATAACAGTTTCTTAATTGGCTTCCTAAGCACCATTATTCTTGGTCATCGTCTTACATTTGTAAATTCTAACAAGTGAAGGGACTGTTCTGTAACCAGAAGTGGCATGTAATACATCATTTCAGTTTTATACTGTATATTCCATTGCATTATAGAGAATAATGTTGCAGCTTTAAGTTTGTTCTTCTCTGGACGAGAACTCTTCAGTTTCTTGTTACCGTGTGTGCAAGTTTATTGTTATGATCAGATGGATTGTATATCGATTTTAGCGTTTGGATCCATTAAATTTTTCTCAACTACAGGCATTCTCTTTGAAATGATATAGTAATGACATAACAGTATGAGCAAAATTGTAATTTGATTCGTTACCACGTATTAAAAAGTAAAATGTTGGAATAAATAGCATGATCTTGTGCTAACTTCGAACCATGTTCCCTGCACACAGCGTACATTTTACGACTGAGCTACGAAAAGAGATATATGAGCAGAGACTATATACAACATAGTGTTCTCTTTTTTGTAATTTAAATCCTCCAACTTAAGTCATATCGGACGATGAATGGTATGGGTGAAAAGATGCTCAAATGAATCCAGAGTCCATGGAGCTTAGAGTTACCAACATTCGTCTTTTAGGATAAGGGAAAACCCGGGAAAAACCTTATCTAGGTAACTCAACCTGACCGAGATTCGAACTCGGGACCTCTTGAACCTGAGGCAGACATGTTGCCATCTACGCTACCGAGGCGGGCAACAATATCGAGGTTCCCTGAAAACCATCGTTCCACGTATTTTTCTTGTTCTTGTATATGTTCTAGTTCCTTGTAATAATAACTGAGCCGTAAGAAAACATTTGTAAATTAGTTGTTATTGTCTAACAAACGCATAAACATTCTGGATAACAACTTTGCCTGCAGACTAAGATTCAAACCTCCAACTCTCGGTCCCGTTGATGCGCGTGCGTTTCATTAATGAGCTGCGAGAGCCGTCGTTTGGGCAGCGCTTATATAGAAATGTAAATGTTTGTTCTATTACAATAATTATTCTATGTGGTTTCCACTTTCTTTATATATTCTAGAATGCCACCTAAAGTCGTTATAGCGTGTAACAAAGTAAAAACTCTGGAGACAAAAAGTGTACCTAGATGTAAGGTTTCGAAACGTGAATCCTAGTGCTGCTTGTCATAGTGTCCAACGCCATGTAATCAGATACAAGAGAATTGCTACTTGCTTTGTGATATTTAGTCAATCTTTCGTCATATTGGGTTAGAAATCTTCCAAGTGAGTACATAAAGTGGCGACCACGATAGCATACTCTACGAACATGGCCGATTTAGTTTGCATACTCTCTGGTAGCGGAACGGAAAGTGTACAATTACTTTCTTGAAAGAGAATACCTAAGCCTACCTTGTATCATTCGTCACCGAGACCACCAAAATTATATTATAGCCACGCCACTGAAGCTATTTGACGCAGCTTTAGTCGAAGCGTCTGGAAGGATAGCTTCCACTAGACCATTGTCCATAAACCAAAATAATAATTTCCTATATAATGATACGGGGCGTGGAAGTCTACGCAGTTTACTTTTACATCTTATTGCGCGAGTTTAATGTTATGGTGTATATTAGATTAAATTGTACAGCGTAGATACACCAGATTCTTTAAGCATTTTTTAGTAAAGTGCAGTCATTTAATAGTAGCACCATAAAATATTCAGGCAAACAATTCTCAACTGTATTGCAGATAGTGTAAAATAGGTAGGTATTCCGTGGTGCAATTCGAGGGCTTAAGATAATTACAAATTAATTGGAGAAGTATTACAGCACTGGCTTTTTAAGTTTATTACTTGGCTAATCAGCAGTATTTCTATGCAAGACATTGATAAATTACATAAGTACTGTATACTATTATATACTATATACTATTGTACGGGATAACCCCTGTTGCGTTCAACCTAAAAATACTATACAAAGATTTCACATGTCGTTCTCCGTGGTCCAGGGGTAACATGACCACGATTTGAAACCTGGTAAAGGGGAAGGATTTTTTTCAGTGTAAAAGTCCTTAGCGTGCTTTCTTCGGAAGGGAAGTATAGCTGGTGGTTCAGTGTCATAGATTTATGGCATGTAAAAGAATCAGAAGTCTGATAAAGAGCCATCTCAACAAAATTAAGCAATATTTCACGCTATTTGTGTCTGTATCTTGAAATCCAAGAATTGCTTAAATGCCAAACTTGGTATATAAGTTCAACATTTTTCAAGGATGCATCAGAGTTTCAAGAAAATCCTACCATTCTTAACTACTCTTTACATAGGAAAATTAACAAATATTTTGAATTTCTCAATAATAACTCCAATTATTTTCATTAAAATATTGTTTTTAAAGATATTTTCATGACAGATTAAATGCATGTCAGATTTTCTGACGATGACTTCTGAAGTCCTCTTTATCTTAGTAAAATCTGTTCCAATGATGCCTTTGTAAGTATACAACATGGTTTTCCTGTTAGGGGCTTCTCTGTGATGACCATATTTTTGAATTCAGTTAATCATAACGTAGAACTGAGTTCTGCTTCTCTTGATCTATCTTTCACAGGGACGAAACAGAGATAGGAGAATGGCGACACGAGAGTTTAGTGTGTATCTGAAAATAGGGGCGCTGCGAACACGACGTATTGCCAATGATTATTAATAAGTAGATGTTCTGTGCTGTCTCTTAGCGATTATCCGGATTTATTAAAGTAGGTCTAGAAATAATATGGTACAACTTCTGTCTTCTTTCATTTATTTGGTAGGTTTTTTTCAAACACATATAGTGGCATTAAATCATTCTATAAAAACTTGAAAGCAAGTACCATATTTAAAGACTAAGATATTCACCATGTTCCACATAGTAATTGCTGGTATTATAGATGATGAAGTGTTTCACCATGTGACTATAGTGGCGCGATATATGTCTAAGCGCCTTCCCCAGTTCAATGTGCAACAAATAGTGAAGAGGCGCGAACATTGGGATGTAAGTATGGAATAGAATAGGATTTTTACAAGCTGTTATACTAAAATGCATACATATAAGATATGTAACTACAGATAAAGGGTTCCCATAGAAAATAATAAGGTACAGACAACATCACCCTAACCTGCTTACAATTTAAGGCCGATTACATTCGGAGCACAATGTAATTCTGCATTAGAGGAGTAACTTCTTTTTGACTCTTCATTGCATGACTTTACAGCTCTTTATTGGTTCACTTATGACTGCCCGACTGTTTTGCAGTACATTCCGATATTATGTTATGGTAAAAAACTCTGTATCAGTGGACGTTCATTTTTATTCATATTATTAGATATATCCTCATCTTTTCACTGAAGTTAAAGAGCAGGGAAGTAGTTAGTATTTGGCTGGACGATTATCTCATGCTTTGTATATGTGTGCCCCGCCGTTGAAATATCCGCAGAAGTTTTGTTTGTAAGACATGCGTGTGTATAACAACAGTGTTGTTAACTCCTGTACAGTGGTTTCTCTTTAAGTTTCTACAAATGAGTTATATTTCTATAACTTCTATAAATAAAGTTTATGTAACCACACAAACATACACACATCCACATTCTTAGTCATACTTCCAGACCTGGGTGCCTCAGTTGGTTAGGTGCTGGCCTAATAACCCTAAGGTCGCGGATTCAAATCTGGTCCAGACTGATGATTTTAGCTGTGTTCAAAGGCGACAGCCTCTTGTCAGATTTACTGGCATATAAAAGAACTCCGAGAGAAAATTCCGACTCGCCGTGGTGCTTGGCAGTTGACGTCATTAATAAGCAGAATATTAATTTCCTTCAGTCTCCCAATAATCTTAGCCAGAGATAAATTCCTAGGTGGAAATCCAGTCCGGGACCCTTCGCTCCAAGACGATGTGCTACCGACTGAGCTACGAAACCAGCGCTCTGGCACTACTGAGCTGCTGATTTTATTCAAATAGTCTATAGCTCTAACGTCCAAATTTTTAAAGTTAAAGCCCATTAAGAAACACGAATCCTCTTAAAATTATCAAAGTTTAGCATACTTAGACCTGGACTGGCACTGTAGTACCATTTACTTCCCTATTCTGGGATACCTAAGCTTTTACTTCATCTATTACCATCGTCCAGTGTTCAAAGAATCTAGTTCAACTGCTCCCATACGTCCTGTGTTTGATGCTTCTTGTAAGAGTGTTGAAGGAGTCTCTCTCAATGATTGTTTAGAGAAGGGTCCCAACCACATACAAGCAATTCCAGAATTTTAATGAGATTTCGTAACAAGAAAATTAGAATTATTTCAGATATCAAAAAGGTTTTTCACATGATTGAAGTACAAGAAAAAGATAAGACTTTTTACGGTTTCTATGGTGAGAGATCACGCGAAGACGAGACTTAAGTACTACAGACACAAGAGGATAGTATTTGGAGTTTCATCCAGCCCTTTCATCCTAGTAGCTGTTATCGACTATCATCTTTCAAATGCAGGAGAAGAAGATTATGCATTCATCATTAAGATGAAAAACTCTTTGTATGTAGACAATTGTGTTACATCAGTTCAATCTTTGGAAGACTGTCAAAAGTTTCGCAACAATAGCACACGTATTTTGTCTGAAGCTAAAACGGAGTTAAGATGTTGGGAACGCACATATGAGCAAACACCATATCGCGATGACAATTTCAATTTGAGTTGTGAAACAAGAAATGAACCCTACTCGAAAGTTTCAGGTCTTCTGTCGAATAAGCGGTTGGAAACATTGGAGGTGGAATTACCACTGCTATTACAGGATCTTACAAGTGTATTGACAAAGAGAGTTATTCTTTCGACAGTACAAAGAATCTTTGATGTAATAGGTTTTCTTTGTCCTGCAATTCTGTCATTTAAGATACTGTCATAGAAGTTGTGGCAAAGTAATACTGTATGTAAATCTAATAAGAGTGCAGTTAAGTCACACTGGAATTTACCCATATCGGTAGATCTGGCAAGAGAGATTTGTAAACGATACGAAGAAATACCATTATTGAGTAAAA
>CM060949.1:121928514-121938514 GCA_030765055.1 Mantis religiosa | reverse complement strand
CTCTCCCATATGAGCTAAGGCCTCTTATTGCCGATAAAAACAAGGCAAGACGTCGCTTTCAGCTAACACGCAGCCCTATTCACAAACATGAATGGAACCGGTTGCAACATCTAGTAAAACTAGAATTACTTGAACACAGTAACGCTGAATGGGAGAGGCGTTTGAGTTCTCTTGATGTAGAAGACAGATCTTTATGGAGAATGTCAAATGCACTTCTAGGGATCCCTAAATCTGATCCGCCTCTTACTGATGGCAGGAGAGTTGCTACTTCAGTAAGAGATAAAGTGGAAATCATGGCAGAACATCTTGCCTCCTCATTCCACCCTGCAGAATCTGTTGACCAAGAGTATTCAGATGAAATTACATTGTCTGTAAGGCAGTATCTCAGCACACCACACGTACTAGATGATGTGAAGCCAACAAGTGTAGCTGAAGTGAGGAACATAATCAACTCTGTGCGTCCATACAAAGCAGCAGGTGTCGACAACGTACCCTACGCTGCCTTCAAAGCTCTACCTCACTCATGGATCTTACTACTAGTGCATCTATTTAACAGCCTACTAGTATTAGCCTACTTCCCAGTAGCTTGGCGGCATGCTAAAATCACCACTCTCCCGAAGCCTGGCAAAGACTCACAACAAGTAAGCAGTCATAGACCCATCAGTCTCCTTCCTACGATAAGCAAGCTCTACGAAAAGGTACTCCAACTACGCCTTGAAAACTTGCTAGACCAACATAATGTCCTGCGTCCTGAACAATTTGGATTTCGACGGCAACACTCCACCACGCATCAACTTTTGCGCATCGTGGATGAGGTGGTTAGAGGTTTCAACAACCGTCACTATGTTGTAGCCCTTTTCCTAGACATCTCCAAAGCCTTCGACACTGTGTGGCATGAAGGTCTTCTCCATCGCCTTATACATTACAATATCCCGTCATACCTTATTCACGCACTTCATCATTATCTCAAAAACCGTACCTTCGTTGTATCAACAGACAACATCCTCTCTCATACCTACTTCATAAATGCAGGGGTACCTCAAGGTAGTGTCCTTGGTCCTCTGCTCTTCCTCACTTACATTAACACCCTTCCAACCTTAAGGGGCTGCAATCTATATATATTTGCTGATGATACAGCCATCACAGTAGCATCTAAGCGCCATGAAAATGCAGTGCAGCGAGCTCAAATCTTCGCAAACATGCTACATGTCTGGTTCGCCACCTGACGGTTGAAACTAAACGCCACCAAATCCCAAGCCGTCACCTTCACTAGAAGACCCCTCCAAGACGTTCAAAATCTGCATTTAGCAGGAGCGGACATTCCTTGGTCCACGCTTGCCAGCTACCTAGGTGTAGTTTTGGACATGCATCTGACATGGAAGGAGCATATAGCAACCGTGGCAAACAGAATAAATAGACGGATGGCCATGCTCTATCCCCTATACAACAAAATATCAGCTATGACGCTTAGCAACAAACTTTTGCTATATAAGCAGGTACTCAGACCTGCAATCACGTACGCCTGCCAAGTCTAGGGTGCAGCGGCCAAATCCCATCTCTACAAACTACAGATTCTTCAAAACCGTTACCTTCGGTCAGCAGTTGCTGCCGATTGGTACATCCCAAATGAAAATATCCATTCTGATCTTTCCTTCCCAAAACTTTTTGACTACATATTGCATCTATCCCACGCCTTCTATGCAAAATTACCTTCCAGTTTCAATAACCTTATCCGAGGTCTCGGGGGATATGATCTTGATCCTGGTGAGAGATACAAACGTCCCAGACTTATCCTTGGAACTCAATAACTTCAAGTTCACTTTCCATAAATCAAACATCCTTACTCTTACACTAATCTCAACTTTAATCGCCACCATCTAACCACCATCCCTTATAAATACCCACCACCATGCCAGTATGGGACCTAGTCCCGGTATGGCAAGAGTCGAAGGACCCTCCTCCACGGAGGAGGATAACCCTTCAACGACCCCACGGCGTGTCTTCTCCTTCTTGGAGGTCTGCTATCTGCACAGACTGATTGAAACTATTTTAATTTGTCAAATCCTGCTAGGTGGCAGAACAGTGTTATTTATCTTTATGGTGTTTAAAAAATCAGATAAAAGGTCAAAGAGAAAAGTAAAATGTAAAACTGCTAGCTTATCAATTTTTAAATAATATACTTTAATAATTTTTAATAATCTTAGTTCTAACATTTAATGCTTTGTCTAGTGACATCCAAAAACATAATATATGTTATATGTGAAAGTCTATAATAGTATATACGTATAGGCAGAAGTTCACTAAAGTTAAGCCGGGTCCATTGTACCGGCACCAGGAAAATAAGTTATGAATAAAAAGCCTTAAGCCTTAAGTTAAAAATTAACAAACCAGGATTTGGATGCAAAGTACTGCATCCCCCCCTTCAACCCGAAGGTACTTCGGTAACCTCTAAATTAACTCCCAATCAAAAGACCTACACCACCTTCATCCTACAAATTTCAACTCAAATCCTACCTGCTTTTAAATCCTTAACGGGTGGGCTGCAGCAAAATCCTTCTCGCTGTATACAGCCAGCCAGCACGAGCGAGCGAACGAAGTTAGCACTTCACCTTTTTAAGTTGCTTGAAGAGGAATTTTTTGAGGGAATCGGACTACTGAGTGAGTCTAATTCCCGAAACGTATGATATAGAACACTTCTATTTATGTGTGACCGATGCACACTCACGGTGGATGGCACTGTTCAGTTCCTAAGTTGAAAATTGAACACTTCGTAAACAGTCGCAAGGTTGCATGTTACACAAGTAATATAGTTCAAACATTTGTATATGTATATAGATTTACAAATGTGAATAAATATTATCATAATACTATACTTGACTAACTTTATTCTATTGAAGTGATATTTCATAGTTGGAATAGTATTTTAATGGTAGCAAATTACACACGAGTGCAAGTGAAGATGAATACGACAAAGAATACTAGAAAATCATTAAGACAACACGTATAAATTAGTTTTGTATAAAATTGAGAGACATGAAAATACTGAAATTCTAAAGTAAAAGTAAATCATTACCACTAGTGTTAGGTAGAATCGAATATACTGTGTTCGAATATTTAGAAGAATCCAAACTTGAATTCGAAAATAAGTTCTCGGATGCTGCGAAATTAAAACATTTGCCTGTATTGGAATGCAAGTTCTAGGATACTATAAACGAGAACATTTGTGTGTGACGTATTCGATGCAAGTGCTCGGGGTCGCTATAGAGAATGCCTCAGGTGTTCCACTGCGTAGACGATCACTGGTTCAAGTTCTGTATTGCGCATGGTGTTTATGTGTACTGTGTATATGTGTAAAAATGCAGAAAATCACCATAAAAATAAAAGCGACCTTCGTGTAAGCAACAATTTTTGGTATTCGAGGACAGTACTAAAGACAAACGCAAACGAGAACTTTGGATATGTATTCAAATATATACATTCAGGTTTCATTCGAGAATCGAATACATAAATTTTTTGTTTACGAATTCACCCATCACTGTGTAGCACGGTATTCATTCGCTGCACTGCTGCTAACGCTGGAGCTGGCGAAGCAGGGCAACAAATATTCATTGTTGTAGCTGTAGAACTTGAATATGCATTGAAATTCATTAAGTAGTTTACCCTGCTTTATATTTCAATTCTAGAAATAACCTAATGATTACTAAATCGCAGGGCAGATTGTTTGTGAAGCAGTTATAAGTTCATGTTGGCACAATCCTCTATTCCCGCAAACATGATAGCAATCCCCATAACAAATATTCCTTTTTGTAACATTATTCACTGGCTGATATCAGTTTGTATTGCATATGAGTATGACACCTCAGTGCTATAAATTAACTTCATTTATTGTATGAGTAATTTAATGTTACGAAAGCTTTAATCGATTAAGAATTAATTGGATTGGTGAACTTCTGCAAACTCTCTTTTCAAGGCGAGCATTGGAAGAAAAAAAATTAGTATAAAAATGTTAGGGCGACCTACATGCAATCTAAAAATTCAGCAAAAAGCAAAAGAAAGTAGAAATTCTGATTACACCAGGAAACTTAACGCCAATATATGTACAAGTGAATCTGTGGTTGTGAAATTAGAAATGCCCCGTTTTGATTTCCTTGCGTTCTGTTCAGAAGTACTGATCCGCGGTGTACGACGGATGTTGAAGACTTTGGTCACATTAATGAGTACATAAAAAGCATTCTAATAGCAAGAACCACATGAAAATCTCATTTGACGTCTCAATGCTTGGAGCTGTAAATATTGCAACGCGTTAAGCACGGCATATCAGAAAGCAACACAAAAACATAATGAGCAGATCGTGTATTATATATATACAAGGACAACAGATCAAATTGTGTGTAGCATTTGAGCTTGCTTTGCATAGAAACGATTAACACCAAAACATCAGATAATCCCGGCGTGTTTTTAGGTCTTACAAATCTCATTGTCATTTTGAACAATGCGGTTAAAGAACATATTGCATTGAAGGTAACAAAGTATTCAAAGGTTTATCTAAAACCATCCAAAATGAATTACTCGATTGCATGTTGAAACTGTGCCACAAAGAAATTAAAAGGAAGTGAAGGAGGTGGCTTAGTTGCTATTATGGCAGGTGAAACTATTCACACATCTGACAAAATTCAGTTGGATTTAGTTTATAGATATGAAAGAATCAGTTTTATACATGAACGGTTTTGATGTTTTTAACCCTACAGATCAAACCGCTAATTCTATTGCAGGTTGTATTTTGAAAGAATTTGACCGCATTTTTAAGGACGATCGCTTTAAAGTAATCCTCAGACTTATGATGGTGCATCTGTAATGAGCGGCAGCACAGGGGAATTACAGATCAAAATTAAACAACACTGCCTTCTCGCGCAGTATGTGCATTGTTACGCACACCAGTTAAATCTTATAATAATCCAAGCAGCATCACAAAATTATTCTGCTAGCATATTCGTCTGCAGTCTATCGGTTCCTCCAGCATTTTTTCAAGATCTCCCCAACGTTTGGCAGCGTTGGAAACAAGTGTTGCTCGGAGAGTGCTTCGAGGCTCCGCAATGAGGTGGAATTTCAAATCAAGATCTTAAAAGAGCTAGCAGATCTGTGAGCTAGAAAACGCCTTATCGGACAAGACAGTGCAAGAAGCTCGTGATCTGCCTCACAATTTGGAGGACAAAAATTTAATCTCTGGTTTACTTCTTTTTAACAAATTTATGCCTCATATTGGTATGTTATATAATCAGCTTCAGGCACGACAGGTTTAAAGTAGTGAAGGCAAAAACTGCTATTCAATTTTTCATCAAAACAATCAACATCGAGAGTAGCAGAAGAGACGATATAGCTTAGATTGAATCACGTAATGTTCAAGAAGCAAAAGACGTCATAGGTAAACGAACCTAGCAGCAGATGCTAAGGAATTATGTGATCGAATGATATCAGAGGTATATAGCCGCTTCGAGTCTACGGAACATGTGGAACCTGCAAAACTAATGAATGCCGAAAACTTTGAATTATTTTCTCTAGTGTTTCCTGGAACAGAATTGAGCATTGTCATAGATTGTTATAAAGAAATTGACAAAAGTAAACTTCGAACTCAACCCAGCATGTTGTATCCACATTTCAAATTCAGAAAGATATAAGATGCCCTTCCGCTGTTGCAGTTAATACTGAAAAACAATCTGCAAAACACCTTTAGTGATATTACCAAGGTTTCAAGAATTATTTTGGCAATTTCCATGACTACTGCAGAACCAGAACGCTATATCCCCTCTCTGAAGAGGATAAAGGCTCTTCTGAGGAACACTATGACTCAGGATCGGCTCACCTCTCTGGATATGCAGTCTATAGAGAAGAAGCTTATCACAGGCATGCCGAACTTTAAGAGCAGAGTGATCGACAAGATCTGCATGAAGAAACAGCGGCGCGTGCATTTCATTCTTCGAAACTAGGTGAGTTTCATGCACTTTTTCTCGTAGGACGCGACTATTTTTCGACACGAGCCGCCACTGGACACACTGTTTACCTACCATAAGATATTGAGGGAATATTGATGTGCTGACAATAGCTTAATTTGCATACTTCAATTTCCATTTATCATATGGTGTGACTTTGGGGCAGGGGGGAATTCAAACCATATTAATAGCAGTTCTATAATCAAAAGAGGACAATCAGATTAGTGTTAAACTTATCAGTGGCGTAAGTTGTAGATCTTATTTCAAATAGTTAAGCATTTCATTAAATTCCATTACATTCCAGTTACACATTACAGGCCATTGTGTACTATGAATTAGATACCTTTGTATTTATCAATATTTGTTTTTGTATTCGTTTTTTACATTATGTAAAAATTAAATTGAATTGAACTGAATTTTAAAACACCCACTAAATTTCTAGGTTTCAAAGTGTTAGTTGACATAAAAAATAATTGAATATTAATAAATGGTCTGAGTAGTTACAAGAGCTAATCCTTGAATTTTCTGCCGCAGTACTTTACAAAAATTTAAAGATGAACCATTAGGGGTTGATGGTCTATACAAATAAATACAAATAATTGTTTTAAATTGTTAAAGAATTGCACTTTTTAAAAGAACAGAGGTAAAATGTATCACATTTTGGGACTTTGAAGAAAATGTCATATTGAAATAAAAATACTTTTAAGTTATACTATGATTTATCAATAACTATATTTATCAATTTATTTATGTTTATCATTTATTTATCAACAATGGTCAGGAATGGATTAAAAAGCTATCTAAAGAGAAAGGATGGCATCACCAAAGCTCACCGATCATCTGGAAAGAAATCAGCATGTCAGGAGGTAAAGCAGTTCTCCTTGGCGGTGCTAATGAATTTTGGGAGTACATTCAGGAATATTATGGTGTTACTTCCATTTTAGAATCTCGAGAAAAGTCTCTACTACTCCTTGACAGCCTGAAGGTAATTATATCATTAGGTACAATAAGATTTCACCTTTCTTCAGTTGTATTACTGCCCTACAGTGGGAAAAGAGAGAGGGACAGAGAGAGAGAGAGAGAAGGCGAGAAAGAATGCATGTTTCAAATGATCAATTCCGTAAGAACTGCCTGCAATTACTCATTACTGTGACCATTTTAATCAATGGTAAATGCAGTGTACAGTAGTGAGTGAGTAGGATGTTTCAAAAAAAGCAATTTGGGAATAAATACCAAAATTAAAGGTTAATATTTTTCTTTTCCTTCTTCTTGAATACATAGGTGTGCCTACTACACAGACCATATACATACACATAATAATGGTCTGGCTATTGTTTTTCAGTTCAGTGTGTAGTTATTATTACTTATACTTATGAATGAAAGATGCATTTTGTAAAATTGAGCTATTGGCTTAGACTTATTAATGCGTTATTACTTATTAAATACTTTAGCAATGCATCAAACAAGAAAAAGCCTTGAGTCAAGATGAAAAGACAATGCAAATAACTATTATTGGAGCAGCACATCCCATGGCAAGTTTATTGGTAATGGATCTATTACATTCTGCTGAGCTTACAAGAAATGGCACTCTGAGAATTCTGCTTAATGATCATATTGCCTTCAAAAGAATTTTGGAACAGCTTGAGTGGGACAGTTGTGCTCTGGGCAGTCCTGCAGGATTTGCCTCTGTACGAGTTATGTTAGAACTAGAAGACGCCTTGCATGCCGCCAACATTATCATCATCCTCCAACATAAGGACTGTTGCAGGTAATTAGAATCAGAATCAGCTACATAAATTATTGGGATCCTGACATTTAACACTAGCATTATTCATCATCAGATCCCAGGAAGGACCTCTGTGAAATCTCTGTAGTAACAGAAAGTTGACATATGGCCGGAAAGAATAGCACAAAGTAATTATATAACTATAGTTGAAATATTTCACTCCATGAGTATTTTGTAGCCATGCTCAACTTCTAGTACCCAAATTGTGTCTCTCTGATTAGAGCTCTCGACTTTTAAGAGAAAACAATTATCAGCAAATAAGATAACTGTCAATATGAACTAATTAATATATCGGGTCAACGAAAAGTCACTCCACACCTCCCGTGTAACCAAGATTCCCCTAGAGTCAGGAATTCCGCTGGCACCACTGTATGCCGCGAGCTGGTGTTAATGTTATTTGTTAACGTTCCGCTAGTTAAGAAAACTCATAGGTTCAAATATGACATGCAGGAAAGATGATGTAGAAAAATAATATGCAACTACCCTGTTTAAAGAAGATGTTTGAAATGTTTACCATTTTCTTGAAGGCACAGTTTCACTCGTATTAATTTATTTCCAAACACTGTAATTAATATCTACAAATATAACAATTTGCAACTTAAAACGTCACTTATCTTATAAGAAAAGGTTATATTTTTCCTATAAATTGTACGGGATCGCGATTTCATGTAAAACTTTAACATATCTTCAGCCGGAAACAAAAAAGCTGTCGCCATCGTTACCAACGCTAGATATTAATATGTTCTTGTTAGTACTACCAAAATCTAAAAATAAAACAAATTTAAAAACAGATTCGACTGCCGGTATTTCATTTGTTACGCGATGTTTGTTTTTTTAAACAAATATATTTTCCCAAACCATTAAATCTATCGGACCACTTAATTGTTTTAATAATTTAACTTCTGGATTTATTTCGTGGTTAAATGACAAAATTGATGTCATAAATCGGCCGTAGCAGATACGCTACGTAACCTTCAGTCACCGTTTCCAGTTCATTGTTTTCGGATTGTAGACCGAAGATTTAGCGATTCTCCAAAGGAAATAATTGGGAGTAGTAAGATCAGGAGACCGCGGGCGCTACAATCCTTTAGTAATTAGTCTTTCCCCAAAAAAATGCCATTAATTCCATAGATTTATGTGATATGTGAGGAGTGGCGTTATCTTGTTGAAAAAATGCGCCGTTCACTTCATCTTCATTTAGCTTTAAAATACATGGAAAAAGTATATCCGAGCAATAAAATGAAGTACCGAAAAAATTGGCCCAATAATACGAGAGCGAGAAATTGCACATCATACACCAATTTTTCTCTAAATATAATGGGGTTTACCGAATAGCACTGGGATTTTCAGTAGACAATATTCGCGTATTTTGTGAATTTACTATCCTCATAATTGGAATCAAGCTTCATCAGTCAAAACTGTCCATGATACAAAATAAACCTCTGGAACCATTCGTAATACTGCAAACATTTCCCGTGATCTGTGGGTTTTAATTCGTGCACGACTGATACTTTATATGGGTACAAACCGAGTTTTTTTTTTTTTTTTTTTTTGTGCTGCTTTGTATGCAGAGCCATAAGAAATATCACACTGTTTGGCCACTTTGCTCAAATCACGCGCAGTATCTCGGTGCGGTAGTTTTGAATTAGGAAACTTTGCAACGAAGCTTCGTTTCACTTTCTCGGTGTAGTTTCCACGCTCATAAAAACGTTTTTCACTAAAAAGACACGTTCCTCAGTAGAATACATTGCTGTCACATGTCACCTCAAACACTCGTCAAAACACAAGCACACTACATCAAACTGACCACCACAATGACTCACTGGCAGCCGGTGAATGAGTGCTGGAAACAATATCTGGTTCGGAGAGATGCCAACCTTCTCTCGAGCGGTAGGCTATAGTACCCAGTGCGGAGGGAGTTGTTGATGACCTGTTATGAAACAATGTTTGAATAGGAAAGTATAGTTTAATGCCATTATTTGTAGGAAAGAATACTATTTCAAACACAGATATAGATAATATCTATGTGCACTTGGCAGAACTGAGATTAATAAAACTTGGACCATTAGGTTATAAGGGATTTTTACAAGTTTGTAGAAAGTGTGAAAGTTTACATACCTGCAATTTTATGATATTACTGTTGGGCATGTTTTGAGAGTCAAGCATTCCTGTTTAGTTTACTGTAGATGAAAGATATTGAAGTAAAAGTAATAAATACAAGTTGCTT
>CM060949.1:121776014-121923514 GCA_030765055.1 Mantis religiosa | reverse complement strand
ATAACTGAACAAGGTATTGCACAATTCATGTAAATAATAAAAGTGCAAATGTCAATTAAAATGATATATACAAACTTAATTATTTTTGCTTATTTGATGGCTACCTAATCAGTGCAAACTTGTGAATATAGGTAATGCAGGAACAAGAATTAAGTCAGGCAGAAGTGATCGTAAGTCCTTCGCTAATAACAGAAGGGTTAGGAAGTATAGCGGAAAATATAGCGACACCTGCCATACATTCCATAAGGGATGAACGAATTTCCTGGGGTGAAACAGTGTCCGGCCTGTAGCAGGATCTAGCACCAGTAATATAGAAGAGATGCTAGCCAAATTACTACAGCAAAATGCTCAGCTAGAAAGCAAAATAGTGGCAAAATTAACTAACCAGCTACGAGAATAAGTAACAAAATCAGTAATACATTAGAACTCAAACTAGACACCTACCAGGCAGATCTTGCAAATGGAAGCAAAGTACTGGAAAATAGTGTAGTAAGAGATATGATAAGGTAACAGCGGGACATACAGCCTGCAAAATCAAATTATAACTAGTGCTAATGATATGTGGCAGGAGGTCAATCTTATTATAAATATAATGCAAGGCACTGTCAGCAGAGAGCTAGAAACAGTAACAACTAATGTAACTAAAAATTTAAATATGATTAGAAATGAATGTAATGAAGTAAGTGCATCAGTAAGAGAGCTAAGTAAAGGAGTAAGTGCAATAGACATAAAGGTTTAAAAGTGTGACGGTTATTTCATGTTTTTCGAATATTTAAAAATTTGTTGTGAATTGTTCTGGAAAAAGTAATTTGTACAAAATAGGAAATGTGAATTTGGGTAGGCCATGGAATTATATGAGAGTTAAATGTTACACAACATTGTTGCTATTGGTAATTACAATAATGCAATTATGTAATGTGGTGACGTGGACCAATAAAAGAGAAGTAATTTTGTTGTTCTAGAAACATCATGTGCAGAGGACCCAAAATAATCAGATAGCTTGGCGTCACTTTGCAAACGAACATCCTAATAATAAGACATGTTTTTTGCGTTGTTCTGCGATCGTGCAGAAAGTGTTCCATTATGAATGCACTTGTCTTGCACTAGTGGCATGTGCCAGAGATATAAAGTTCATCGATGCAACAATTATTTGTGAAAGGACAGCATCTACGTTATTTAAAATTGTAGCAGAATTTACTAATTGTTTTGTGGAATAAATCCCACAATATTTAAAATGGAAGATTTGTTGTTTATTTTCCAACAATTGCAGTACCAAATACCTTGACTCCGAGACTACAACCAGAGATAACACTCATTGCTCCAGAGCTGCTGTGGAAAAATTTCTACCACATCGTCATCAAATGTGAAAAACTAATCAGCAGCATCTTCCATCACGCCTTTTGCAACTCACAAACATTCAGTTGCAAAAGATTGCCAAAACAGTAAAGAACAGGGCAAATAAAGTAACAAAGGATGTAATTCATGAAGCTATCTTCTTTTTCACCTTCCCCTTTTGCCTTTCAGCATTGGGCCTTCTAACAATTTCTTATACTATTCTCTATCTTGTGCCTTCCTCTTCAACTCATTCATTTCCATCCTCCTCTTTGTTGCTATTTCTCCAATATATTGTTCCTATTCCATACTCGGTCTTCCCCATCTCCTCCTTCCTTCTGATCTTGATTTATATTGTGTTGCAGATCTGGTAATAGACATTGTCTTATCCACTCTATTGTTTATTTCATCTATTATGTTATCAGTGAATATTATTGTGCCTAGATATTTTATGGTATCTTCTTGTCCTAATTTTTTGTGATTCCATTCTATATTTATATCTTCGTTTTCCCCAATCTTCATAACTTTACTTTTACTTGTATTAATTTTCATTCCTCTTTCTTCTGAAGTACATGCCCATTCTGTTAATCCTGGTGGTAAATCTTGAACATTACTACTGATTAGTAGTAACTAGTCAGTGCAAACCAGTGATTGTAAATATATTGGTCTTAAATCCCAGTTTCCCACTTTAAATTCATTAGTTCTCCTCTTACAGTGCTTGATTATTTGGTCCATACTATGAATAGTAGTGGACTAAGACTGTCTCCTTATTTCATTCCTTTATCTATTCTAAAACTTCCACTTGTTTTCCCATTTAATCATCTTATACCTAAACACCAAAATGGTTTCGTAAAAAATAGATCAACAGTCTGTGCAGTCATTGAATGCATTCAAGAAATTATAAAAAACATCAATGCAGGTAGATAGTGTTACCCAAACGGCAGACTCGCGATGCCGATC
Organism: Mantis religiosa; assembly: GCA_030765055.1. NCBI lineage: Eukaryota > Metazoa > Arthropoda > Insecta > Mantodea > Mantidae > Mantis > Mantis religiosa. The sequence goes on along the minus strand of CM060949.1, from coordinate 121,921,222 downwards.
AATAAATGATGGCCGGTGGAGAGAGGGGAGACAGGAGGGGTAGCTTGAGTCTTCGTTTACCCCTCCTCCTGCCACTCGAAGTGACACGAAGCTTCGAGAATGTTTTCCCCCCCTCCATAAAAGGAGATTCGGGAAACTTCGGGGCCGATCGATACCGGAAGCGACAGTCAGTTGAGTGTAGTGTTGTTATGGCGTGCGTTGTTTAAGTATGGCCGAGCGTACGTGTAAAGACGAACTGACAAAAATGTAATTGTGAACAGTGTATTGCTACGGAAATAAAGTGCAATTTTTTGTGTTTGTAACCTCGACTTTTTATTTCACGAACCCACAAAGCCACAATATGCAACAGCAATCTTATTAGATCTTACTAAAGCTTTCGACTGTGTTGATAAAAGTATACTAATGAACAAACTGCAGCTTTTGGGAATTAGAGGTCTAGCATACAAATTAATAGAATCCTATATGACAAATAGGAAACAATATGTAGTTTTGAATTCCATTAATGGCGATGTTATAGCAACTACAACGGAACTGACATATGGGGTCCCACAGGGATCAATCCTTGGTCCTCTTTTATTTATTTTATATATACATGATATAGCTGAATATGTACATAACAATACAAAATTAATACAATATGCAGACGACACCACTGTCATAGCCAGCAGTACATCAAGCAAAATGCTAGAAGAAACCCTATATATAACAACTACAAAACTATTGCAGTACTTTTCTACATTAAACTTAAGTATAAATGCATCAAAATGTGAACTCATAACATTTGGCTCGAAAACACTGAATGCGCCTATACAGTTAAATATTGACAACAACTTGATAAATAGTGTTGACAATGTACAACTACTTGGGGTCACACTGGACAAAAAATGATCTTTTACACCCCATGTTGACCAATTAGCATTAAAACTAAGTAAAAATTTATTTCTTTTAAAGTGTCTAAAGAACTGTGTCCCATAAGCAACTATTAGAATGATTTATTTCTCCCTCATTCAGTCACACATCTCATATGGTCTGGAGATCTGGGGCAATACTTCGAAATTAAATTTACACAAAATTTTTACTTTACAGAAAAGAGCAATTAGATATATATCTAATTTAAAAACTAAAGAATCATGTAGGGAAGCCTTTCGTCAGCAAAAAATAATGATGCTGACAAGCCTGTACATCTACAAAACAATTTTATATATGATAAAATACATCCCATTGCAAACAAATTCGGATATTCATAACCACAACACAAGAAACAAGAATAATTTCGCTACTATGATGTATAGACTCCACCTGTGTGACAAGTTGCCTAGTTACATGGGAGCCAAGCTATATAACAAACTCCCAGCAGAAGTTAAAGTGTCTAGTAACTTAACAAAATTCAAATTTTTCTTGAAATCATATTTAATTAATAAAGTTTTTTATTCACTTGATGAATTTCTAAACTAAGACTACACTTTCATAATTTATTGTTTGAGTGCTAGTTTCTTATTTTACAATACTTATGACTAACACCTAGACATTGTATCAGGTGTACAAGACATTATACATTTAGAATAACATCACCTAAGTTTTAGTTTCTTCTAATATCTGTATATATATCAAAATATCCAGCAACTTTAATTGTATATAATTGACGACTTGCCTGTTTTCAACAATGCTTGTAAAACATAAGGTGATAATAAAGTATTATTATTATTATTATTATTATTATTATTATTATTATTATTATTATTATTATTATTATTATTATTATTATTATTATTATTATTATTATTATTATTATTATTATTATTATTATTATTATTATTATTATTATTATTATTATTATTATTATTATTATTATTATTATTATTATTATTATTATTATTATTATTATTATTATTATTATTATTATTATTATTATTATTATTATTATTATTATTATTATTATTATTATTATTATTATTATTATTATTATTATTATTATTATTATTATTATTATTATTATTATTATTATTATTATTATTATTATTATTATTATTATTATTATTATTATTATTATTATTATTATTATTATTATTATTATTATTATTATTATTATTATTATTATTATTATTATTATTATTATTATTATTATTATTATTATTATTATTATTATTATTATTATTATTATTATTATTATTATTATTATTATTATTATTATTATTATTATTATTATTATTATTATTATTATTATTATTATTATTATTATTATTATTATTATTATTATTATTATTATTATTATTATTATTATTATTATTATTATTATTATTATTATTATTATTATTATTATTATTATTATTATTATTACATTTAATCACACCCTTCACATTAGTATATACACTTTAATAACTCTTAAGAGTTTCTTTGAAATTAAAATGTTTATTAAAGCTCTCCATTTTTTTTTTTTTTTTTTTTTTTTTTTTTTTTGAACTGTATCGCATGCAGCGGCCAACTCTAGAAAAGCTAAATATACTTCTCCAACTTTGTTTTTCCTATTACAGCTAATACAGCTTATGTGATTTTGGGTTTGATGGTCCGATCAATATGCCACTTCAATATAGCGAGATTTAACTGTATTGGAACACCACAGTGAAGCGAAAAATTATTAAATTTTAGATGAGTCATATTTCTTACACATCTGCTTCACTTTCGTACCTATTTTGAGGACATGTTTCGCAAATCCTCGTTTGCATCTACGGCTCCTGTGCGACTCCCTTGTTGAAGTCTTATATTGTTCTTTCTTGTCTTTGTTTTTTAATTCTTATATTCTTTATTATTGTATGCTTTATTTCTCTCGGTTTTCCAGAATTTTTTAATTTAATTTTCATTATTAATAATTTGCATTGTGTACATAATTCCACACTCCAAAATACTCTTACATCTTCTACTCCATTTCTTGTGTTTTTGGTAAAAGTAAAGTAGTCTATTCTAATTTTTATATTTTTTTCTCCAATGTAAATGTAATTTGATGCATTAATTTATGAGGGAAGAGAGTATTTTCTTCTAGTAATTGGTTATCTATACAGAAATCAATCATTCTGTCTCCATTAGGCTTGGCAGAGGTACTGGCGGATGACCAAAAAGCAGTGGCCAAGATTTTAAGTTGGTTTTAAATGTTAATTTTAGAGTTTAGTAATAATAATTTTATGGGTTTTATCTTTCTTATGACTTTGACCACTGATTTTAAGTTTCTTTTAGAGTTTGACCTCTCTGTGTATGTTTATATGTGATTTTACTTAGGATGAATGCATTTTAATTATCTTTTATAACATTTTTAGCAAGGTTAGGCTTTTAGAGTGCTGATCATTGCGCAGTTGAATGCCCTTAAACCCCACCATCATTATCTTCTGTCTCCATTTTGGTTCTTTACTATCTGTCCTCCATATTTTCCCATGTGTCCATAGCTTCTTCTCTAATTCTTTCCAACCCATGCATTCCAATCCCCCATGATTATTATATGCTTATTTTTCTCTCTTGCAGTCTCTACTGCATTTTGGAGCGCTGTATAAAACATTCCTTTCTCTAGTATCCCATTGTCTTCTGTGGGTGCATATATTTGAACAAGTGAGACAGTTTCCTCTAATTACATATCTATTCTTACTATTCTAGAAGTTACCAGCTCCCAGTCAATTATTCTTTTACTCATTTCTTTATTTGTTATTATACCCACTTCTTCCTTTGTTCTCTAGTTTTTGTTTACACCAGCATAGATAAGAGTATATCCTCTATTTAATTGCACTTGTCCATTTCCTTTCTTCTTTGTTTCACTGATTCCTAGTAATGCTAATTGGTATTTTTCCATTTCTTTGATTACTTTTCTTTCTTTTCCTGTTAAAGATGTTATATTCCATGTTCTTATTCTCAATTTCTGTTTAACGTCTGTTTGTCTTCTGTTTATCCATCCGGTTTGCCTTTCTATATTTCTCTGAATCATATAAATTTAGGGTAAGTAGGTGATGGCCTAATGTACCCGAGTCTGGTGCTGGGATTGCCAACTCTAGTGTCCAGACTCACCCACCTGTTAGCCTGAGGATTTGTGTTAGACATTTCCTTTCAAACATGTCAGATTATGGTTTTTCCACTAGTACTCGGGTGGCTGATTGCAATGGTTTCTCACTGGAAGATGGGGTCGCCACATCCCTATGCCTAAATGAAGTTATCAGTTTTGAAAATGAGGTCTCTATTGTAAAAAGAAAATTGGAGCAACATTGCCAAGCACATATTAATGGTTATTATATAACCAGCAGTAAATGTGTCAATAATTATGTATTGTCAAGGATAATGTAGAAATAGGTTTACAAATTAATGACAGAGGTTTGCCTTCACCTGTAGCAAACAATGAAAGTGATACTGGTTGTTCATTCATAACACTTGCAGGAATTATCCCTGCTGGCCTTAATGAATGTAGTGATAGGAATGTAAATGTAAACATACAGCATCTTATCATTATAGTACTACACTTACCACTCCTCAAATTTACTGAAAAGGTTAACTCTGTGCAGTACATTAATGATCTAGACGAATATATGCTGATCAAAGGAGTACCTGACCCAATAAAAATGATAACTGTCAGGCAAAGTCTTAAATCAGAAGATGCAAGACTGTTACAAATACCACTATACTTAAATTGTCTATAGCAATAATAACTGTCCTTAGGAAGTATTAATTAATAACAATAATGTAATGTAATAGCAATGAGAAGGATTAACAATAATGGCAAAAAATATTGAAGCACAAAGTATTAACAGCCTAAAATTGTACATAATGTGATATGTGTTACTGATTGGTTACTTAAGGACAATAGTAAATGTAAATGGACCAGAGACAATCTTATTATAATAATAAGTAAAGTATTGCATGTGTATATATCTCATTTAAGAGTGAGTTATTTAAGGGACAGAAAAAGCCTTCTTTCAGAAATGTGTCAAACTTTATACCTGAACAGAGATTTAGAGCAACAGGGCAGTGCCCGAATGAATGATAGTGTGAGTGTATGAACAGGGCAGTGCAGTGAAACACAAATGCACAGGCCACACTATGGCTGAGTGGTTAGACCTCTTGACTCTCACCAAGGCGCCCGGGTTCAATCCCAGGCGACTACAATGTGAGATTTGTGATGGACAACACGGTGCCTGGAGCGAGTTTCCTCCAGGATTTCCGGTTTCCCCCGCTATCTCATTCCACCACTGCTCCATCTTCATCTTATGTACCATCAGTGTCATTGCCTGCGGTGCCGCATGTAGTAAAAGCGAGTGTTAAACACTACACATTTCATATTTTCACAAATGCACAGCAAAGATGCAGTGCACCATGCAAAGGGTGAGAGTTAAAGTAAGGAGTGATTTAAATATTCTCTCTACAAATATAAACATTTGTGTTCCAGTATTAAAATCAGGGGCACTATGAGATGGTATAACTTTCACCCATAGACTTATATGCTAATGTATGTAAAATTGTAACTAGTGATGTGGTGATAGATGTTGTATAGCATTAAAGGTGATGGAATATGTAATGTATATGCCATGTATATATATGTAACATGCCATGGCAGTGGCAAGTATACTCATGCAGGATAAGGAACCCCAGGTACCATTAGCAAAAGCTAACTTAAATATTAAGAAACCCAGCATGGAAGCATCTTTTAGGGCAGTTTTACTGCAGATACAGCCGGTGAAACATGAGTGAGCTTAGCAACTAATGGCCAGTATACTCGACCAGTATTACAGCTGAACAAAGTATTGCACAGTTAATGTAAATAATAAAAGTGCTAATGTCAATTAAAATACTATATACAAACTTAAAGATGTTTTTCTGTTGGGACTGTATACATCCTGATCAAGAGCAAAGTGCACTGATTAAGACTAGCCAATGCAGTAACATTTCTTAACACTCATACTCCCACCCACAACTCAGCTGCACCACCGAAGAGATCATCTACCAGAGTACAAGGAATCAACATATCAGGTTCATCACCATCATCAGTATAATAGTCTGAAGACTGTTATAATAGATTAAAATTCCTAAGTAGGCATTTTTCTTTTGCATTTTTGTCTTGCCATTGGCTGTCCACTGTGTTAGTTTTTACTTTCTCTATGTACTTATGGTAAGTAAACACTGCATTCTACCCAAAAATCTGATACTAAAGAATGTTTTCAGATTCCATGAATGGAAAGGACATATTTTTAGAAAAACGTGTGTGTGTATGTAAATAAAAAAAACATGTTAACAAAGATGCTGATGATAAAATAATGTCAGTGCCACTGCTAGGCCAGAATTTTGATACACAGGAGTTGTTTTATATGCTAGAAATACTACTGACATGGGGCTCTTGCTTTTAAACAAAATCATGTATCCCTTATTTGAACCTGACCTTGGGACCAATAGCCAGCTCCTAACGAACTCAGCTACCTAGATAACATGCATGCATTTATCTGGCTATGAACAGTATTGTCGTGAACCCGTATCTACGATCGTGTGGCTTGTATATACAAAAGAAACCAATAGGAGGGCAGTGTGAAAACCGAGAGCCGGCGGGCACAGATAACAGGCAAATAAGGGTCTGCCGAAACAAACTGAGATAAATGGAAATTTCTAGTTACTTCTGGACTGATAGAGATTGTTCGCATTCTGGTTTATTTGCGAATCATCTAGAAATTATCTGTGAAGTATTTAAAGAGGCGACGATTGGCCAAGAGGGGTGATAGTTGTAAAACAGTTGTTGTGAAACCAGACAGCTGGAAGTGTTATTGTAACGAGAGCGAATGATGTAATCTGCTGTCACTGTTATTGTCATCGACCTTGGTAGACTGATGGTGTACGTAACGTAATGCTGCTGTAATCTATAAGAGTATTTCTACGAAAATAAAGGAGATTTTCAATTTCTGCAACTCGGCCTCTTAATTCTACGAACCCACAAAGTCACAGTATTATTTAAAAACAAAATGTTGGTTCAACACCAAATCTGCTTTTTAAGCTTAGCTCTCTCAAATATGCAACACAAACATTTTCAAAACAATTCTCACATTTATATCTTTATATGGTAAAGTTCTCAACAATTTTGTTTCTCAAACATGTCTGAACAATTTGGATTAAATAACCTTATTTTTAAGATAGTTTCATGATAAAAAAAATGTAGAACCTGAATTTTCTGGGAATACCCTCTGAACTGGAATTGCTTTTTTCTGAGATATTCATTGTTGTTTGGTTAGTTGTTTTTTTTTTTTTTTTTTTTTTTTTTTTTTTTTTTTTTTTTGCTGTCTTAAAAAAAGAAGTTAAAGGACTAAATTACAACAACAAAATTTCTACAAACTTGATGTCAAATTAGCTGATTTAGATAGAAGATTAAGCATTTGTATGAATAATTTTTATAAGAGTGAGTAGAGAAAGTTATGTGAGTGCAACACATAAGATTTTCTTTGTAGTAATGTTGCATGTTTATTAATTTCTTGTGTAGTTTGCTTATACAAATGATTTGATGTCAGTGGATCAAAAGAGTCTTTTTGTGCTTAGGGCTAGATTAGATTTACATTTTTGATTCCTTGAAATTACATTACTTTCAAACCATCACTCTATTTTATTTATGACATCCTAGTTTTGTTATTGCTGCTGTCTCATGCTTATTTGTTACATGTGTTGTTGACACATCTGTCTTCATCTTCTTTCACTTTCTCTTCTTCAGTTGAAAATAGTCTTAGATTACTATTCGTTCTTTTGTATAAAATTTGTAAAATTCCTGGGTAGGCAAAATGTAGAAGCCATAATCTCAAATTCATCTGAGGTATGTGAAGGCATTTGTCAGTGAATAAGCATCTTATTTTAATGCTTAATATTTATTTGCAGAGGCAGACATAAATATTCAGATGCAATTATTAGTACTAAGAATGTGGTTACAATGAAGATGAAAACACATACTGAACTATGAATTCAACTAAAGTATTTCACTGTTTACTACAAAAAAATATATACATGAAAAAATAAACCTAAATACTTACAGAGCAGGATGGCTCAGGCAGCTTCATCTGTGGCCCACATTAGGGAGGCCCGGGTTTGATTCCCATGGCCAACCTACTGACCGACGGGATTTTTTGGGGGCTTTCCTGCGTCTCCAGGCGAATGCTGGGTAAGTTAATTACATCCCCTGAATTTCCTGTACCTCCATTTCATCTCCATTTCACATCACTTCTCCTCTGGTGGTCTCTTGCAGTGGTGCATGGCAGGATAGTATGCTCTGAGGAAAAACTTCCTCCTCCGGTAGGACAGTTTCCAGTCTTGAGCCCAGTCTGCTGAGGCCGTTGCTGGACTACAGTCAGATGACCTGCCAGTTGTGCTGGCCTGCCATGGAATTTCCAACTGGTAAAAGTGTAGGGACCCTGCCCTTGCATGTCATGTCTCCTTGGGGCGGCCATCCTTTGTCCCCTTTTACCTCATCCTTCCTCCCGGGGATGCCTGACTTGCGGCATAGGTAGAATAGATCAAGACTGGTTGCAGTACCAAATACCCTTTGTATAGTAATTCAATCCAATTCAACCTAAATACTTATTCTAAAGAAATAGGACATTGAAAGAAACTTGACTTGAACTGAACAAATGTATTTTGATTTTAATACTCTGTCGTAAGATCTTTCTGCCTTCCAGGCGTTAACCACATATTTTGTGGTTACATCAGCACCAATTTTATTCCACTCCTCTAAGAGTATTTCATTAAGTTGGGTTTTACTTGCAATATGTCCTTTTTCTTACTTGATCTTTTAGCTTATTTCAAGTATATTCAGTTGGATTCAGATCTGGAAATGAAATGAAATGTGTAATGTTTAATGCGGCACAGCAGGTGGTGGCACTGATGATACATGAGATGAAGATGGAGCACCAGTGAAATGGGATGCTGGGGGAATCCAGAGATCCTAGAGGAAACCCACCCCAGTGCTGGTTGTCCACCACAAATCTCATTTAGCGGTCGTCTGGGATTGAACGTGGGCCAACTTGGTGAAAGCCAAGCTTCTGATCTGGAGATTGCGGTTGTGTATGCAGAAGATATCGAACATGGTAGAGAAGCCATAATTGAACTACTTTTACAGTTTGTTCAGGATCATTATCTTGATGGAAGTAAATGTTTCCTGCAATCCTAATTTCTGAGCCCTGTTTTTCAAAGGTTCTTCAAGTATTCATAAATAAGCATCCTTATTCGTTGTATTATCTATAAAAGCAAAATCCCTTACACCTGCAGATGTCATGCACCCCCACACCATTACATTGGCTCCACCGTGCTTTACTGTACCCACCATATTCTTTGGATCCCATTTTCAGTATTTGCTTTCCTCCTGACTACTATTCACTGTGATAAATATTAAATTTTGACTCTTTCCTTGGCACCCTTATATAGTAACAGTGGTGTGGAATTTTCTTAAATGTTAAGAAGCATGTGGCATTAATGTTGCCTCTGTTGCCGCTGGCAACAGTTAATAAATTGAAAGTGTATCCAAATTTTACATTATTTTTTTGTTCAAAGAATAATGGAAAGTCTAAGCAATTTCACTTTCGGATTTCAGTTACATTAATTTCTGACTGACTCACTGGGACCGGTCCATGATACTGCCCTGAGGTCGGTTATCTAGCATCCTCCAGTTCTAAATAGCTTGTTATGTTGCTAGAATGGCATCACAATTTGTGGGTAAAAGTGATCATATTTGTATGATTGAAACCTTTTAAATAGGTCCTTGAGTTCGTGTTATTTTGGTGAAAAATGTCACGTAATTTCAACAAGAAGGGCAACTCCAAATCTTAAAGCTTTAAAAACTAAATCACATGATCACACATTTAATTTTGATCATTCCTGCCATTTTTTATCATTCAACAGAACAAAATTTTTCAGCGCTCAGCAGAATACACACTTACCTAAGAAACACTCAAACTCAAAATAGACTTTCATCTCTGTTGTTATCAGTGGAAAAGGGATAATTTATAAACTTAAAAAGCAACAGCAAGCAACTTTTGAAAACTCTGTCATTGATGTTTTCTTGGAAAAGAATCAGCGATTCAACTGAAATACAAACAGACTCTGTAAATTGGAGAAATTGTAAATACTTATTAAATAAGGAATGTTGCTATAATGTTTATTTATATATCTGTGTTTATGTTATGCAACAACCTATATAATATTAACCTAGAAACCCTTGGAATTCGTACCTGCCACTCTCCAGATTAAGTCTGAAGCAACTGGTAACACTTATGAATTGCCAACGCCATACCCCTGTGTGGTAACCACCACTATTCAGTGCTCTGTATGGCGTTGGCGATTCACTATTGTACATGTATGGACTTCTTTACCAATAGATTTTTTGAGCTGGGCTGCAATTTCAGACTGAAATTATTGGAATTTTGTTTGCCATTTTAATCATAGCTCTTTTGTCTGCTATTCAGTTTTGGTGGTCTTCCAGTTCTGGGTAAATTGACAAGCATCTGCTGCTGTTTGTAGCACTGAAGTACACTACAGATAGTTGAATGACTTCTCTTCACCATCTCTGCATAAGTTTTCCCTTCTAAGTGAAAATTTATTATAATTTGTCGCTCCTTAATAGTGGTTCTCTTAGGTTTGGAACCATGTTTGCTCATGGTATGAAGAAGCATTTATCTTGAGATAAATTGGAGGATTTTAACACTGTTCCCTTGACTGCACACAGGAGAAAGAAACTAAGCATATTAAGCATATAAAGCATGCCGTTTACCAGGTACTTTCCTTATGTGTAGCCTATTTATAAATACTTTTTTCCAATGGAGCAAGATAAATGGGCCAGGAAACCACTTGCAGTTCTCTAATATAAAGAGATACTGTCACTGCAGGGTATGATACAACAGCAAATACTAGACAGTTTATTGCAATTATCCAGTTATGACTACTATGCCAGTTTAAAAAAGTGTAGCCATTTGCAGTATTCATGTACATTTTTAAATACTTCTGTCTGATTCTGTATGTTTCTACATATGCAAGAATGCCTACTATGCAATTTTATTATGTTAGGCTTCAGGCATATGCTGTTTCAATCTCAAAATATGATTGCAACATCACACATGACAGCAAGAGTCTTCTAGAATATTTAGACATCTAAAAGTCATTTTAAGGCCAAACACTTTGAAGTATCAGGGCCAGAAAAGCTATGAAAACATTTGTGATGAATATTTATCATGATAAAAGTAGAAAGGGAAATAACTTTTAATTTTTAAAACTGTGAAAATAAATATAATTGGTGGAGAAACTAGTGTAATTATTATATATTTTATTTTATATTAATATTTAAGGTACAAAATGTAGCTTGCAAGTGAAATAAAAGAAGATAAAATATTTATATTTTTGTTCTCTATAGGCACGAAGGACAAAGCCTTATGGACTGGCTGAACTACAATTATAATGTAATGCTGGATATAGCACGTGCTATTAATGCAAATGCTCCTCAAGAGTGTCAAATTATACTAGCTGGTGCTGGAACTTTGCCCTTGTGCTTTAATGTAAACGTTATTGCAGAGTTTGCTACTCAAATTAAAGCTCAAAATATAGTAGCAGTTACAGCTGACCTGGCTCAAGAGGCTATTAGGACAACTGCACTGTCAGTAGGGTTATCAAGTGGGTCCGTAGGTAAATAAGAGTATATCCTTGCTCTGCATTCCAGTTATTCTGTACCTGTGGCTTTATTGCTAATGTGCATGCACCATGCACTGCAGTAAGTCCCTCATATTCAAATATCATTCATTTAGTAGAGGTGCATAAGTGTTACAAATTTACTCAATTATTAATTCTATTAACCAAAAGTGGCTTAAAAATTCTGATTTAAATGCTACATGTTTAAGATATTTATATGGCTAATCAAACACATAATTATATTGAATTTTCTACAAATGATCTGAGAAGTCCTTTTCAAACTTACTCAAATGAAATTCAATAAACTGCTTTTCAGGACAGCCATCTGTCTGGGGCTGTATAGGTCTGAACAACTTGGTGGATGTAAAAAATGCATCACATGCATTGGAAGTATCATCTAAAATATCCAAATTGGGCCCTCTGAAAGGCAATGTGTTTCTAAGACCTATTTGCTACCTTCTGGAAAATGAAAATAAAATCTATTCACGTATTCAGAAACAAAAGGTAAGCATTGAACACTAACTGAATAATTGATGTCTTAAATCTGCTTTAATGATTTATCAATTGCATGTGGGAGAGTCAAATGAAAACCTCAATAGTGCAATTAAAAATCAATATTCTTGGAGACATTGTTCTGTAAGTACTCTTACAAATGATGCAAAGCCCAACATGTGGCAAAATACTGCAGATAAGCAAATATGGCTACAATATCAATTCAAAATGGCTGCACCACTTGGAACATGCACCAAGGAAGAATAACTTTCTGCCACACATTTTCGTGAGTAGTGAAGGTAGGAAACCTATTGAAATCCATTGGCGAATGAAGATCCAGTAAAGTGATGCATGTCTGTCACTAAGCAAGTGTTGAATGGAGTACTAAGTTTAGAAATGGTATGACTTCTCTGACAGATGTACTATGATCAGGTCAGATAAATTGAGTTGAGACACCAGAGTCTATTGAGGAAGCTGAAGCAATTGTCATGAAAAATTACCTTGTGATGGTGAATAAAATAACTGAAAATCTGAAATTTAGTCATGACTCTGCACATTTAGCAAAATGCCTGCAAGATGGGTGCCATTGTAGCTAACTATAGAAATGAAAGAGCAATGCACGGGTGTCTATACAGAACTTTTGCAACATTTTAAAGCAAAAGGTGATACCTTCTTTGCAAGAAATGATACAGAATATGAAACCCAGGTACACCATCAACAATCCAAAATAAAGAGAGCAAGCAAGGAATGGTGTCACTGCACATCACCAAAACCCAAGAGGCTCAGATGCAACTTTCTGCAGGGAAAATTTTGCTGACACTCTTTTGAGATGAAGGAGGCACTGTCTTGATAAACGATTGAGGGAAACACCATTATTAGTGGATCATATTCCAATATGTTAAAAAATAAGCGTTGTCCTTCAATAAGATCAAAGTGACGTAGGCTTCTAGCTTTAGGTACCATTTTGTAACATAACATGATTGGCCTCATATTGTCTATGCAACATCGCAACCATCGATGTGTACTTTGATATTCTTACTAAACCTTGCACAAGTGACTATCATATGTTTGGATTGCTCAAAGAGGCAATGGGAGGAATTAGTTTGTTCTGATGAGAGGTACAAGTGGTTGTGTAATTGTTCAAAATATTTTTTTTAGAAAAATCTATGCACTTCCTACAAAGTGAGGAAATGTGTGATGAATGACAGGGACAGTATGTCAAAAAATGATATACATGTTCCACATTTGCTAACGAAAAAGAATTTAAAAAAAAAAATAAGGTTTTCATGTATTTTTCCTTGTATATATAAAAGCATTTTATGTATAAATATTAGTCTATCATTTACTAGCTTTAAGACAAGAATATAATTAATTTGATGGACAAATCAGTTTCTATTAAAGTAATATTAATCCCAAATTTTACAAATGTCTTACCTTAATTTTCTGCGTGTGAATTTTTCTCAGCAATTAAGGTCTAACAGCAGCTATGGTTTTCAACACTTACACATTAAATAAGCTGTTTCACAGACTAGTATATATACTTGAATGCAACAAAGGATAGCTTTGGGTTTCTGGCTGGTTTTCCTTTATACATCTTGTAAAAAAATGAACATGGCGCAGTATATACATTAAAATAGGAAATAGTACACAGTAAAGCAAATGTTAATTTTATAGAATTCTACTGGGTTGAATTGGCTCTTAACTAGCAATTTATTTCATTTTGACATTGCTGCTGAGAAAATTAAAGATTCAATAACAGGATGTTCCTAAGTTCATTAAGAACAAAGAAATAAATAAATTGGCAGTAGCGTACCATTTTTGGAATGAGAATCATAATATAGAACAAGAAATCCATTTATTAAAAGGTGTTCAGGGTCCAACATAAACTACATGGGAAAAGATATTCATAAAGAAATATGAAGGGAAACTCTTCAATTTCGACTCCACCTTTGAAGTGAACCTCAACTTCAAATTAATCAGGATAACAGAGATCCTAGTCACCTCCAAGAAGTTCACCCAATCAAAATTCAACAGCCAAAATCAGCTGACAATGTTAGGAAGGTCATAGTGAAATGTATTCTAGGTATACACAAGCATATGTGGAATATGGAGTACCAGTACTACACAAATACAACTATTTGTAACAGTAATTTCGCTTATCTTAAAAGAAAATGATGTAAATTCTTCTTTTTAATTGCTGAGATCAATTTCGTAAACTCTTGCTTACATTCCAATGTGTAAGGACTATGATACAATGAAGCACAAAATTAATATAATTTTGAGTCGAACTCAATGCTCCACTTATTGCTAGTATTTACCTAGAACGCATTTCGTTAGGATCTTCCTAACATCATCAGCTGTCGACAATAGCTGAAGATGTTAGGAAGATCCTAATGTAACACATTCTAGGTAAATCTATCCATTGGCCGATGGAAAAAATATTTATTTTAAAAAATAAACATTGCATAATGAATTTTGAAATACCAACAGTTGATTCTGTTTTTAAGTTTGTTTCGATTTCAGATGTTGCTAACACTAGCAAAAATGTAGTAACTTCTACTGATGGTAGCGTTGCTGACTCAGTTGTTTGTGACTGAAGATGTAAGCAAGAGTTTACAAAATCAATCTCAGCAATTAAAAAGAAAAATTTACATCATTTTCTTTTAAGATACGTGAAGTTACTGTTACAAATAGTTATATTTGTGTTGTATTTGTTATTTCACTGTAACTAGCTTCATTTTTACGTAATTAATGGAGTTCCAATTATATTAATTTTGTGCTTCATTGTATCATTAGTCCATATTCATTAAGAATAATATATTTTATTGTCTACCATTGATGTTCATCTATGGAGTGTTCAATGTGTACATATTCCTTGAGTTTCATATATTGCTTGTAATGTATTTGCAGAATCATGCAGAAGAGCTTCTGGATCGTTCCCTTTACCTAGCAAAAGTGAAAGCAACTGCTGATATTGTAAGACACTGGAGTGGGGTTAAGAGTAATAGCAGTGCTACCCTCTCTCTTGGCATTATCTCTGATGGTAATACATAACCTCTTATAGTATTATTCTTATTAATATTTTGACACTTTCGTCAACAGACATCTGCCTGACTTTTCTTTTAAAGAACAATGTTTACTTTCTCTGCTACCTCCCTTCAGTAAGTAGAGGAAGTTTTGCATTCCATTCAAACATTTTATATCAAGATTTTACTGGAAATGCATATTCTCAGTCACCCAGAATAATAAAATAAAGGAAGGAAAGGAACAGATTTTCATAAACAGGTCTATGTGTGAGTCTGTCCGTCTGTCTATGAACAGCATAATCAAAACAAAACACTGATTAAGCACTAAAACTTTGTATTTAAGTTCAGTGCTTTGCCTTCCAAGGGTACAATCCCAAGATGTTCAACATAATCTCCCACTCCAAACTATCTTCAACTAAACTGTTATTTTTATTATCTCAGTAATGGCTCTTATGATTTTGATTAAAGTACTATATCTTCAAGGAGGGGTGATCACCTTACACACTATGACCTACGGATCTACTATGTGAAACACTTCTCAGGAGGAAGGAACATGAGGTTACAGGCCACAGGATGTGCAAAAAGTACTTGATCAAAATATTCATGTTGAATCTGCTCTGAAAGGGTGATGAATGACCAATCCAAAGAAGTAATCCTTAAATGTCCATGAAGGATAACTCTTTCCATGAAGCAAGAATCCATGCCATTGCCATACACCATAAAACTTAGAAGCATATGAGAAGAAGGAAATCAAGGTAGATGAGAAAACACTCCAGCATTCACCTTTGAATAACAGAAAACCACAAAACACCCAAGGTCAGAGTGAACAGTCATAGGAATGGAACCTGGGGCCAAGCTTACATATTACTGCAGAGTCAACTTGCTTTTACAGTAAAACCTCGTTAACTTGGACCTCTTTAACCTGGATATCCGGATAATCCGCACCAGTTTTGAAAAAAAATATTGCTTAGTGTAGTAAATGAAGACTGTTTCACAGACAACAAATTCTCCTATGAGCAGATGAATTCATTGCACTCACCTCGTTAGGTCCTAACGAGGTTGGAACAGAAAAAGTTGTGGCCTGGTGTGTGTGACTTGCCAGAAAACAAGACTGAAGAAGAAGAAACAAATAAGTGTAGAAAGATTTTATAGACATTTTAAAAAATATCAATGGCTCTTCCAATGTTGATGAAGACAGACAATTGGTTGCAAATTGACAATGATAGGGATTAACTGATTACAAAAGAAGACATTGCATAATGCACTGTTACTGAAAATGAACAGTTTTCAGATATTCAGATTCAGACACTATTGATGAAGCAGCTGCGGTTATGACCAATGCACAAGCAGTAGCAAACATAAAGAAATTGTTGGTTTATTTCGAGAGTCAAGCCAAAACATTGCCAAATGAACTTCTAATGTTAAAGTAGATGTGAGATCAGGCTGCTTGTAAGCGATACACTACACTGAGACAGCAGAAATTCACTGTCTCTTTTGCTGCCAACTAGTTTGTAGCTATATTGTGTACAGTGTAAACACATAAGCTATTGTACTATAGGTAGTACATAGAGTGTATGTGCTTTTAGGTGAAAGTGTGCTGATAGTAATTTCTAAACTCCATTAAAAATATTTCGGTGATGTTGTGTATGGTTTTCCGTAATTCTCTGGATAAACCAGATTTTTGTTACTTGGTTTGGACCTGGTCTCAGTTGATTGGGTAAACAAGGTTCTACTGTATTTTTTGAATTGCTTTTGTATAACTGGTGATGTTTTTGTATAACTGATCAGGGTGATGGTGGTCTGGGCTTTGCACTGGCCAGAGCTCGAATATAGAAGCCACAGGTGTCCACTGGGCACCAATGAGGATGGGGAGAGCTTGCTTTATGGTCCTGCATGCTGACTGGCTTACATCTGTCGTAGGAAGTGGGCTGGGTGAGGTGTTATGACTTCTGCTGTTAATGGTCAAGCACTTTTCCAAAGTGGACATCCAGACTTTTTGTACTTGGAGAGCTTTTTTCCAGTTGAAGTTGTTCCTATGGGCTCCTCTGTAAACAAGCATGGTTGAAAATGTAACCTGAGTTTCTATAGCTGATATGACCAAAAAGCATCTAACTGTATACTGCTCTTTGTCTGTGACACTACTACATGCAGCCTCATCTGTTCCATACATGGAGGATGCAATTAGGCCACAAAATTTTATGACTTTCTACTATTCCCTTAGTGACCTAGTTCACTCTCTTGGGTTGTAACCCCAGAGCACCACACAGGCATCACCAGCTTCCCTGCATGATACCAATAGTGCACAAGGGGCATTGCATCCTACCATCTAGCAAAGAGCACATCTTGCTACTTCCTTTCGTTCCCCAACCTAACACGGGAACTATCACTGTATTCACACCTCTACACACCTGAAAATTTGATGGTATAATGCCTGCTATATATAAACCATGTGCACCAAAAATCTTCTGCGGAGTAAAACCACAATGCCCAAAACTAAAGCCTGAAAAGTGCTGCATGCAACCACTTACAAGTAGCTGCTGGACATCCCTTATAAGCTCTGAAGTGCATATCCCCGTGTGGGGGATGGCACTCCTTTGTATGCCATGTGTATTGAGTTACCCATCAGGGGTAAACAATCCCTCCCGTACAGTGCTTTGTTATTATGCCTGTATGTTCCTACATATTCTAGACTCATTTTCGGGTACTTCTAACTATACTCCACACCCAATTTTTGGCACACAGGCCTCATATAGAACAGAGATAATGGTATCCAACTCTCAAGCGTGTACAGGTATGAGCATAGTGATAGTTCCCTTGTAAGTTACATTTGCCACCCTGCAAACTCCACAACAGGTCATTAAGTGGTTAAGCTTAACAGGGGCAGGTACATGGATGACATTTCTTCAGGCTACCCAAAATGTTGTTATTGTTGTTGCTTCTGATAGAGAGATGACAAAGAGAAAGTATAGAAGACAGGCCACAGTTATACCTGAGAGGAAGACAGCTGAATCAGCTCCTGCTCTCCCAAAGTCAGTGCCAAGCAATGCATCGACCATTACCAAGCCCAGAGCTACTAGCAAAACCAGCCACTTACTTCTGTGGTGATCACTGTGCTCAGCCAGTAGCTCGCCAACTGCCAACAGCAATATAACTCCTGATGTGACTGCTTCTCCTGCCATTAGAGCTTCAGAAAAGAGATCAGCCACTCCATAGATGGAAGCTACACAATCACCACCATCAGAGTGTCACCTTGGCAACAGGCAGCAACACAGCCATCACCACCCCACTTGGCCATTTCAGAGTCATCGCCTATGTGTATGTTACCTGCTGCTGCACTCCTGCAACCTCTTGTGACCAGTTTTCCTCAACTAGGCACACTATAACACAGCTCTATCAATGGTTATGGCTCTGCTAGCCCAGCTATTCAGATCAAAACGAGTAGAATAGAATAGCTCTTATCAGCTCTTTGATTTTCTATCAGATAAAAAGACCATGGGAAAGAGAAACATACATAGTTAAGGTAAATAAAGAGGAACAACAGGGCACTGTGCAGTAAAGAACTACGTTTGGAGAGTAAAAGGTTTTAGAAATGGTACACCTCAGGATCAATGTTCCTTATAAGGCAAAACGAGGATATTGAGCACATTATACTTGAATATAAGGTATGGATATGTAGAAAAAAGCATTTCCATTCAAAAATGGTTTAAAGTTCGCACAAAATTTACTATGAGTGGTTTGTTATGTAAAGAGAGTGAGAAACTGAGAAACTGTGTTAGTTTTTAGACACTGTAAAAAAGAACTGGAATTGCATAGTGAAAGAAGAGAACGCATAGTTACGCGTAAATGGACTAGATTCTAAATATATTAAAACATTTATCTGTTTAAAATGTGAATAGCAGATGACAGACAATGAGTCAGATCTAAAGCCATTCATATTCAAATATAATTTGCTTAGCAAAATTAAATAAAGAAACAAAATTTCAATTCAACAAAACTGAACATCCTTGTCTCTATCAAAAGGAAGCTCCACAGGATAGAGGAACAGTTCACTGCAGATATAATACACTGGTTCATTATAGACAGAACAGTGGATACCAGCACCTACAGAACAAGCACATACGTAACTGGCCTCAAGATTACCTACATTAAGACAGAGCATTCTCAATAATGTCACCATAAACGACGATCAGTAACAGGATGCGAAATAATGTCACTGGGTCTCCAATTGCCTTACTCAATTTCAACCATTTTATTATTACCCACCCACAAACTTTCACTTCGGAGGTATCGGACAAAACACAACCAAAAGAAAAGTAAATATTCATCACAGAATAAGAACCCGGGACGAGCCTTGTTCAGTTTCCAGAAGACCTCTTGTTTATTTCCAGACCTTCACTCCTCTTTTCCTTAACAAAAAAAGTGGGGAAAAAAGACTTCTGCATTGCTCTGACAAGTTTGCTCATTGCCACCAGTGTAGTGGTCGTCCTCCACCTTCCAGGGGTAAAACTCTAACCTCTAGTTCCTGAGCATGTAGTTTAAACTTGGTTGAGGGCGGTGGACTCTGGCCTCTAATTCCTGAGGACACAGGTTTAAACTTGGCTAAGTGCGGTGGACTCCAGCCTCTAATTCCTGAGGACACAGGTTTAAACTTGGCTGAGGGCGGTGGACTCCAGCCTCTAATTCCTGAGGACACAGGTTTAAACTTGGCTAAGTGCGGTGGACTCCAGCCTCAAATTCCTTAGGACACAGGTTTAAACTTGGCTGAGGGCGGTGGACCCTAGCCTCTAATTCCTGAGAACACAGGTTTAAATTTGGCTGAGGGTGATGGACTCTAGCCTCTAATTCCTGAGGACATAGGTTTAAACTTGGCTGAGGGCGGTGGACCCTAGCCTCTAATTCCTGAGGACATAGGTTTAAACTTGGCTGAGGGTGGTGGACCCTAGCCTCTAATTCCTGAGGACATAGGTTTAAACTTGGCTGAGGGCAGTGGACCCTAGCCTCTAATTCCTGAGGACACAAGCTTAAATTTGGCTGAGGGAGGTGGACCCTAGCTTCTAATTCCTGAGAACACAGGTTTAAATTTGGCTGAGGGTGGTGGACCCTAGCCTCTAATTCCTGAGGACATAGGTTTAAACTTGGCTGAGGGCAGTGGACCCTAGCCTCTAATTCCTGAGGACACAAGCTTAAATTTGGCTGAGGGAGGTGGACCCTAGCTTCTAATTCCTGAGGACACAGGTTTAAATTTGGCTGAGGGCGGTGGACTCTAGCTTCTAATTCCTGAGAACACAGGTTTAAATTTGGCTGAGGGCGGTGGACCCTAGCCTCTAGTTCCTGAGGACACAGGTTTAAATTTGGCTGAGGGCAGTGGACTCTAGCCTCTAATTCCTGAGGACACAGGTTTAAATTTGGCTGAGGGCAGTGGACTCTAGCCTCTAGTTCCTGAGGACACAGGTTTAAATTTGGCTGAGGGAGGTGGACCCTAGCCTCTAATTCCTGAGGACACAGGTTTAAATTTGGCTGACGGTGGTGGTCCCTAGCCTCTAATTCCTGAGGACACAGGTTTAAACTTCCCTGAGGGCGCTGGACTCTAGCCATTAATTCCTGAGGACACAGGTTTAAACTTCCCTGAGGGCGGTGGACTCTATGCGCTAATTCTTGAGGACACATGTTTAAATTTGGCTGAGGGTGGTGGACTCTAGCCTCTAATTCCTGAGGACACAGGTTTAAATTTGGCTGAGGGCGGTGGACTCTAGCTTCTAATTCCTGAGAACACAGGTTTAAATTTGGCTGAGGGCGGTGGACCCTAGCCTCTAGTTCCTGAGGACACAGGTTTAAATTTGGCTGAGGGCAGTGGACTCTAGCCTCTAATTCCTGAGGACACAGGTTTAAATTTGGCTGAGGGCAGTGGACTCTAGCCTCTAGTTCCTGAGGACACAGGTTTAAATTTGGCTGAGGGAGGTGGACCCTAGCCTCTAATTCCTGAGGACACAGGTTTAAATTTGGCTGACGGTGGTGGACCCTAGCCTCTAATTCCTGAGGACACAGGTTTAAACTTCCCTGAGGGCGCTGGACTCTAGCCATTAATTCCTGAGGACACAGGTTTAAACTTCCCTGAGGGCGGTGGACTCTATGCGCTAATTCTTGAGGACACATGTTTAAATTTGGCTGAGGGTGGTGGACTCTAGCCTCTAATTCCTGAGGACACAGGTTTAAATTTGGCTGAGGGCGGTGGACTCTATGCGCTAATTCTTGAGGACACATGTTTAAATTTGGCTGAGGGTGGTGGACTCTAGCCTCTAATTCCTGAGGACACAGGTTTAAATTTGGCTGAGGGCAGTGGACTCAGCCTCTAGTTCCTGAGGACACAGGTTTAAATTTGGCTGAGGGTGGTGGACCCTAGCCTCTAATTCCTGAGGACACAGGTTTAAATTTGGCTGAGGGCAGTGGACTCTAAGCCTCTAATTCCTGAGGACACAGGTTTAAACTTGGCTGAGGGTGGTGGACCCTAGCCTCTAATTCCTGAGGACACAGGTTTAAATTTGGCTGAGGGTGGTGGACCCTAGCCTCTAATTCCTGAGGACACATTAAAATTTGGCTGAGGGTGGTGGACCCTAGCCTCTAATTCCTGAGGACACAGGTTTAAGCTTGGCTGAGGGCGCTGGACTGTAGCCTTTAATTCCTGAGGACACAGGTTTAAATTTGGCTGAAGATGGAGGACTCTAGCCTGTAATTCCTGAGGACATAGGTTTAAGCTTGGCTGAGGGCATAATTTGCTATTAGAAACTCTGTTTGTTGGCCACTATTTCAAGGAGTATCCTAGAAAGAATGTCCTTTTAAATTGATCTGCTTACTTCTTGACTATTTTGAAAAACGCATATGCAGCTACTGAAATATGTCAGAATCATCCCTGGGGTAATGGACAAGAAATATATAATTTTTTCTGACAATGTGTTTACCACAAATCTTTATGTAGATTTATGTATCAAAACATCCTGAGCTATGAAGTACCCTAAGGTATCTGTATAGCAACCAAAATGGCACTAATTATCTTGTATGGATATCCTTTTAAAAGAATTACTAACATGTTTTAGCTTTTATTAGAAAATACATCCTGAGCTATGAAGTACCCTAAGGTATATCAACCAAAATGGCACTAATTATCTTGTATGGATATCCTTTTAAAAGGATATCCATACGTTTTAGTTTTTATTAGAAAATGCTATTTCTTGATGGATTTTAGTATATTTCTTTTCAATATACAGTTGCTAATAATTTACCCAAAAGATTAAAATTTGATTATCTTAAAATGTGAGACTAGAGGGACTTAGTTTTTGTGAAGCATTCTTTCAATTTCTCCAATCATATAGTTTTTGTATGAGTTGTGGCAAATATTATTTCACAGCAATAAAAATCATACTACTTATCAATTAATTTATCTAAAACCTAGATGCAAAGTTTTATTCATATATTTAGAGGCATAAACTGCCACCTCACTATAAAATTGGGTTTGTGATAATTGTTCTTTTGCTCATGGAATACACCACAGAACCATTTTCAACTGGAGATGCTTTTATGAATGATCAGGACTGTTAGTGTCCTAATGAGAATGTTGGCATATACATAATCATAAAAGTGGAACTAGACTTTGTATAGAAAAGAATATTAAATATGATTCATTTCTCCACTACTTATTCCTACTGCGTTTTTAAAATTGAACTACCTGAAGTAGTTTTATACAACTTTCATTTTAATAAAAAATGTTGTGGAAAGCTTTGAAAAGTGCTCTATTTATTGTTAACCACCTATGTGATCTTTTGTGGGAAACTTCACAGCTGTTAGAAACTGTACTACTCATAGCTTGAAATTTACTATGAACACTATGGATTACCATATCACCTGGAAATTTTAAGCTTGGGAATTCTTTGCTTCAAATCTTCTCTAAGCTAGATGGGCTGAGTTAACAATTAAGGTAAATACATAAATACACAATGTACAATAGAAAACATAATCTACACTGTTAATAGGGGTTAGTGTGGTTTGTTGCTGGCTCTACAAAGGAAACAATGTGCACACTATGAGAAAAAGTGCTGCAAGTTGATTCACGAATCTCTCTCTATTAAAATACATACTTAAATTTAAAATACATATTTTCATGCTTAAATATGGGCAAGGAAATAATATAAAAGTAAATTGACAAATCATTTCTAAGTTGTTGCACTTTTATACAATTGAAATTAGTTTTAAAATGTTGTATTCTAAGATTATGTAAATATGAAACATTTTACTTCAAATAATTGAAATAAAATCAGAAATAAGTAACAATAATCTATAAGTACATATAAGAAAATGCTTAATATTTATCTATTTCATTTATGTAATGAAAAGAATTCTATTTATAATAATAATTGAATATAATTTCAGGATCATTTGGTATTCCACTTGGGTTGTGCTTTTCTCAAGCCGTGCAACTTGTAGATGGCTGTTGGAGGCCATATAAAGCTCATCATTTGTCAAAGGAATTTAAAATTCAGCTTAGAAGCTTGTTCTATTTCCCATGCCAAATAATGAAGCAATTTAATCTGGGAGGTAGATTTGGAGCAAAATGGCTTTTAACCTCAAGGGAAAGGCAGAAAATAGCACAACTAGACCAAATGCAGCAAAATGGAGCTAAATCTAAGAAAGAATGCCAAAATGTTTTAGTAGATATGAGTACACTTGAAGAGATAAAAAAGAAAGATCAAAAAGAATACATTAAAAATATGCTTTCAGAAATAAACAACACTATAAGGGAAGAAAAGCAAAGCAGAGAACTGAAAAAGAAAGAAGAACTTGGTGAGAGAAATGTAGTATATGGGGAAGGGGATACATATGCAAGAGAATGAAGGAGGTATTATGAAATCAAATATCAAACATGCCTGCTATTTTATGGTACAGAATGCTACTACAGGACATACTGTTACATACGGAAAATATGTTATATTGAAAAAATTTTCATTATACACATCATAAAGATAAAACTTTGTAACTGCTAATAAATTCGAGCTTAGTTTAAAATGAAAGTATAAAAGGAGGTTGACTTTTAATATAATTGTTGTCATCATGACTTATTGTCACATGCTGAAAATAAGAGTTATACTTAAAAACATTTTCATTATCCTGTACCAATAAGATAAAACTTGCAAATTGCTACAATATTTTAACTTAGTTCAAAATGAAACTATACAAGGAGATTGTATTATAAATCCATATTGCAATAAATAAGAACATTAGTTGCTGCTAAACTCACTTTATTTCCCATTAAAGTGCTTGGCACAGCATGAGGTATAAATCCTTTCATGGAAGTGTTGAAAACAGTGTTGTTGTATAAATTAAATTTATATATGAGGTATACTTTAGACACTGGTACACAAACTCAGAACCAAACCCGACTGATTCGTTGAATCGAATCACAATTGAACTCCTGAGTCATAACTCACTGTTGAACGCATTGTCAACTATCCACTCTGTCTACCACTACCGATGACTACACTGACTGACTGACTGACTGACTGAATGTTGGCAGGCTAAGTGCACCCTCAGTAGGATTAACCACAGATAGTAATTTTTAATATTGGATTTTATAGGTAGGGTATCGGATTTAAGTGGATAGATATTTATGAAGTAGCATTATATTGCTCTGTGCATATGACACATATAAAACCCATTGCACCCTGGTACATATGTTTGTCATTCAAGAAAATGATATATTTCATATGTTGACGTGTCCAATAACAATGTTCTTAAAGGATGAAAATAAAACAATAAAAGAAATTTCATTGTTTGGGGACAGAATTGTGAGGCCAATCAGCATTTGCCTGAATTAGATGCGGAGCTCAGCTTTTGCTATTGTAAGGAGTTGCTCCAGTGTTACCATGTAGAATACCTGATATTGCCTAAAATGGTGTTTTGTGGGGTTAATCCCCAAGAGACCTAACCAGAGCATTTTGATCTTGTGGTAAACTGGCATAGAATTTTGCAGCCCGGTGCCTAATTTCATCCACCACTTATGGAAGAGATGAGGCTTCGTGAAGTACTGTCACGGGAGAAGGAGCAGCCAACAGGATAGACCAAAGTCCTCTATTCTGTGCATGCTGTAGCCATAGTAGCCAGCTGTCTCCAGCCAGCCCCAGATTTCGCAGGCTTAGCCGGGACTGCGAGCCCTCGGAAGAGGTGTAATTTTAGCCGAACTAACATCCAGCATAGAGTACAGTGAGAAATTTCCCCTGCACCCTCACTGAAAGGTTCCAAATATGTTCACGGACTTTGCCGTATGATGGCAGGTTCCAGACACAAAGCAAAACTTCCGAAAGACGAAATTGCTAGAAAATACCCAAGTGGATCTTTCAAGCAAAAAGGCGACTGGATTGGTATGTGCTAATTCCAACGCGGAAGTTAACTAGCTTCCCATCATGGTGACATTACTCTCTTCTCAGAGCTGGTTATCCTCACCGCTTTCTTAAGGGCAACCTCTCTACTGCAGACTACTTGTAAATCCTCTTTATCATGCAGTACAGTTCTTGCCATGATTTTCGAAGCCCCTTAGTTCTGATAGAGCAGATTGCCCTACTGTATACTTTGACATTTGGCTTACTGGTTACACCAGTTTTTATCCGGCTGGTCGCTCACTCAATGCACACATCGGGACTAGGATTAGGATTACTACGGAGGAAATTCAGCACCTAAACCTTTGGTTTACTGTACCTAAGCCCCAAGTGGGGAATCCCCGGGAGGAAGGATGAGGCGAGAGGCAGAGGGCGGCAGACCTAAGGAGTCACGACAGCCTGAGATAACCACCGACACTTCTACCCTGAAAGAGAAAACAAAATAAAAATGATATGAAATGATAATGGAGATGAAATGGAGGGATTTAATTAACCTACCCAGCAATTGCCTGGTGACCCGGGAAAAAACCCAAAAAAGCCATGGGTCAGGTAAGTCGGTCACGGTGATCAAACAGAGGCCTCCCGAATGCGGGCCACAGACAAAACCACCTCAGCCATCCCGCTCGGCCATCGGGACTAAGGTCCACGAGTTTCGAGACTACTGGCCTTACTGGTATGTCTTCACAACCACCTTGCTTCTGGTGGCCTCAATCGCAAGCTGCGTAGACCCCGAAGAAGTTTGCTATCTCGCCTCGTCCACGTAGACCGTCGCTCGTGGCTCTTGCAAGCATTCAGTCCCAATATCACTTGTTAAGCCATACTCCGGATGAATAGTAATGGACCTACAACGCTCTGTCCCAGCCGAGCCTCCTTCTCTACAAATAAGGTGTCTCCCTATGCCTATTTGTTGGGGCCGACCCGTTTTCCTGGACAGCAAGTCACCTGCCACTTCAGGTCTGATCATGGACACGGCTACACTGCTAGAATCTGCCACACCTTTTCTTTCATCCAGCCATCCGGATACAAAAGGTTTCCTCTATTCTGAAGAGGCATAACATTACTCGAGAGATTGGTGATGACAGCCTTAGCATGCCCCTTGCCACGCTGGTACGAACTCATTTCCTGCATACATGTCGGTCCAGTGTGGAAAGGCCTTTGCTGGGTGTCCTGTCTGGCCACAACCACAACAAACACCACTAGATTTAAGTCAACATTACTGGCCTGGTCTCATGTCCATAGAGTATACTACCAGTCCTTGGACTAGGAGCAGTTATCTTGGCCGCCTCCATAGTCCCTTGTGGAAGGTCTTGTAACCACCTGCATCGGATGCGGTCTTACTCTGCATCACGTACCACCGACAAAGGAATATGCAGCTTCCAGGTACATGTAACTGTTCACCAGTTGTGCATTGTTCAGGGTGAAATCCTACAGCCCTTGCATCTTTCCAAATATTTCTTGAATCATAGATTTAGCTCCTTAGTGCTGCCGTTCTATCTTCCTTCGAGGACGCTAAGCTGTTTTCCAACATCCTCTAGGAGGCTAGCGCATATTTCACCTTTCCATCTATGAACTCTTACGGCCTTTTCCATGCCAGCTAGTCATTCGTCATTGTTGCTTGATAGTTTCATATTCAAACTGGATATTTCTGCCTTCATTTCTGTCTTGTATTTCCTCCATGCCGGAGTTCATTTTTTACTCTATCTTTGTGGAATTCACTGTCGTTATTTTACTTTCCATCTTTGTCCAGAATTAATATTTTGTATTTATGGATTTCTCGCCAATTGTTCAAGCACTGCCTCCATCAGGACTTCAAAACACAGCTGATTCGTTGAATTACAGGTTAACTGCTAAATATCAGCTCTTCATTGGTTCACAATAATGAAAGTGTCCTTCAACTACTATAAATTGTTGGTAGCTCAGATTCTATATCTGTATCAATCAGCTTCAATACGATTCCCTCCTCTCGCTATATTTACGAAGCAATGCCAACTCTGGGATATAATTTTTAGTGCATTAAAGCAAAGAAGTTGCATTTCTTTTTAACTTTTTGTTTCACCTTGGCCCACACTAGTTCTTTGAGATTCAGATCACACAGATATAGGAACAATTAAATTATCGTTAATTCAAAGAAAGGAAAAGTATATGGACGTAACATTCTTCTCTTCAAGTTTATTTAAGTATACTTGTAAAATTGATTTATGCACAGCACCGATTTCATTGTTTTGAAATTGCAATATTATAGCAGACTTCACTGAATTATACACGGAGGCTTGTTCCTCTATAGAATGAGAAATTGTCATGCATAAGTTGTGGAACAAGATTATTGCAAGGTTGGCACCGTTCGCTCAAATCTGTAAATAGATAAGCCACGCGTAAACAAAAGACGATTGATACATGACTAAAACCTGCCGAGTATTTCAACATCTAGAATGCTTTTTAAATTTCCAAAGGATATATAATTGACAGCTGTCGGGTCTTGCAGTCTCACGAAGCAAGTGTCTGGGTCAGTTAGCAAGTGCAACGGAAAGTGCTGTTCTCCAAGCAAGTTGCTGACGACATACAGTGAGTAGTATGACTGCAAGGGATTGGAGATAACTTTGTGCTCGAAGTCCAGTGAGTAAATCGCCTGAAAGAAGAGGTTTCACTGGGCATATTTTGTTATGCCACTACATCGTGTTAGAAACTGAAGTGATCTACGTTTTGAAATGAATGTAATAGCATAGTGAAGTGACTTGCCACAGTTTGAAAAAGCTAGAAAAAGTTATCTTTAGCTGTCCCACCTTGTAAAGGAATGGAGAGTTTTCCAAACTAGCGATGGGTCGAAGTCCGAGTCGTTTCAAATGAACACTTCTTCCTTTAGAAGTGTGAAGTAATTGTTTCACTATTCATAACTGGCTACATTCCACTACATTCATTGCTTTCAACTCTGTGAGAGATAATCCATGCACCTTCGTTATAGCTTTACTTCCAAGACATTTTCAGTTCTGTTGGAGTCCCCCCCCCCCCCCCCCTCTTTTACAAGTTCACTTCCACTCTGCCAGACTACTTTCAAGGCTTCCACCTCCATATTTCCAGTCATATCAATTCCATTGCCATTCCCACACTAATTTGTCCTAGATTGTGTTGCCATAATGTTGGATGTAATTTCCACTATGCAAATAGGATGAAAGCAATGAAACCCATATCATGCTGTAGTTTAAGAAAAATGTTAATATAAACTGAGTTAATAATTCTGATTCAAATATTGAGAATACAAGCTTGCGTCATTAATGGAAAATGTAGGTATACTTGTAAAAGAATAAGACAAATAATGAACACCAATTGAACATTATTTGTATAATTGCAAAGATACACAGAAGCTCGTTTTCTTTCTTCTTTTTTTCTTAATTTAATAATTTAATGCCAATTATGTTTCTATGGAAAACTGGAAATTTTAGTTACATTTGCATATACTTATTTTTTGCATTGATGTAGCAGTGATATTACATTGGAACATTGTTAATTTTGTGGGCCAAATATTGCATTTTAACTTCCTAGAGCTGATTATGTAGTATTTTAGGTATCTTGATTGGGCATTTTGGCTTTAAAATTATCAGACGATACTTAAAGTTGTGTATAATTACCTATTCAGAAATATATTTGCCTTCACATGCCACTTTAGTTAATAAAAACTATTTTGTAATTTGCATTCTGTATTTTGTAACCCATTCTTTCCATGCAGTTAAACAATGCCTAGAGAATTGTCCGAGGACTTGTGGCTTCTAAGGGTTAATAAAAAAGAGAATCAAAGTATGCTATTCTTTTTTTCCTTAATTCTCAAATTTTTCACATCACAATAACATAAAAAGCAGCTCCAAGAAGTTATGAGTATATTCATATTTAAGTTAATTCACATACAAATATTTTATATTTGTTTTAACAAAATTGTAACACAATTTACCACATAACTTAAATGTTTTAACATGCAATAAAAGTATATGATGAAATATTCTATGATATGAGCTTCAGCATTCATTTCATAATGTTATGTTCCATTAGTTGTTTACAGTATTACAGTTTCAGTTGGACAGATAATTACTCAAGCAACATTGTCCTAATTATCTACTCCGCAGATATTTCTTCATTATTTCATTGTGAGATACAATCTAATCTGCTCAGCAATTAACCTTCTTCTATAATACTAAGAACATCCAGTGTACAAGAATATATATTTATATCTAACAGGTATTCCCATTATATTTGGAACTAATTTAAGATCATGTGGACTAATGGCATGTGTCTAAGGAACCAACTCATTTTGATCACATATAAGGTGAGGGGGAGAGAGTGAGAAATACAAAAAGGACCAGTACCTAGGAATCCCAGAAAAACAGACTGGGATTCATACAGAACAGACTTAATATCTACACACTTAAGAGAACGTAGCTGATAGGCTTGGGAAAGACTGTGTATCATCACAGTGAGGCCCATAGTTAAAGGGTAAAGGCTTAATGAAAACTGAGCAAAAATAAAATAAATACTTTTGTTAATGGTGCTTCAATTGCCAGTTCCACCAGAATGGTGGAACTTCATCCTGCAAGAGTCCTTTCTCTTACCAGTAAATCTGATATGACAGGGTGGTTGCTTTTAAGCACATTTAAAAACTGTGCTTAATCTGAGAAATATTTGAACCTGCGATCTTGGGATCAGTAGGACAGTGCCTAACCAAATGAGCTACCCAGACTGACCAAAAAGCTGAGCAGGTAATGGCTGTGAAGGAACTGGGTAAGATAAAAGGTAAACCAAGCACAAAAGTGAATCGAGAAGATATTGACACACTGCTTCACTCACACTGTTGTTTTGTTTCAGTGTGAGTGAAGCAGTGTGTCAATATCTTCTCGATTCACTTTTGTGTTAAGTTGTGCTTCACTGTCTCTACGCTTCTTTCAAGTTTATACTTTAAAAGGTAAGCCTGTTTAGCCATAACCAGAAGGGAAGCACACGTACAGCCAAAATGGAAGCTATGGTTATTTTCACTACTTTGATGCAAGTCTTACAGAGAGATATAAACAATTTAAAAATAACATGTGAATCGGTTTAGTGAAACATCACTTATACTGTTATAAGAATGGTATATGTTTCAAGAACTAAACTGCTCTCATCATAAACCTGATGATGGCAACTGCTAGAGGGTGGTGTCCTGGTCTTGGGAGACAATGGCACTGTCTTCCTCTGGTATCAGTCGGCGTTAGCTTGATGAGAGTAATTAAGCTATTAAAACATGTGCTGTTTTTATATGTGATGCAGTGTCAGTAAACTGCTTCATATATGCTATCTTTAAATTATATGCACTAGTTTGCCTCCATTGCACATATATATTAAAATATAACAATGGCTGGAGCATATAGATTAAAAACTAAGGGCAACTGGAAACCTATGGGATATTAGGAGACTTAAGAAGCCATCTCTCTTCTTCATTAAGTCCTTTAATGTTATAACTGAAAGTAGAGAGTGTTGGGAGACCAATCATCAATACCAATCAGAGGACATTGTATATTTCATTAATGGATTAAAAGCAAAAATTTGAAAACAACCAAGCTGGAGAAGTGGTATCCTTTTAGAGCTTTATTTACACATTTCAGGCATAATTATATGCCATTGGGTCTTGTGTGGAGGAGAGTAAGAACAGATCCTCGAGGAACTCTAGTATCTGGATGTACTCAAAAGTCAGGCAGCATTACAGGTATTGTCAACACCCTTCATAAGATCAAATATCAATAAGGAGTGATGAGAAACCCTGGAAAGGGCAGGAGAATGTAATAGTTAATTGATGGAAATTAATCATTTCTTCACACTAGCCGTATGTAGACTAAGGTTTTGGACAGATAGAGTCAACTTGAAAAATTCAATGTCACAGCCAGGATTTGACCACGGATCTCCTGGTTTCCATCCAATCGCTCTTACCCATTGAGCTACCATGGCCAACTGCAGTCATGACATTAAATTCTCCAATTAACTCACATATTTTCCCAGTAAATCACTTGGGGCTCTCGTATTTGAGATACACCTCTTGTGGCGACTTACTATTTTAAGTACTTGAGTTCAGGATTCATCATTTAACGCATATTATTTAAGTTAATTGATGGAAATTAATTATTTCTTCACACTAGCCATATATAGGCTAAGGTTTTGGATAGATAAGAGTCAACTTGAAAAATTCAATACCACAGCCGGTGTTTGAACCACGGATCTCCTGGTTTCCGCCCAGTCATGAGAGCCCCTAGTGGTTTACTGGGAAAATATGAGTAAATTGGAGAATTTAATGTCATGATTGTAAATTGGCTATGGTTGTTCAATGGGCAAAAGCAACTGAATGGACATGCTACCATTTCAGTTATCACTTATTAATAATGGCTGACATGCTGAGGAGTCAAAAATGCAATATAAATCATTATGAAAGTCTATGCCTAATGAAATGTGTTAATAAAAATCATGTTAATAATTTTATTGCTTTATTCCCTATCCATTAAATGTAATATAAGATGACTTATAAATACTAGGACTTCTCTCAATCTTTCATTTGCTGGAAGAGTACATCAACAGTGCTGTACAACAGCAGAGCTTGTTAACTATTTTTATAACTTAAAAAAGGAGAAAAAATGGTAATAAATATCTAAATATATTTGTATACAGTATGTACAATTCATTACATTCCACACTTTAAGGATAGTTACACTGGGACATTAATATCTGTGCATATTATACACTTATAAAAATGAATATTGGCTCCTTTATTTGATTCAACTCTTAATCTATTAACAAAATAGGCAATGGAGTGGCTAGTTATTTGCTTATTTTTTTTTAAAAATAAGTTCAAGCATATAATTACAGTTTTCTGTTAATTTTAATTTCATTATTATATTACAAGAGACTAAAGCCTTCAAAGAACCATGATGAAACCTCACTGCAGTGAAATACATTTAAACCTTCTTTTGGAATGAATACCTTTTAGTGTTTACATTTCTCTAATTTGTATTACATTGCATATTATGAAATTACTATCATGATAATCCTCCTTCTAAATCATTTGAGTTTCATCACAGAAGAATCATTCCTATGATTCCCACCACAGTCTGGCTGATTCTTTCATTTTAAGGCCTGAGGGTTTGCACATTAACAAATGCTTATTAGCGTTATTCTATTGGAACTAAAGTTCTAGGTTCTAATAATTGCTACTCATTGATAATAAAAAGCATAAAACTTTCAAGGAATTTTATGCTCATTTTCAACTGGAATTCACAACAAGCACTAATTTTAACATCGATGTTTTGATATATGTAATTTTTCTTTTTGGTTACAAATTCTTTAGTTGCAAAAAATGCAAAGGATGTTGAAAGAGAATTTACAAGAATATTTAAATGTAATTCAGCTTATAGCAGGATGCACAAATTGTGCACTTTAAAATAATACTGCATTTTAAATATGTCAACATATCAGTCAAGTTTAATGGGAATGGGAAGCTAACATCATGGTTCTTTGAATGGTGCTAGGATACATGTCTCAACTTAGTATGATGATTAACAGTACTGAATGATATCACCTGTGCCACCATACAACCAACCTCAGCTCAGTCAAAATCAGGGGCACTTAGAATAAAACAACAAATATGGTGTGAGGGCTGAGTTTTTGGAAGGTCTGGGTGCAAGAATATCTTCAAACTCCTTCCTTGTGAGTATTCGAACAGTGTCATCATCGCATTCCAGCCATGCTGGTTCTGGTACGGAAGTGTCCACACTCGTTGCAGGATCCAAGCCATTCATTTGGCACCTCATATCCCCACCATTCATTATGGAACGATTCAGGCGCACTCCACAACAATCCATACTTCTGCATGTATGTCGATAATACATACTGTTGTTGGAACCACTGAGCTTAGCTGCTGCAGCTCCCACACTGCTCATGTCTAGACTCGAATTGCTTGAAGATTTGTG
The DNA here is from genome assembly GCA_030765055.1 of Mantis religiosa. Taxonomy (NCBI): domain Eukaryota; kingdom Metazoa; phylum Arthropoda; class Insecta; order Mantodea; family Mantidae; genus Mantis; species Mantis religiosa. Next base: position 121,887,655 of record CM060949.1, on the reverse strand, counting down.
TCGGAAGAATTTAAGAAGACCCCCTACTTTATCCCCTGATGAAGACGAACTACTTCCTGCCTTACTGCTGCTGCTACTAGCACTACTCAGGCTTGAGGATTTTCTTTTGTCTCTATCACAGTGATAATAATCACAAGAGTTTTCTGAGGCCTTCACATATGATACATAATGACCTGATGCAATGGTTGCTCCAAGATGCATGATCACTGCAAATAATTTATAATGATGCGGTCGTTGTTCCTCTGGAAGAGGACAGCACTGCTCACAGAAACATGCTAATGTGAGTGGTGTTGGCATATAGTCGTTCACTTTTGACATGCATACCATTGACCTATAAACACGAAGATGAAACATTGAATGACCTTACTAAGCTAAATTAAAAAGTGTAAATTGAATAAAATTGCTTAAAATACTTTGTGGGATAATTTAACTGAATTAAAATTAGATATCTCCTGCTATGGAGTTTCATGTTAGGTTAAAGATCTGCTTGGAATTAACTTTAAAGAGAGTCGATTAAAGACACTAGACAACACTTACTTTTAAATTTTTCCGGAACTAGTTTCAGAGGCTTTGCCTCTATCATCGGCCGGCTCTCGACTGGTTCTCATTGGTGTAGCTGACGATACCTTGTCACAGGTCTCCTCTGGTGGCGGCTCAAGGAACTTGCTGAACAAATCCTTCTGGGGGATGTCGAAATTGAATACTTTGTTCCTATTTTTTGAAATGAAGATTTGTTCCCATGTGGATAGTTCTTGTTTTCCTGATGTATGTTTCAGTAGTTTTGGTTCTGGATTTATGTTGTGGTTTTTTTCCCAGAAGGATTTGTTCAGCAAGTTCCTTGAGCCGCCACCAGAGGAGACCTGTGACAAGGTATCGTCAGCTACACCAATGAGAACCAGTCGAGAGCCGGCCGATGATAGAGGCAAAGCCTCTGAAACTAGTTCCGGAAAAATTTAAAAGTAAGTGTTGTCTAGTGTCTTTAATCGACTCTCTTTAAAGTTAATTTATCATAACAACACTGTTTTCAACACTTCCAAGAAAGTAATTGTAATCTGCTTGGAAACTGGTTTATTTTAATAAAACCATATATGAACACTTTTCTTTCAGAACTTTCATAATAAGTAGTTTTGCAATCTTTAATCCATTAATGCCCAGCAGTCTATTTATATATTTATAGACTGCTACATATTTATTTACTTATTTTTCATGAATTCTCACAGTTATGTTTAGCCTGTATGTCACCACTATGTTATTTGATTATGTAAACAATTTATCGTCTTTTAAAAATTTGCACATTGTGTAGTTTATTAATTTACAAGGTGCTAACTACTGTAGTATATGTGAAAGTATATTATTACGTACCCTCCCAATCTCTGTAATACCATCAACTGTCGATAAAGGTTTGTATTATTGCATCACACAAAGAATCCGCAGCTGTAAGCAATTCTAATGCTGGAAATATGAACTGAAAGTCAAGCAACCTTTGTAGACCAAGTGATTTCGGGACACTAAGCGAATAGAAAGCCAAACAAATTACATTGCTGACATTCTGTATGCTGAACTAATTCAGTACAAATCTTTTTTTAATTTTTGTAAAAATAAAAAAAGTTGGGCATTAATGGGTTAAGTCACAGTCAACCTGATCAGATTTTTTTAAATTTTATAAGATATTACTTTCACTGCTGAATTCAGTCAGCACATGAAGTCAGTTATGTACTAAAACAACTCTGTGATGTCATACTCATGTGCTGACTACCCAATTAATATTAGTCCGAATGTGTGAATGTGGACTCGTCACCTTTTACTTTCTATACAGCTTGCATTCAATAAGTAAAGTGCATTTCAATAAAACATTTGATACAAAATGTCACCAGATATACACGTTTTGAGACTTTAAATAAATAAAAAATTCTTCAATTAAATGGTCTGATAGATTTAATGCTTAATGCTTTGGGAAAAAATATTTATTTTAAAAAATAGAAATTGCATAATGAATTCTGAAATACTGTCAGTCGATTCTGTCTTTAAATTTGTTTAATTTTCTGAATTTGATAATACATAATACTGCAATGAATATTATATATAAATAATATTGCATATAATACAAAAATATTGCAACATCTAACGACCATAATGTTGACAACGAACGAAGTGACTGAAGATACAAAGTTTTGAAACAGTCTCCGATCAATCCTTTGAAATTTTTATCAATTTCTTAAAAAGATAAGTGAAGTTTTGTTACAAATAATTATATTTTATGTAGTATGTATTATTTGTTGCTTCACTGTTGCTTTCTTCTACTTTTTATATATTAAACAAAAGTGTTTTTATAAAAAGCTCCAGGGGTGCATGTTTGCATGTTGGTGTATGTGTGTGGGAGAGAAAGAAAGAGAAGCATAACTCAGAAATGAAAGTCTGTTAAAAATCAAACCTGGGGATGACATTTGTTGTGCAATGTAACTTATTTGAGAAGTTTAAATGTTTAGCCACATTTGATAAGTTTATATATTAATTTTATTAAAGTAATTCTGTTTTATTAAGGTTTTGTTCCAACAGTTTAAAAAACTTTTTCAGTTTTGGTGCATACATAGAATGTTTAACACACACAAAATAAGAGAAACAAATTTTAATGCCATGCTTATGTATGTTCAATTATTTAATTTATTTGTGCTAAGCTACTACATATATGACTTGGCACTCAGCTCAGGCAGTGGCCAGTCATATCCATTCTATTAGCTCAGGCTTGTGGCCAGTCATATCCATTCTATTAGATACAGTTTGTATGTACAATATATAATTTTTAAGCACTATAGTTATTACATAATACTTTGTCACCATGCTTTCCACTCACCATCTCCATTTTAACCTAACCTTCCATAAAAGCTCTTCCAATTTTGATATCTGTCTTAGATCTTTAAAGATCTTTCTAACTGCACTTCCTTATTTCTAAGCTGTCATTTCTTACAAATCAGACATTCTCACTACATTGAAAGATAATTTGAATTTCATATTCTTTGTCTATATAGATGAAGCACATTCCTGATGTAACTTCTCTCACTCCCTTATTTGCAAACACCTTATCTAAACCAAGCTAATCTCTCTCTTTCATTCTTTGTGCAAGTTGACATATAAGATGGTTGGCTGATAAGTCCCGGGCCGCACACAGAGATGGTGTCACTGGGCCAGTTCAACATAAGCATCATATAGCTTAGCTCTAGACTAGCTTGTAACCGTAGTTAAAGGTCAGTACCTTGTTTAGCTTTTGAAAAACAGCATTTTAAACAACACAAATGTAGAGGTTTCATGAAAATGGATTTGGACATATCAAAAGAACGTGCAGGTAATATTTTAAATATAGTCGTGCTACTGAACAGTTACCATGGATTTATCTTTGATAACAGATACCTCTCAGATAATGCAATTACTTCACTTGGAGTGAACATGTCATTTGTGATTCCTGCGAATTCCATTGGCTAAAGTGATGCATTCATTGGTGCTTAGCACACAACCAGGAGGCGCGTCGGTATCCCTATCACTCTTACCAGAATAATCAGTGCATTATCTGAGAGGTTTCTGTTAACAAAGATAAAGCCATGGTAACCGTTTGAGCAGTGCGAATATAATGTTTTGGGCTTTCACAAGGTCTGTGCAAGATGGGTGCCATATTTGTTGACACCTGATCAAAAGTTGCAAAGAAAAACTGTTTCTTTTACGAATTTGGAGCTCTACTGTAAAAATCCCAGTGAATTTTTGAGACAGCTTTATTATCATGGATGAAACTATATCACTACACTCTGGACAGTAAATCACAGTTAAAACAGTGGATTGCGCCTGGTGAAACAATTCCAAAAAAGACAAAGTCAATTTTGTCAGCTAACAAGGTTATGGCGAGTGTTTTCTGAGATGCACAGGGAATTATGTTTTAGTTGGAAAAGGGTAAATGTATCACTGGTGACTACTACGCAAGCTTACTGCAATGTATGAGTCAAGAGATGAAAAGAAAATGACTACATTTGGCAAAGAAAATAATCTTGTTTCTTGATGACAATGCTCCGGCGCATCGTAAAGTCATCGCAATAGGAAAAATGTGTGAATTAAGTTCAAATTACTTGAATATCCATGCCATTCGCCAGATATAGCACTCAGTGACTACAACCTGTTCCCGAACCTCAAAAAATTTCTTGGAGGATGAAGATTTCACAGCAACGAGAAGATTATTGATGCGGTAAAAGGCTATTTTGAGGACCATGATAAATTGCACTACAGAGACAGTTTAATTAAATTAGAACACAGATATGACAAATGCATTAACCTTTCTGGAGATTATGTTGAGAAATAAAGAAAAATAATTTTTTTAAATATTATATATATGTAATTTTTTTTTTGTGAGGCCTGTGAAGTATCAGCCGATCCTCGTACCTCTCACTAGCTGAGTCATCTGTTATTCCTTATAGCATCCCAGTGAACTTTTCTACCTCATCTGGGCTTATAAAGTTTGCCTATTCATCTCTTCAAATCTCAATCTCACTTCTTTCCAAAAACCTTTTCTATGAAGTCCAATTTTAACCCAAAATTCTCCTAATTCATTTTTAAGTAAGTGTTCTTTGATTTTCTTCTGCCACACTTTTCTGCATATTACGTGTATGTTCTTTAACTTCCCTAGTTGTACCACTATCATGCTGTTAGGAGACTTGGTCCTCAACTCCCTATGCCATTAGGCGACAAGAACCCAATGTCTGGAATAAGAGTGAGAAAAGTAGATGAACGGAATGAGGGCAAAATGGATGAAAAGATGATAATGGAGCAAGTGGTGGAATAATGGCAGGGGATACTGGAGATACCAGAGAAAACCTGCTCCAGTGCTGTGTTGTCCACCACAAATCTCACATGCGGTCGCCTGGGAACAAATCCGGGCAGCCTTGGTGAGAGTCAAGCCAACTAACTGCTCAACCATGGCATGGCCTATCAGGTAATTCTAGCATTCAAAATAAATATTTCAGTGCTCACAACCACCTTCCCTAATTCTATCAAAGCTTCTTCATTTACAGTAATGGGACTCCATATGGGAGGGGATCCATCCCCTTCAGCTGCCGAGGTACGGCTGCTGCGGAACCTTAGCACTCATGTTACTCCTAACGTTATTTGAAGCAAATCGGGTCGAACTTTTCGATCCCCTCTCGAAAGGGAGTTCTTTGGTTGGGTAGCTTTGGCGGGGCAATGGTTCCCAAAACCCATGGGTATTGGCAACATCTGTCTGGTTTGCTGGCAGATGGAGCTGTGAGACGCCTCAAGGTCTCCGGTACTAGCCTGGAGAGCTAATAGCATGGTGTGCTGGATCACTGGCGGCCCAAATGAGGTTATCGATAGTCTTCCCAGATGGGTTGGTGTGCTTAAGTGGCTTATCCATTTTCACCCTATAATGAGGGAGGGGGGAGCAGTTATGTAACCTTGGTACTGTCCTAGTGGAAAACCCAGCGGAGTCGCATGCGACTTCCCAGCTTCAAGGGGGGGACCTCAGTCCTCAGGTAGACCTCTGACCACACACGTATTATTGGTAGCTCCCAAACTTCTTAATACTACATTCAATGTACTCCATCCCTCATCAACTCCTCGATTTCTCATACATAAATCCATCTTCATTCTACCAAGGCCGAATAAAGTCTCTCAAACCATTTAATCCTCATGCTTGCAAATAGATACAAGCATACTTAATATAATTTTGAGTCGAACTAGTATCCAATGCTCCATTTATTGTTAATCTTTACCTAGAACGCATTTTGTTTGGACCTTCCTAACATTCTCAGCTAACGTCAACTCCTTACTCACCGGGAGTTACAAGCATTTTCATATTGCAGTCAAGACCATTCTTCCCTTCCCAAGGCTGATCTTTACTGTTTACACATCTCCCCTTAATATCCAACTTAATCCCTAAATATGACAACTCACAACTTGAATCTCTTTGGATAGATAGAGTCAAACTGAAAAATTCAATACCATGGCCAGGATTTGAACCACGGCTATGGCATTGAATTTTTCAGTATGACTCTATCCAAAATCTTAGCCTATATATGGCTAGTATGAAGAAATGATTATCAATTAACTTAAATTGAATCTCTTTTCCTCCAATTACCGATTTTTCCATCCTTATGCAGATTATTGCCTTTCTTAACACCATAATTTTAGTTTTACCCTTTCAAACCCATTCCTTACAATATCTAGCAAATTCCCTTCCAGTTACTTTCAACCTGATTGCTAATACTGAGCATACTGCCAAGTTGTCTGCAGGGATATCACAATTTTTAACTACAGGCTTAAGAGTGCAAGCGGAATACAAACAATCCAAAACATTGTATATAAATAAATGAAACGGAATGGAAATTAATTTACAGTCCTGTCTAAGCCCTCTATCTAGTGCATATACCCTCAATACTTCCCCATCACTACAGTTTACACAAAATTTGTTCTGATAATATAATTCTTTCATATGTCAACCATCTCTGCACTTACGCTCTTCTCATTTAGTTTGTACCATAGCCTTTCTCTGTCTACCCTGTCATACGACTTTTTCAGATCAACAAATATAGCATACAATCTACTCCCCTTCTTTGCTAAATTAGATTATAAAAGTTTTATCAACTGTCCTTTCCCATTTCTGAAAATCTGCTTGGTACTGGGATATCCTTCTGTTCCCTTCTGTCCAATTTTATATTCTCTCCACCAACATTCCTATAAGTTTCTTCTTTCCAATATTGGAAAGCCGAGCTATTCCTCTATAAGTATAGCTGTCTTACTCCATTTCTTATTAAACATGGGATGTACAACTGCTGTACGCCATTACATTTTTAAGATTTGCACAGTATATTAACCTGAGTTTTCATACCACATTGTGAGAAACTCTGTAGGCAGCCCATCGAGCCTTATTGCTTTATTTTTCTTGATTTTACAAATTTGGTTATTAACCTCTTCCTATGAAAATGGTCTATTCAGTTCAACACTATTAAAAACTTATCTGTTTAGACTAATTCCACCCCTAGTTGCAGTATTAAAGAATTTCTGAAAGTACCTAACCCATTCATTAGGATTTAGGTTTATATCTTTTCTTTCACTGATAAATGATTCGCCAAGCTTGCTGCTGCCCTCTAAATCCAGCTTCTGCTCAATCTCCAAAGCTCTGGTTCTCCCCCATTCTTGTTTATTGTAATTTAATAGCTGCCTATATTCCTCCTGCAAATTAATCGTAACAGGGCTATTTATTTCCTCTTTCCATCTAAGAACAGCCTTTTTTACTAGTTTTAGTTAATTGATGGAAATTAATCATTTCTCCACACTAGCCATATATAGGCTAAGGTTTTTGATAGTCAACATGAATTCAATGCCATGGCCGGGATTTGAACCACGGATCTCCTGGTTTTCATCCAGTCGCTCTAACCCTTGAGCTACCATGGCCAATGTGCCGTCCTGACATTAAATTCTCCTTTTGACTCATATATTTCTCTGGTAAACCACTAGGGGCACTCGCATTCATGTTGACTATATCTATCAAAAACCTTAGCATATATATGGTTAGTGTGGAGAAATGATTAATTTCTATCAATTAACTAAAATAATAAGAGTTAAATGATGAAGCCTGGGACTCAAGTACTTACGTTAGTAAGTCGTCACAAACAGTGTATCTCGAACGCGAGAGCCCCTAGTGGTTTACCGGGGAAATATACGAGTCAAATGGAGAATTTAATGTCAGGACGGCTCGTTGGCCATGGTAGCTCAAGGTTTAGAGTGACTGGATGGAAACCAGGAGATCCGTGGTTCAAATCCCGGCCATGGCATTGAATTTTTCATGTTGATTCTACCCCTCTTACTAGTTCCTCTCTATTCATTGTCAAACCAATGCAATTCATGCTCCCCCTGTTATTCACTATCATTTCATTCGCCACCCATTTAAACTGATATAACTTGAATCAAAACACCACAACTTTATTGCGCCTTTAAGAAAATAACTTCATTGCTGGATAGAGTCAACATGAAAAATCCCGGCCATGGCATTGAATTTTTCATGTTGACCCTATCCATCAAAAACCTTAGCCTATAAACAATTGTGTGGAAAAATGATTAATTTCCATCAATTAACTAACATAACTTATTGTTAACTCCAGAGCATTAGATACACATAGATTATTGCATCTTCACTTTTTCTTAAAAGATTCATTCATTTTTACACATAACTGAGACCAGCATCCCCTTAAATAATTAGCTCTTTCTGGTTCCATTTGTATCTTGGTTCCTAACAAACAAATGTCACAGCCTGCGGCAAGAAAATCTTTGTAATCTTTTTGAAAAATATTTCAAAGGCTGATATATTTCAGTTATCTGTATACATAGCTAGACATTTTCTAAATATATACTAATGATTGAATGGGATTAAGCATGAACCACTTATGCACCATTTCTAAAGTTTAGAGTTCTGTATGTTCAAAGTTTTAGGAACATTAATAATATTATGGAAGAAAATTTGATAATTTATATCATCACACAAATAACTCCAAAATCTTACAATTTATATTTGTACTACAATACAATGTAATAATTTGTTACAAACTTTACTTTTTAAGAAATTATAAATTCCTAATTTATAAATCCTTTCATGGAAGTGTTGAAAACAGTGTTGTTGTATAAATTAAGTTAATAAATAAATTAAGTTAAGTTAATAAATAAATTAAGTTAATTAACGTTATTAATCGACTCCCAATTAACTTAATCCTAATTTATAGTTATATTTTATTATAATATTTGTAATTCTTCACTGTTATTACTTTATTTTTACATATTATTAGTTTATATTTGTATACAATAGTGATAGCAAAATATCATCATTTTAAAAATTGGTACTTGGTTGCCATCCAATTTGGTTAATGTTTCCTGACATTTATCCCATCCTTTTATGCAAGTCACAATCTTCATATTTGAATGTGGCAATTTTTACATTTGAACATGCGAATTTCAAGCCTTTCAACTCACCGAAAAATTCCAAGCACTAGTTATTAAGGAAGAATATTGTAATAGAAATTTTACTTGCTTCTGAAGTATTTGCACAGCAGGTCTGTCTCAATATGGAGTGTCCAAGTTAGCATCTTGAGTTATTTGCATTAATTCTTTTACCTGGTTTTGTGCCAAAAAAAAAAAAGAGTTAAAAAAAGGCTTTTGCTGCCACTGCAGCACATTATTATTTGAAAATAACCGTTAATTTTTGCCTTATATGCCTACTCTGTAGGACTTTAATTCACCATACGATTGTAGGCTTTGATTTTGTATTAGTAACATTCCATGAAATATACAGATTTCAGTAACTAATTTTTCTTTCTTATTCCGTTATCTCATCCCTTGACTCATGTTTCCTATTCTCAAGGACAGAATATGAGGAAAACAGTCTTCCAATGTAAAAGATTATGTAGAAATAATAAAACCATTTAAAAAACTAATAACTATGCTTCCAAGGTTGATAGGAGACTGTGGGAGAGTACTTGGTTTTGGTTATGCATAAAACCTTAAAGCTTTCCAAGTTCTTATGGTAACTTGGCACTACAAATTGATAACTGTAACTTAAGCTTATCTGAGCCCACTAATATAAATTGCAAGGAATACATACTAACCCAAAAGTTGATGAAAATCGTTTGAGCTGCAGTACCAATATCTTCGGTAATCTTTCATAACGCACAGAACGTCTTGCCTCATTGTAACGAAGACACTCTTCACACCAATATTTGTTTAAATCTCGTAGATATTCACTTGTTACTATAGCAGACTGGTACACCTCGCTCACCCTCTGTGGAATTTCACCTGTAATTTATTTAATTTACTTTTTAATAAGCACTTTAATGTAAGAATAAAAAATGTTTGGTGATTTTGGACAATGGTTATTACATGTTAAATGTTCTGCTACTCTTAGTAAGCAGTATTATTTAAAATTTATATAAGTTGTGTATCAGCATAAAAAAAGCAATAACTCCTTTACAGTTACAAAATTAAGCAAGCAAAATATTAAATCTAATACACCTATTTAGCCATGTTTGCTGTATAGTAACTTACTGCAATTAAACATTTTGCAATATATGGTATTTAAATGAACTAGAATGAGCTAGAAATCTTAAGAATATGAAGAATATTGTACAATTAATCTATTCTTTGGAAATATGCAATGATAGTGACAAATTAGTGTAGGGAAATTTTCAAAACCATTTGTGAAATATCACATAATTTGTGCAATAAATTTGGAATTTAAATCTTTGGACAGACTTCAAACAAGATATATAGCATTATTTATATCCCTGGATATTTTTCCATTCATGATTTTTTATAATTTAAAGAATACTTCTATTTTTTGTATAACTTGAAAGGAGGATCAATATATGCCTGGGGGAAAAACAAGAAGCCTAAGCTCTCCATAATGTGTCATGGGATTATTTCTTCACAGAGATCTATTTCATTAATGAAAAGGAGTTTTAAGAGAATTGAAATCTCAAATGTCCTTGAGAAACTGAAGACAATGTCTGTTTTGGAGACTGATGTAATGACTTCAGTAACTTTGCTAACGGCACATATGATTTTAGTTTTACTGTTAGTTAAGCAATGTACGAGGGTGAGTCAAATGAAAATCTTAAATTTGTAATAACAAATCAAAATTTTGCGCCGTTATCCTGTATAAGTTGGTAAGTGTGCTACAAATAGTGTGCAGAATGGCCTGTAGGTGGCAGCAAAATGCAGGTGCACACATACCATCGCAGTATCTGTATAAAGATGGCTGCCCCACTTGCAACTTGCACCAGGGAGGAACAGCATTCTGTTATTTGGTTTTTGTGTAGCGAAGGTGTGAAACCTATTGAAATTCATTGACAAATGAAGGTTCGGTACGGTGATGCATGTTCGTCACAGCAGCAAATCTATGAATGGAGTAGGAAGTTCACAAATGGTGTGACTTCAGTGGAAGATGCTCCACGTCCAGGTCAGGCACGAGTTGTGACTCCACAGAACATTGCAGCAGTTGAAGCCATAGTGAACGAAAACCGCCGAGTGACACTGAAGGACACTGCAGCATGTTTACAGATTAGTCATGGATCAGCACACCACATTGTGCATGATGTGCTCCAGTTTCACAAAGTGCCTGCAAGATGGGTGCCACGTCAGCTGACTCCTGAAATGAGAGAATGAGTTGATACTTGCGAAGAACTTCTTCGGCGCTTTGAACGGGAAGGTGATGGCTTCCTTGCAAGAATTGTTACTGGGGACGAAACCTGGATTCACTTCCGCCAACCGCAAATCAAGAGAGCAAGCAAGGATACCATTCCTCATCACCAAAACCAAAGAAGTTTCAAACAGAACCATCAGCAGGGAAGGTTATGCTGACTCTCCTTTGGGACAAAAAAGGCATTTTGGAGCATTACATGCTTAGAGGGACCACTGTCACCAGTGCATTATATACAGATCTCATAAAAAAATTATCTGCGGCCTGCAGTCAAATAAAAGCAACGTGGATTGCTGTCAGCAGGTGTCCTTTTGCAACATGACAATGCAAGGCCCCACACTGCCCGTACAACAGTTCAAACATTCACAGACCTATTTAGAGTGTCTTCCTCATCCACCATACTCACCAGACCTTGCCCCAAGTAATTTCCATATGTTTGGACCACTCAAAGACGCAATGGGAGGAAAGAAGTTCCGTTCCGATGAAGAGGTATGCCATGCTGTGCATGAGTGGTCGCACAGACTACCAAAAGAATTCTTTTTCTAAAGGCATTTATGCACTTTGTAAGCTCTGGAGTACTTGCATTGAGGGGATATTATGTTGATAAGTGATACAGCTTTATACCACTTCTGCACAATAAATAATATTTAAAAAAATATTTATGGTTTCCATTTGACTCATACTATTCCATGGTGCTTGTGCATATAGCAAATTTGAATGTTTTACCAAGCAGATGGTACAGTGTAAGAATTGTATGCAGAAGTTGTATGAAAATAAGCAAGAGTACTTATGTTTTTTTTTTTTGGTAATTTATGTCCTCCAACGTTAAGTCATATCGGACGATGAATGGAATGGATGAAATGATGCTCAAATGAGCCGAGGGTCCATAGAGCTTAGAGTTACCCGACATTCGTCTTTCAGGACAAGGGAAAACCCCGAAAAAACCTTATCCAGGTAACTCACCCTGACCGAGATTCGAACTCGGAACCTCTTGAACGTGAGGCAGACACGCTACCACCACGCTACCGAGGTGGGCAGTAGGTATGTGGTATATACATGTGAATGTAGTATATAATTTTGTTTTTCCTCTTAATTCTGTGATAGAATGATTCCTCCATAATGAAGCAGTTGTTTTTGTTTGGCATCAAACAAATGGATATTGTCGCAGCGCTGCACAGAAAAGATTTGGCGCAGAGAGGTAACGGACGGATAGTGTACCACAGAGATAAACAGTTTGCCTAAGCAGATAAATATAGCGCGGAGATGAAAGGCATGCCAAACAAATGAAGAGATAAATGGAACATTCTAGTGACATCTTGATTGTCTTACAGAACATTTGATTTCTTGTTTGTTACAGAATATTCGAGAAATATTTAGTAATATGAGTCGTGTTATATATAAGGAATCTGCAACTCGTCAAAGGACGAGTTGTAAAGACAGTCGTAAACAGGAATTGTAACAAGAGTTATTGTAAACGGTGGAAGTTGAGGTCAACGACCTTGGTAGATTGTAATTGCATATGTGACGTAATTCTGCCAATGTGAGGATTGTCTAAAGTGTATTTCTACAGAAATAAAGAACATTTTGAATTTCTGTAACTTGGACTTTTAATTCTACAAACCTACAAAGTCACAATTGGTATCAGGAAATGGAATATATGAAGATGGACGCTACATTGGCAAAAATTCTAGAAGAACTGAAAGAAATGAGAACGGTGAATGATAGCTTGGCAACAGAAATGAAGACGGCTAACGACAACCTCACCGAGAAGATGGAAGAAATGAAGTTAGCGAATGACACGCTCGCTGCGAAGACGGAAGCTGCAAAGAGCAGCTTGGCTGCAACGATGACCATGAAGATGACCAAATTGACCACGGAAATGAAAGCGGCAAATGAGGCCTTTGCCGCAAAGTTTGAAGAGCAGTTGACTGGCGTGAAGGAGGACTTCAAGGAGCTGGGCAAGCGGATGGGTCAAGTGGACGAGCGCGCCGAAGACCTGGCAAACCGCGTTAACGAACTGGAGGGAAAGGCCGACAGCAACACAAAGTACCTGAACGCCATAGTGGAGGACATCGTTGGCAGGAGGTTGAAGGACTTAAAGGCCGACGCACCGGGATGCGACACAACATCTGCGCACATCAAACCTCCTAAATACGATGACACTACAACTTTTGAAGTCTTCCACCGTCAGTTCGACACCGTGGCCAAGCACAAGTGATCACCGGAGGAAGAAGCGGCACAGCTTATAGCCAGCCTCGAGGGACGGGCCGCAGAAGTTCTGAACGTGGTCCAAACAGCGGCGATGACCAAGGACATCTGGGAAGCCCTGGAAAACCACTTTGGAAACCACCGCTTAGCCGCAGCGTACCGCAGTCAGCTGAAGTCAAAGTCGCAGTAGCAAGGGGAGACGCTGCAGGAGTTTGCCCTGGCAAATGAGCCGCTGGCTAGCAAAGCCTTAGTCAACCTCCCACTAGAGTTCGTATCCCGAGAGGCTGCCTATACCTTTGTCGACGGGGTACGAGACACAGAGATTCGTCAGCACCAAATGCTCGGTGACTAAAAAACCATCCACGAGGCACTAACGGCAGCATTGAGGATGGACAAGGTGACAGCTACCCTGACTTCCAGAACAAGGAGTATCCGCCATAATGGAGACCGAAAGCCAGACGAGGGACGCCGGCAAAGACCTAGTGGCCTGTGTTGGGAGGTGTGAAGAGCCGGGACACTAGAGAGAGACTGCCGTCACCAGGAAGAGCAGCCGGAAGAATAAGGCCCGGCATGGCGAGGGGCACGTCGGTGCCAACATCACCATTGCCTCGAGTGACACTGCGCGCCGTCAGCCGACGGATGGATGACAGTCTCATCACGGACGGTTGGGTAGGAGGGAAGCCGTGCTGCATGCTCGGAGACACCAGGGCAGTTGTAACCGTCATCAGACCTGACATAGCCAGGGGTTTGCCGACGAGAAAGCCGAGTCGAGCATACCAGCTCGTGACAGCATCGGGCGACACCTTGCCTTTAGAGAAGGTGGCCCTGCTGAAGTTGACCTTGGGACGGAGTGCCATGCGTCAGTGGGTGTTCGTTGCGAAGCTGGCTGAGGAGGTGATACTAGGACTGGATGCCCTCAGAAGCCACGAGGCGATGGTCAACGTCGACAGGAAGGTCCTGCGGCTCAATGGAGAAGAGGTCATACTCCTGCAACCCGAAGAGCGTCTTGGAATCTGCAGGGTGGTCTTGAAGGAAGACATAGTTGTCCCCGCGAGAAGCCGGGTGGTGGTGACGGCGCGACTGGAAGGCCAGCGAACCAAGAACATGATGCTGGACCAGAAGACGCCTATGCACAGACTATATCTAGCCACAACATTGTTGCCATGCTGAGAGGAGGTGCCAGTGAGGCTGCTCAATCTGACAGACACCAATAACGACATCCAGGCCGGGAAGGAGTAGGGGATGTGCGAGCCTGTGGTCAGCGTATCAGCAATCGACAAGACACAGGAGCCCGTGGCAACGCAACACCTGGGGCCCTGGCTGGAAGGGCAGAACAGCTGGAGAAAGTTCGACAACTACACCGGAGACGCCAGGCCTATTCAACAACCACCTAGACACGTTCCGCTGGCAAAACAAGCGGAGTACGGGATATGCTAGATGACATGAAATCCAAGGGAGTGACTGAAGAGTCTGGCAGTCCTTGTGTTCCCCTGTAGTTTTGGTGTCGAAGAACAGCGACGCTATGCTTCTGCATGGTGTACAGGAAGTTGAACACTCTCACCAGAATGGATTGCTTCCTCTTACTCCGGATTGACGACACCTTGGACACCCTTGCTGGTGCGCAGCAGTTCTCCACCCTGGACCTGAAGTCAAGTTACTGGCAGGTGGCTCTAGAACCGAGAGACAAGGAGAAGACTGCATTCTCGACAGGCCAAGGGCTTTGGCAGTTCAGTTATACCCTTTGGTCTCTGCAACGCACCAGTTACCTTCCAACGCCTCATGGAATCATGATGAGAGGACTGACTTATGATGCCTGCTTGCTATACCTGGACATCATCATCGTCGGTAAGACCTTCGAAGACCATCTGGAAAACCTGAGAAAGGTGCTACAGAGACTACAGGCGACTAACTCGAAGCTGAACGCGAAGAAGTGTCAGTTCTTACACAAGGAAGTCAACTACTTGGGCCACATAGTCTCACCAACTGGAGTGGCCACAGACCCGGAGAAGACACAGGCCGTGAGAGATTGGCCTCAGCCAAAGGATATGAGAGAATTGCACAGTTTCCTAGGGCTGAGCAGTTATTACTGCCATTTCATAAAGGGGTTCTCCAACATCGCCAAGCCCCTCACTCGCCTGACAGAAGAACACCGGTCTTATGTGTGGACGGAGAATGCCGAAAACAGTTTCCAGCACCTGAAGACACTGCAGTGCTCCTATTTTGGGATTTCCACAACCAGGCGGCGTCTTCATTGTGGACGCCAGCGACCATTGCATTGAAGGCATCCTATCCCAAGTCCAGGATGGCCATGAGCGGGTGATAGCCTACTACAGCAAGACGCTATCCAAGACAGAGAAGAACTACTGCATTACCTGGCGAGAGTTACTGGCGGTAGTAAAGACCTTAGAGCACTTGCACAAGTACCTGTACCGTCAGCCATTCCACCGGAGGACTGACCACTCCGCCTCACCTGGCTATTGAGCTTTAGGAACCTGGAACCGAGACAGCACGTTGGGTCCAGAGGCTGCAGGAATACGACTTCACCTCTGAACATCGCAGAGGGAAGAGCCATGGCAACGCAGACGCCATGTCCCGAAGCCGCTGTCCTGAAGAGTGCAGTCAATGCACAAGAGTGGAAGAGAAGGTGCGTGCCGCAGCTGTCAGAGTGGTCACAGCAGTGCCTGCGGACAGCTGGGATAGTGCAGGCCTGAGGAGGGAGCAGCTGGCGGACGCAGACTTGGGGCCACTCTTGAGAGAAGTGGAGGCCGGAACGAGACCAATCTGGGGGGACTTCGCACCAAGGAGCGCCACATACAAGTCCTACTGGGCCCAATGGGACTCACTGAAAGCAAGAGAGCGCATACTGTTCCGGGTATGGGAATCACCTGTTGGGAAGACGCAGAGGGAACAGTTGGTACTTCCCAGAGTAAGGTTCCGGAAATCTTGGAGGAAGTGCACGCTGGTACTTCAAGAGACACCTGGGAGCAAACACGATAATCGACAAACTCCGACAGCGCTACTACTGGCTGAGACTCCGAGAGACGTTGAGAGATGGTGCCGTCAATGCAACGTGTGTGCGGCGAGTCGCGGCTCCCAGACTAGGAGCCGGGGTCACATGCAGCAGTACAACGTCTGAGTATCATTCGAACGGATCGCCGTCGACATAGCTGGACCATTCCCAGTGTCCCACAGAGGCAAAAGTATCTGATGGTGGTCGTGGACTACTTCACCAAGTGGCCGGAGGTGTATGCCATCCCGAACCAGGAGGCGAAGACAATCACCGACTGCCTCATGGAGCAAGCGTTCTGCCGATTTGAGGTGCTGTTAGAGCTCCACAGCGACCAGAGGACGAATTTTGAATCCAACCTGATGAAGAAGGCCGTAGAAAGACTTGGGGTGAATAAGACTTGCACAATACCCCTACATCCACAGTCGGACAGCATGGTGGAGAGATATATCAAGACCTTAGAAGAGCACCTGAGGAAGGTCATGGCCAGCCATCAGCGAGACTGGGACTACAAGGTGCCACTGTTCTTGCTGGCCTAATGCTCGTTAACACACGACACCACAGGGATGATGCCAGCCAGCTTAATGTTCGGCCGAGAGTTACGCCTCCCCTGTGATCTGGCTTTTGGAAGCCCTCCGGATGCAAAACAGCCAGCAACCGAGTATGTGGAGAACCGGTGAACCATCTCCACGACATGCATGAGATGGCTTATCAGAACATCCAGGTGAGCGACCGCATGAAGACCCGATACAACAGGCAAGCCAACAGCCAAGGGTTCCAGCAGAGTGACCTAGTCTGGTTGTACCGCCCTACCCAGACCAAGGGACACTGCCCGAAACTTCAACAGCCGTGGCAAGGACTGTACCGGTTGGTGAAGAGGATTAACGATGTGGTCTACCGCATCCAGAAGGTGCCCCAAGGGAAGATATTGGTGGTACACCTGGATCGTCTGGCCCGCTACGATGGTGCTGTTCAGGACGACCAGCCATGAGGAGGGAGCACTGTCGCGGCGACGCACAGAAAAGGTTCGGTGCAGAGAGATAACGGACGAATAGTCTATCATGGAGATAAACAGCTTGCCTAAGCAGATAAACATAGCGCGGAGATAAAAGGCATGTCAAACAAAGAGATAAATGGAACATTCTAGTGCCATCTTGATTGTCTTCCAGAACATTCAATTTCTTGTTTGTTACAGAATATTTGAGTAATATGAGTCGTGGTATACATAAGAAAGCTGTGACTCGCCAAGGGACAGTTGTAAAGACAGTCGTAAATAGGAATTGTAACAAGAGTTGTTGTAAACAGTGGAAGTTGGAACAGTCAACGACCTTGGTAGATTGTAATTTCGTATGTGATGTAACTCTGCCACTGTGAGGATTTTCCAAAGTGTATTTCTACGGAAATAAAGAACATTTTGAATTTCTGCAACTTGGACTATTAATTCTACGAACCCACAAAGTCACAATATGTTCCTGATCCCATTTCAGCCATGCCTTCTTCATTTTTGATGACAAAAGGTCTTTAAAGGCCTATCTTTGAAAGTCTGTTTCTTATGGTTCTAAGGGAAACTACCATTCAAAAACCTCCTTCCCACTCATTTCATTCCACGGAAGTAATTTCAGTTTCTCAGACTAATTTACTTCAAAACCCTGTTGTTAGAGCAATAGGTCCTTTTCTGTTTCTAGCTTTTACCCTTTCCAGATTTCAAAGTTTCTTAAATTCAGTAACATTCTTGATACAGTAGACTGGTAAGAGTTGCTGCACCAACAAAGCAAAATCATAACAGTAAAAAACAACAATGAGAAAGAGTAACAGTGAAAATTGTTGAAGTTAACAAGGAAACAGGATTCAAATGTACAAATTTTGTAACTCATGAAATAAATACTTCCAATACTATATAGTAGAAAACATAATATGATTTTAATATACAAAAAATTTAATAAAAGCTCTGAAATTCATAATTATAATACCAGAAAAGCACACACCATTTTTTACCTAAAAAGACCTAGTAACTGAAAACCTTTTATAATTTGAAAATTAAACCCAATGACTTAAAAATTTCTTTAAATGTAAAATATTTTAAAAAGTAAAATGCCCGATTAAAAAATGTTACCGTTCAAAGAAAAAAGTGAAGTCAACTTCACGTACAGTCATGTCCCAGGATATATTTCCCTCACAAATAAAACATATATATTTGTTTGGAAAATTTAAAAGAAGCCTAAAAATAGAAAGTGTCAACATGAAAAATTCAATGCCATGGCCGGGATTTCAACCACGGATCTCCTGGTTTCCATCCAGTCGCTCTTACCCATGGCCAAATTGCCATCATGACACTAAATTCGCCATTTGACTCGTATATTTCCCCGGTAAACCACTAGGAGCTCTTGCGTTCGAGATACACCGTTTGTGGCAACTTACTATCGTAAGTACTTGAGTCACAGGCTTCATCATTTAACCCTTACTTTTTTAGTTAATTAATGGAAATTAATCATTTCTTCACACTAGCCGTATATAGGCTAAGGTTTTTGATAGAGTCAACATGAAAAATTCAATGGGTAAGAGCGACTGGACAGAAACCAGGAGATCCGTGGTTCCAATCCCGGCCATGGCATTGAATTTTTCATGTTGACTATCTATCTAAAACCTTAGCCTATATACAACTAGTGTGAAGAAATGATTAATTTCCATCAACTAAAAGCCTAAAAAATGTGTGTTAAACAAATGTTACTACTTCATTAAAAAGATGTGTGAATTAATCATTGAAAATTATCCACTTTGTGAGTGTGTATAAGAATGTATGCAAGTGCAGCAAAAGTTAGTACATATAAAAAAGAGGATTAATCTGAAATTAGGTTTATTACGTATAATTATATTTGTGTGTCTAATATGTACATGATGTAAAAATACAAGACATAAATTGAACTGAGTTGAAATAAAAATTTAAACATACCATCCTCATTTTCCTGATCAGCTGTCACTATTGGAACACAGATGTCACAAAATGTCTCCTTCCTCTCTGTTGTCTGTTCACACTCTAAACAAGTGGTGCGAAGGACTGTCACACCTTCAAAGTCCTCTGCTACAAAATTATGGCCTGCTCCTTTCCTTCCTGTTGCAGCTACAGTGTCACTCTGTGGTGCACTATCGGCTACAGATGAGGAAGTTGTAGGTAGCTGTCCATGGTCCATAAAACCTTTAAAATTACATGCTTGTCATAGATTTACATTTTTTTCTGATTCAATTTGTTAAGAGGGCTGAAGGTTCACATCCCATTGTGGTACTACTTTTCAAAAATTCTACAACAGCATTATATTGAAGCTGATATTGCATACATAGACATATTACGTAAACATGGCCATCTGTAATTCAACTTAAGTTAATAACCAAGCAGGCCATATAGGTGATGCGACAAATACTTAGGTTTATTGAAATCCCAAATTGTGATGTAGGACCAATCAGAATTAAGTATTGCGGTATCTTAGCAACAAAACACAAAAAACAAAAACCAATGATTTTATTCTTAAATTTTTTCTTCTGGTTTTAACTCTCGAAGAGGGGAGACGTGTTTTCGGTAAAAGACTTCTTGTAACTACGAGAAGTTATTGGAGTTCATCATTATGAGCGTTTAGTAAAAGTTTAAAATATACATTGAAGAGGCGACGCTATGATAAATAATTTAAGTAAAAAAGCATTGCATCATTTATAAATAAAAGGAGAAAATTAATATATAGTAAAGGGCTATATACATCAGTGGAAAAAGTTGCATGTAAAGAAGAAAATGATGAGAAATATAATTCCAAGTAAATTGAAACGGTGTACATTATTTTATTCCATAGTTGCCCAAAAGTGAAATCCCATTTGTGTCGATACCACGCCTGAGAAGTTTCACATCTCATCGCTCGCCGCAGCTGCCGGAGAAAGGATTTATAGAAATCTTTGAGAACTTCATCTACACGGCTTTTAGACGAAAGGTTCATCGCTTCTACATCAAGGTAAGGTTTGGCTTCTACATGCGTCGCCACACCAAGGGAGCGCGAAACTTTTGCGCGTGTGGGGCGTAGACCTCACGAAGGGGCGAATCCAACTTCAGATATGTCACCGCATAGTGTGATATAAATCCAATCCACAAGGAGGGGAACCGCTCCAAATATGGCGACCATCGCAGGACCTGAATAGATCAAAAGGGAGAGTGGAAAGAAGAAAATCCCAGGAAGTGCAGTGTACATATACGTGTGTTAAGAGAAGAGTGAAGACTGCAAATTCCAAGTAAGAGTGGTAGAAAAACAATTTATTTTTTTTAGTAAATTTATGTTGCTAAGAAATCAGAAGATAGAAAGATGGGGAGTAGAAAAGAAATAGATAAGTGTAGAGATGTAGAGGAAGAGGTTGAAGAGCAAAGTACGGAGGATAGGTTATCAAAATGATGATTAATATGAAGTCAGGCTTAGAAGCTAGTTTAAACGATGTAAAATCAGGTTTAAAAGATAGTTTTGCACACATTATTAGCAATTTAGAAACAAATCTGTCAGAGAAAATTGATAGGAATACTAGAGATATAAATGAATTGAAATTAAAGATAGAGATAGGTTCTGAGCTAGCTCAAGAAGTGAGAGAAAGTAAGAAAGAGTGTAGGGAAAATATGGAAAGATTTGAGGTTGAGGTTAAGGAACTAAGAGAGATGATTCAAGAAACTAGGTTAGGTCAGGACATTGTAAAACAGGAAATCAAGTTAGAAGTGAGCAAAGAATTAGAAGTATTTATGAAAAAGCAAACAGAGGGAGCAGATAAACAAAAAGATGAGTTTGAGGAAAAATTAGATCAAAGAATTGCTATAATTAGAACTGAGATGCAATTACAACATTAAGAGGTAAAATCTCACCAAGAAGAAATTAAGTTAAACCTTGGTGAAGTAAGTAAATCAAAAGATGAGACAATTAGTCAGATTCAAGAAATCAAAGACAATCTTGAAAAAGAAAAAGATAATGTAAATAAATTGACACAGGTTGTAATTGCATTGCAGGCAAATAACTTAAGTAATGTGAAAGATGTGTCTAGAGTTGAAAAGGTTAATGATGGTTATCAGACTGGTAATGTAAACACTAATCCAAATCCTTGTGATGCTATGAGCGAATGTAGTGATCTAGTAAGTCCAGAAAATGAAGTATACTGCAATAGGAATAATCAAAATGTGCCCTCACACACACACATTTTCACACTCAGGATCATAATGAATGTGTTAACTATTCCCTTAATGATATCAGTCCACCATGTTTTGATAAAGAGTCCGGTGATAATCCTAAGGTTTTCCTAAAAGAACTGGAAGAGTACTTCCGCATGAAATGAATTCCTAATGAATTTAGAATGATGATAGTTAAAAGATGTTTGAAAAAGAATGCATTAGAATGGCTTAGGTTAACCTTAACCTCTCATGAAACGTGTAACACATTTAGGACTTTGTTTTTAAACAGACTTTGGGGAATGGAAAGACAAAACAGAGTAAAAATTGAGTTGGCTACAGGAAAATAAGAGGCAAAGAAAGGTATGTCAATGACTGAATATTTTCTAAAATTGGCAAATAAGAGTAAGTTAGTGAATCCTGAAATGTCAGAAATGGATATAGTAAATACTTTGATCAGACATTATCCTCCACACATTAGGAATCACTTAATTGTGGCAAGACCTGTAGATTTTTCTGATGTGATTGAGTTGCTTTCTTCATTTGAAGCATATAATACAAATCAAAATTCAAACACTAACCCAACAGAAAGTCATGGCTCATATGTAAATAATAGGTTAGCTGATCAATCAAATGGAAGATTAAATTCTGGTCGAGGTCAAAATCTTGAGAATCTTCGAAATTTCAGGGGCGAGGCACAAGATCATAGAAATTCACGGGAAGAAAGAGACCAGTTTTGGACGTAGGTATGAAACCGTTATGCCTCGGGGAACTAGGAACGTACCATCATTTGGGAGGTACAGGAATCAAAATTTCAACACACAGAGAATCGATCGAGAGGGTCAGATCAATCACATACAATATTACAGAAATTACCGGGAACGTAGCAGAAATTTAAATCAATGGCGTGACATTTCACAAGATCATTCTGTGGGTAACACCTCAACCACAAGGTTGCCTGAAAATGTGAGAGAAGATCCAGAAAACCGACAAATTAACTCGACAATATCACGAAATACAGTAAGTGATACCAACTTAAGAACTAACACAGATATCAAAATTCTCTTCCGGTAAACTAATCACGTCATCACTTTGTGCTCTGGAAGGTGATGGGAAAATGGTAAAACAGAGCGAAAGTAGAATTAATATCGGGAATACCTTGAACAATATCATAGTATCAAACCCAGAGAAAACTGAATTAGTAAACCCTCCACAAATAGTCATTCAAGTATGGGAAACACCAATACTTGTACTAATAGACACTGGGGCGAGCTCTTCAGTAATTAGCAAAGAATTCTTTAAAACATTGATGGCTAATTATCGAGTTGAACATCTAAGTGTGAGTAATGTATACTGTAGAACAGCTATAGAAAAAAGAAAAGATTGCGTTAGACATCAGGCATTGATTGAAGCGAAAGTTAAGGGAAAGAATTTAAGTTTCATTGCATTAGTAATACCTAACTTAGCTAGAGAGATCATTATCGGAAATGATTTGTTGTATAGTTGGCAAAGCAAAATCGACTTTGATAAACATGAAATTAGGATTAAAGTGGACAATATTATTTTAGATATTAAACTATTAGAAGATGTAAGTATAAAAGAGGAAAGAGATGATTTAAATAATGAGAGATTCTTCGTCGAAAATATATATTTGCAAGAAAATGATGTTATGCATGATGATACAAATAATTATGATGATACGTGGTATAATGTTAAAGAAAACATGTGCCAGAACATCGATCCAGATAACAATCATTGTCAGTTGTATGATTTGCAACTAAGTGATAGTAAGATTAAAGATAAACAACTAGAGGAAAGCCAATTCATTGAAAATCTGAAAGTTAAGTTAAAGAGTACTAATAATCTAAATGAAGCACAAAAACAAAAATTAAAGATGTGCATCCTTAAAAATGGTGAAGCATTTAGTTCAAAGCCTGGGTTCTGCAACAAGTATACACATAAATTCAAAGTTAAAGACTTGCCCCATACACTCATAAAAATAGAACTGTTCCGATGTCAATATGTCAACAGGCTACAGACGTCATTAATAAAATGTTGGAGGATGGAATTATTGAAGTGTCTGTTTCCCCATACTTACATCCACTATGCTGGGTTCATAAACCTGATGGATCAATAAGGATGACTATTGATGCCCGGAAAATAAATGCCCTCACACAACCCTACCATTTTAGACCTCTGGGAATAGATGAATTATTTTCAAAACTGGGGCGTGGTCGATATTTTTCAAAAATCAATTTGGTATCATCTTATTGGCAAATTCCATTAGACGAATCGGTGAGGAAGTACACAGGTTTTAATTTTGGAGGTAAAATATACCAATTTAAGACTTGCAGATTTGGGTTATCTACCAGTGTAGCGCCTTACTTCGTGCACTATACCATATTTTTGGTGATACTATAGAAGATTTCGCATTGCAATATATTGATGATTTTTTAATTTATGATCAAGATTTTGATGTGCACATTGAGCATCTGAATTATATTTTTTCCAAATTCAGGGAGAGTGGAATGACAATAAACCTGGCTAAATCACATTTTCTGGTCAAGGAAATTGAGTTCTTAGGTTATATAATTTCTGAAAAAGGAATGGCACCAAATCCTAACTGAATTAAAGCTATTGAAAAGATTCCTCCACCTAAGAACACCAAACAGTTAAAAAGGTTCCTAGACATCCTACAATATGAAAGCAAATTTGTTATAAATTATGCAAAAGAACTAGGTCCTTTAAGGGAATTATTAACGAAAAATACTGTTTGGAAATGGTCAGATGAGCAGCTTTCCAAAGAATAAAAGATTTATTTAAAAACACCATCCTCTTGGAAAGACAGATGCTAGTATTCACGCATATGCGGCAGTATTGACACAAACTGACCATGAAGGAAATAGCCATGTGATTGCCACGGCATCAAGAACATTAAGTAGAGTTGAATTGAATGCATGCATCACAGAATTGGAAATTGGCGCTATTTACTTTGCTTTACAGAAGTTTCGGCAAAATATATATAACACTAAAATTAAAGTATATAGTGACCACATAAGTTTGTCCTTCATAAAGAAATGCAAACTAACAAGTTCCAAGATATCTCGATACATACACGAGATTACTTCGTACGATATCGGGATACGTCATATTCCAGGGAAAGAAAATATTTTTAGTGATCTGTTATCCCAACAGAAGATCGGAGATGAAATTCCTCAGACGCTCTCCCATCCACATCATGAAATAAAAATATACAAAATGGAATTCCATTAGAATAAAAATTTGGAGAAGAAGTTTAATAACATTGCTGAAATTCAAAGTAATGATACCTCATTAGGTCCGCTGCTACAAGTTGTCCCTGAAATAGAAAATGCAACAAATAGTACTATTGCTAAGAAAGATGGAGTATTATACAAACTCCAGGGAGGTGTGCCAAAGAAATGGAAAATTATGGTGCCAAAGAACCTCAAGGATGAGATAATAATGTCCTTTCATGAATATTTGGCACACCCAGGAAGTGAGAAAACTTCCTTAGCCATACAAGATAGAGTATACATCAAACATTTAAGCAGAAAAGTATGAAAATTCATATCATCCTGTGCCATATGTCAAAAAGCAAAGATTATGAATGTGAAATATGATTATGAGCACCAGGTAATCATAAGGGAGAAGAAAAATGAGCTCGTAGCAATTGATGCTCATGGAGATATGCCCGCAAGTCAGTACAATTATAAATACATTTTTGTAATGCTTGATGTATTCACAAAATTTGTGAAAATCTATCCTGTAAGGAATATAAAGACCAGAACTTGTGTATCTAAAATAATTAAGGATTGGATTCCAAAATTTGAAAAAATAAAATCATTTATTTTCGACAATGCTACCGTACACAGGAGCAAATTGTTTTTTTTTTTATTTTTTTATTATTATTATTATTATTATTATTATTATTTTTTTTTTTTTTTTGTAATTTACGTCCTCCAACATTAAGTCATATCAGACGATGAATGGAATTGGTGAAATGATGCTCAAATGAGCCCAGGGTCCATAGAGCTTAGAGCTACCAGACATTCGTCTTCTAGGATAAGGGAAAACCCCGGAAAAAACCTTATCCAGGTAACTCACCCTGACCGAGATTCGAACTCGGGACCTCTTGAACGTGAGGCAGACACTCTACCACCACGCTACCGAGGCGAGCGCAAATTGTTTACTTCTGCGCTCCGAAGCCAAGATATTAAATTGTACAATTCCCATATTTTTAGCATATTTAGCATATTTCCCACAAGGAAACCCTTGTGAAAGGATATTAAAGGATATAGGATTCTACTTTCGTATATTATGCCACTACCATCACCAACGTTGGTTTAAGTATTGTGAAATAATAGAAAACGTTATAAATCACAGTACAAATACAACCACAAAATTCACCCCCTACGAGCTGATGACGGGTAGACCACCTAAACTTTTAGTAATAAAATTCCCCACCACTGTTGAACCCTCCAATATACAACTTTCGGAAGAAGAAAAGATGGTAATTGCCTACCAAAGATTAGTAGATAGAGCTAATAAAAGACACCAAAAAATTAAGGGGGGGGAAAGCTATTTGGGATCCCTAAATCGGTGACGAGCTTCTAGTGAAAACTATCAATCTTTCAGATTCTAATAGAAAAATTTACTGCAGAATGAATTTGATTTACAGAGGACCATATAGAATTATGGAAAAGTTCGGGGAACACATATATGAAATTGCATCAGAAAATGGGCAAGTAATTGGGAGATACCACAAATCTTTATTGAAACCATTTAAGAGACCAGACACATATACACCTTGAATGACACTGTAATAAAGTTATGTGTAATTACAATTAAAGAATGAATTTATGGATCACTCTTAAAAAAAAAAAAAAAAGTAGTTGGTGTTTACAATGTCAAATCAACTTATTCTTGTTTTAACGTTGTATTAATGTTCTCTATGTGTTGTATCCCTAAATATAATTTTTTTTTCCAGTCAAATGTTAATTTGTATTGAAAAGTTATTTTGTTCACAAGTTGTTTAGAAAAGATATTTGTAATTCAGGGGCAACATCCACAATTTATGGGGAAAAAAAAAAAAAAAAAATAATAGATAGCATTGTTTTAGAAGAAATTAGTCCATAAATTCTTGGAGGCATTTGAAGCTGATATTGCATACATGGACATATTACGTAAACATGGCCATCTGTAATTCAACTTAAGTTAATAACCAAGCAGGCCATATAGATGATGCAACAAATGCTTAGGTTTATTGAAATCCCAAATTGTGATGTAGGACCAATCAGAATTAAGTATTGCGGTGGCTTAGCAACAAAAAACAAAAACCAATGATTTTATTAATTTTTTTCTTCTGGCTTTAACTCTCAAAGAGGGTAGACGTGTTTTCGGTAAAAGACTTCTTGTAACTACAAGAAGTTATTGGAGTTCATCATTTATGAACGTTTAGTAAAAGTTTAAAATATACATCGAAGATGCGACGCTACGATAAATAATTTAAGTAAAAAACTGTTGCATCATTTATAAATAAAAGGAGATACATCAGTGGAAAAGCTCACATGTAAAGAAGAAAATGATGTCGAGAAATATAATTCCAAGTAAATTGAAACGCTGTAAATTATTTTATTCCATAGTTGCCCAAAAGTGAAATCCCATTTGTATCGATACCAAGCCTGAGAAGTTTCACATCTCATCGCTCGCCGCAGCTGCCGGAGAAAGGATTTATAGAAATCTTTGAGAACTTCATCTACATGGCTTTTAGACGAAACGTTCATCGCTTCTACATTAAGGTAAGGTTTGGCTTCTACATGCGTCGCCACACTGAGGGAGCATGAAACTTTTGCGCGTGTGGGGCGCAGACCTCACGAAGGGGCGAATCCAACTTCAGATATGTCACCACATCGTGTGATACTCACTTGACGGAATGCATGAAAAACATTGGCTTGTATTTTTTTTTTTTTCATTTCTGAATATTCTTTCTGGACAGTGACGTTTCTTAAAAACTATACTTGTCTGCTACGATTAGGTAACAAAGGGATTTTATTCCTAAAATTTGTCCGATCTTATGACAATTTAGATATTTCAATATAATAACATTTAATGAGCTTTCTTCCAGCAATGCTCTTTTCCATTTCACCCACTTCAACAGGGTGATCATTTCAAAAAGCATAAAAAAACCGTTTTAATATGACAATTACTGCATACTTCTATACCTAAGGGGTGAGAGTTGTATTTATTAGCCTTCAACATGTCCATCATGATGACTATGGCACAGTTCACACTGTAAGGCCAATTTCTTTGAAGAGTGATGTAACATCTCAAGTGCAACTCTTTCAAGAATGTTTAGACTTTTCTCATTAACATCCATGGTTCTATGTGAATATATAATATTTTTAACAAAAACTCAAAGCAAGAAATCACATTTCTTGTCAAATATGTCAATTCAGATAATTATGACTTCTGCTGTCAATCATCAGTTTGGATCATGATGTCCATATTGGAGATGTGCTATAATGAAATTTTCCAACAGTTCAATTAATCGAGATTTAACTGTATTGGAACACCACAGTGAAGCGAAATAATTATTAATTTTTAGATGAGTCGTATTTATTACACATCTGCTTCACTTTCGTACCTATTTTGAGGACATGTTTTGCAAATCATCGTTTGCATCTTCGGCTCTTATGCGACTAAGAACTATCCACATGGGAACAAATCTTCATTTGAAAAAATAGGAACAAAGTATTCAATTTCGACATCCCCCAAAAAGATTTGTTCAGCAAGTTCCTTGAACTGCCACCAGAGGAGACCTATGACAAAATATCGTCAACTACTACAATGAGAACCAGTCGATGGCCGGTTGAGGATTGAGGCAAAGTCTCTGAAACATGTTCCGGAAAAATTTAAAAGTAAGTGTTGTTTAGTGTCATTAATCGACTCACTTTAAATATAATTCCAAAGAGAGTTTTCAGGCGGCAATTCGAAATTTAAAGTATACTGTTTGTTTTTTATAATTAGCAACTTCTCCCAAACATTGAGTTCGGCTGCATTACTGGCTGGCTTTAATAGTTTTATATTTGGTAAAATTTCATGATTGTTAGACCAGAAATGGTGGGCTGTTGCTGATTTTTCTATTTCTTTGTATTTCACACATCTCATATGTTCCTTTAATCTAATATGCAAACTTCTTTTGGTTTTTTCTATGTAGAACTTATTGCAGTCTGAGCAGTTGATTTTGTATATACCTGATTTCTTGTTTTCAGGTACTGAGTCTTTCAGGTTGTTGCATATTTAACTTTAAAGAGAGTTGATTAAAGACACTAGACAACACTTACTTTTAAATTTTTCCGGAACATGTTTCTGAGGCTTTGCCTCTATCATCGGCCGGCTCGAGTTAAAAGTAAGTCTTGTCTAGTGTCTTTAATCGACTCTCTTTAAAGTTAATTTACATAATCAACACTATTTTCAACACTTCCAAGAAAGGAATTCTAAATTTATTTATTGGCGCTAGGGTGATGTTGTAATTCTTGAATAACTTGTTGAATTTATGATGCACTCTGGGATGAAATGTGAATTTCCTGAACTGTGTCTCGGTTTTTGATTCCGTT
The DNA here is from genome assembly GCA_030765055.1 of Mantis religiosa. Lineage (NCBI taxonomy): Eukaryota > Metazoa > Arthropoda > Insecta > Mantodea > Mantidae > Mantis > Mantis religiosa. The sequence continues at coordinate 121,858,391 of CM060949.1, read as the reverse complement.
AATTTTGTGGTATCCAAATTTTCTTTACTATTAGTTGTTTGCTGTATCCATTAATTGCAGCTATGTTAATAAGGTAGTTATATTCTTTGTTGTATTCATTGTTTCAATGGGATGTTGACTAATCCATGTGCTAAGCTGTTCAAAACTGCATGTTTGTGGGGTGTAGGGTTGTAGCTATCGTTCTTGATGTAATTATCTGTTTGTGTTGGCTTCCTGTAGATGCCAAAAAATATGTTATTTAATTCATGGATTAACTTCAGATCTAAGAAAGGTAGGTAGCCATATTTTTCTATCTCTATTGTGAACTTTATGGCTCTATTCTGTATGTTCAATAGTTTTAAGGAATCTTGTATGAATTTGTGTGGAACAATGGCAAAAAAATCAACATATCTATACCAGTATTTGAAGATGTATGTGAAGGATGATGTAATATGTGTTTCAAAGTAGCTCATAAAGAGGTTGGCTAGGAAAGGTGAAAGTGGTTTGCCCATTGTTAGGCCTGAGGTCGGTCGATAGAATTTACTGTTGAATGTAAAGAAATTTTTATGTATGCATAAATGAGTAAGTTTTGTGAGATCTTCTGGTCTACCAATCATGAAATTGTACCAAATATAAAACTATTAAAGCCAGCCAGTAATGCAGCCGAACTCAATGTTTGGGAAAAGTTGCTAATTATAAAAAACAAACAGTATACTTTAAATTTCGAATTGCCGCCTGGAAACTCTTTGGAAGTTCATCTCACAGACAACAGATGCCACCACAGACAACCAGCTCACTTCAGGAAACCATGGATCCAACCAGTAGGATAACTGCTGATGATGGGGACAAACCGTTCTCCGAAACATGTCCAAGAAAGGATAATTTAAGTGATGCTTGTGTTTGAATTACCGACTCATTACTTTCAAATGTTAAATACATCACTGTTTCTAACCTTTTGCTTCAAATAATAATGTTTAACTTGTTGCTGAGCTATTTTTTAGATGTTGCCAAATAGTTTATTTTAATGCTCTAGTTATTCCAATGATGGTGTATAACTCCCATCATTCTAGAAATGATATCCAGGTTTCCAAAAAATAAACAGAAGAAAATCTATTACAATATTGTCGCAAACGCATTATTGATCGAGGCAGTGCGGGCAACTAGTTCAAAGAGACAGGCAGTGCAGTGTGTAGATAAAAGCTCGCTGAAACGGTGGAGGGAAGGAGACGGGTTTCTAGATAGTTTGTCTTTCTGTAGCGCCATCTTGATTGTTTGAGAACATTCTGGATAGTGAGTAATCTATTAAAAGGGAGCCCGCCTGCCAGTCAGTCGGTAATTGGACACGTGCACGTGAACGCTGTGTTTGTAGTCAATGACCCTGCAAGTCGTATTGTGTATGTGACATAATTCTGATGAAAGTGTTTCTACGAAAATAAAGAGCGAATTTTAGTAACCTAGACTTTTAATTTCACGAACCCACAAAATCACAATATTTTTATTTCAAACCTTCCTAAATATATCACCCTATTTGAATTTTACTATCAAAGTATTCCAAAACACTGACACATAATTCATACAACCATAAGAATTAAAGTTTTCTTCAAATAACAGTACTGACTAAACTTACAAATGTCTAACTATAATAGCAATAGTTGTTTATCACATACGAAAACATACATTCACAAGCAATGTGTGAATATCAATGATGGTCTGATAAGGTGCACATAATCATTCCGGATTACTAATTCCCAAATGGTGAAACATTAGTTTCTCAACTTTTAAGTATCTGCTTCAACTGTATATAATACTGAAATTAGCATTTCATAAAGTTGCTGTTATTTTGAATATCCCATTTGGATTAATACCACCTTTATTGGGAGCTTTGTCTCACCAGTAAAGATTTTGAACCAATTTTTTAGCTGGAGGCACCTGCAGGCTGCATTTCCTCCTCCAAGGATAGGATGGCAGTGAGAATGATGGAAGATGCAGCCTAGAGCTTTTACAGTTGACTCTAAACTGCATCTGAGCTAGTCAAAAAAAGCAGGTCTGGAAAACAACAACTTAAAACTGCCAGGAAATGAACCATGGTCCCTCAAAACAAGATCTGCCAATGGAACTATTAACCTACCCTAGCATGCTTAAAGATAGATTCATTTTCAGGCCCAATTTTATGTATCAATTTATTGGTTTTAAGCTGAAAATATCAAGTCTAATTTGATGCAGATTTCCATTACTCCTCCAGTTACCCTTCAGTTTTGGGTTTATTCCATTATATTGTTTATCTGCTTTAGTTAGAAAATTTGGCAATTTTCTAATAAATCTGTTTTTACTTTATTCTTAAATGAAAGCAAAATATGTTGTTATTAATTTATAGATGAGTCATATTTATTACACATCTGCTTCACTTACGTACCTATTTTGAGGACATGTTTCGCAAATCATTGTTTGCATCTTCGGCTCTTATGCGACTAAAGCTTGATCCAGTGGTGTGGGTAATTCTGGAGTTGCTGCTGCCATCTGTTGATTTAGTGATGAACTTAAATGTGGGATTCTCTTCTGGCGGGATTTCAAAGTTCATTAGTTGGTTTTTATGTTTTTCTATGTATATTCTCTCCCATATGACGAGTTCACTATGTTTTTGTACGTATTTTAGTAATTCGGTGCTATCTTCAATTTCATGATTTTCAGACCAGAAATGAGCTGCTATTGCAGACTTATCAATATTTTTGTATCTTAAGTGCCTGAAGTGTTCTTTCTTTCTTTCTTTCTTGTGCCCATGTTTATTTTTGTTCTCCCTATGTAAATTTTTTCACAGTCTTTACACTTAATCTTGTAAATGCCTGACTTTTCCTCTGGTTTTAACTTATCAGTATTATTACTGTTAAGTAGGTTTTTAATGTTGTAATTGTTTTTTGGTGCCAATGTTATATTGTATTTCTTGAATATTTGTTAAACCATCATTAATAGCAAAATTTTAACAACTTCAGAACAAAAAACTATCAAACCGGACAACCCTACCCTTGCAAGATTATATGGTTTGCCTAAAATACACAAACCCAACATACCCATGAGACCCATTGTAAATAATGTCAACACTCCTACTTACCTTCTGGCAAAATGGCTGTCCAAAAAATTTCAGTCCTTTCCATAATTCCATACGCTGAGCATAAAAAACTGTTTTGACCTGGTAGAAAAAATTCAAAATCTTAAACTAAACCCTCATGACACTTTAGTATCCTTTGATGTCCGCTCCCTCTTTCCTAGCATTTCATTAGACAAACTTTTGATTCAACTGAAGAAATGGCTAAATTCTATTAACCTAGATGCCAATGCAATAGAAGAATATTTGGCAATGACTGAAACATGTATACATCAAAATTATTTTGTTTTCGATGGAAAATATTATAAACAAATTTTAGGACTAGCTATGGGAAGCCAATGCAATAGAAGAATATTTGGCAATGACTGAAACATGTATACATCAAAATTATTTTGTTTTCGATGGAAAATATTATAAACAAATTTTAGGACTAGCTATGGGAAGCCCGCTATCATTTTTGGCCAATTTATACATGAGCTTTTTCGAAACACATATAACTAAAGCCTTCCCTCATATTTTTAAAACATAGTACAGATACGTAGACAACATCTTTGCAATAGTGCCCTACAAACAAATAGATGATGCTTTGTAACTACTCAACCTGCAAGAACCCAGCATACAATTCACAGTGGAAACTGAAGAGGACTGTACTCTACCTTTTTCGGACCTTAAAATCACAAAAAGCAATGAAAACCTAGAATTTGGTATCTATAGAAAAGCAACACACACAGATAATTACATCAAAGCAAATAGTTTCAACCCAATTCCACACAAACATGCCACCATCAACAGTCTCACACACAGATTAGTAAATCTACCCCTCAGCCAGCAAGAATATCAAAAAGAATACCATCAAATCTTAAAAACGGCAATTAAAAATGGATATGGAAAAAAACCTTGTAGATAAAAAACTAAAATCATTCAAACTTCAAAAGAGATTAAAACAGATCACAGCTCTCACACCAATAAAACAAGAAACTAGATTTGCCAAATTTACTTACCACCTCTGGGCCACAAAAAAGTTCCAAAAAATATTCAAGAAATACAATATACTATTGGCACCAAAAAACAATTACAACATTAAAAACCTACTTGACAGTAATAATACTGATAAGTTAAAACCAGGGGAAAAGTCAGGCATTTACAACATTAAGTGTAAGGACTGTGAAAAAATTTACATAGGGAGAACAAAAAGAAACATAGGCACAAGAAAGAAAGAAAGAACACTTCAGGCACTTAAGATACAAAAATATTGATAAGTCTGCAATAGCAGCTCATTTCTGGTCTGAAAATCATGAAATTGAAGATAACACCGAATTACTAAAATACGTACAAAAACATAGTGAACTCATCATATGGGAGAGAATATACATAGAAAAACATAAAAACCAACTAATGAACTTTGAAATCCCGCCAGAAGAGAATCCCACATTTAAGTTCATCACTAAATCAACAGATGGCAGCAGCAACTCCAGAATTACCCACACCACTGGATCAAGCTTTAGTCGCATAAGAGCCGAAGATGCAAACAATGATTTGTGAAACATGTCCTCAAAATAGGTACATAAGTGAAGCAGATGTGTAATAAATACGACTCATCTATAAATTAATAATTATTTCGCTTCACTGTGGTGTTCCAATACAGTTAAATTCTCAAAATATGTTATGTTCTGTTACTTAGCAATGTTTTTGAAATAAAAGAAGTCTGGTGAAAACTTACAGCAAACCAAACTGATGTTATGAATCATTAATAATAAACTGTTCACAGATAGCTATTATGTGTTTCAAATGGGAAGAGTTCTCGCCTGTAGTGAATCAGATGCATTAGAGCCTTCACCGTTGCAACCTTGTTATCCCCATTCTTTTTATATTTCCCTCTCTCTCACACACTTGCAAGTGTTCATGGCGCTAGACGTAAGGGAATGCAAACTGAATTTTCCAAAGTTTTATAATAATGCAGTTGTTGAAATCACAACTGCAACATGAATATTCATATATTAAGCAAATGTTTTAAATATTTAGTTTAAAATTAATTACAGTTTATGAATTACTTATTTTTCTAATCCAACGAAAATACCAGCGATGCATCCATATAGCTGTGAATGTTATTTGCATTAAGAGATCATTCGTCATTGTCTTCAATGTCTGAGTACTGTAAATTTACGATGATAGGTTACCAAATCATGTTACGTGCTATTTCTTTCCAAAGGTTCTTGAGGTTTATCTGATGTCTCACACAGTTTTCTCAGTCTTGTTGTGTTTCTTGTCAATTTCTTCGTGAATAAGTCGTTCAACGTCAGACGGTTTAAAAATATTATTTTTGTTTGCAACATAATTTGAGCACACATTAACTTATTGGAATTGTTCTAGCAGTAATAAAGGTGGGGGGGCAAGGTGGATCGTGTCTCACTGATCCAGCATACACTTTTTCAAGGAAGAGTAACTGAATAATGCTGTTTTGAACTCTCTAGAGTAAATATAGATCATGAACCATTCATAAACACAGATATAATGTAACCAGACATGTTATGCCAGACCAGTAGTAAGTGTATCGTTTCCTCTCATCGAATTTAACAAACACCTTGGCTTATTCAAAGTACATATTTCTTTTATCACATCATGTCAAATGTTTACGTTTCAGTTCTAAGTAATTACAAATATACGTACAAGCATACATGTCAACCAATAATAATATTCATTACAGTGCTTACGTCGCAATGCATTGTTATAATGGTATCTACTTTATGTATTAGGAGAATTATTTGAGCTAAAAATAAGGGGCTTTACGGTTATGTTAAATACATAACTTTCTTCTTCCTCATGGATCAGTTTTGGCAAAATATGAATTTTTGTCTTAGCACGGATAGTATTTATTAGAGATTGATTAGTTTGCTGCTCATCACATACCACTTAGGGGGAATGCAATACGACAATACTGCAGGACTCAGATTGGTTGCTCACCTAGTAGTGCTCAAGGACAAACACCTTCCCATTTGAAACACATAATACTTTAGTAGACATAATTCTATTTACAAGTTTATTTTCTTTCTATTTCTTTGAACATAAGTGGAGATAAACTTTGTATACAAAAAGCATCCGTGGATACTCTCAAGGAGAATTATAGGGAATGAAATAGTTTATCTTCTGGCCAAGAAAGGACGCAAACTACAGTACGTCATCAGAAACCACACTTAATAATAAAACTACAAACAATAAAAGCAGATAAACAGTGTAATAAAGAACTAGAGCAACAAAACACTTAATCGTGCCAGCCTCAGGAGGAGATCCGTGGTTCAAATCCTGGCCACGGCATTGAATGTTTCATGTTGACTAACATATTTTGGGTTTGGTTTGGCTTACTTTGATTTATTAACAGCAGATATTCTCATTTTTTCACAGGACTCTCATATGGAACATTATGAATAAGCCACTCACATTTGTGCTTTGGTGTTGGTGTTAGTGGATGCCTCACCTATTTGTACCAAGTGCTACAGAGTGTTATTCCAAACAATCAACCTAGACTGAAGCAAGTTAGGAATTACCTGAACTTTAAACCATCTATAGAAATCATCATTGTCCATGTGTTCGTGATAGTCCCCAGTTATTTCAGCTTGAAGAACAGCAGGATGTCATCAACAAAACCATGGGATGCTCCAACATGATCAATAATAAAGCAACCACCTTTTCCTGCAAGTCCTCTTGTGGTACTTTCATGTGTGCCATCAGTCCAGCCCTTTGACACATTAGGCCAACATTTATCCAGGTTTTATCCAACTGCATCATTTCCTTCTAGTTTTTATTCTGCAATTCTCTTAAAAACAAAGCCTTTAGCACTACAATATTTGTTTTTCTTTTTTAATTTACATCCTCCAACGTTAAGTCATATCGGACGATGAATGGGATGAGTGAAATGATGCTCAAATGAGTCCAGGGTCCATAGAGCTTTGAGTTACCTGACATTCATCCTTCAGGATAAAGGAAACCCCTGGAAAAAAGCTTATCCAGGTAACTCACCCTGACCGAGATTCAAACTCGGGACCTCTTGAACGTGAGGCAGACATGCTACCATCTATGCTATCGAGGCAGGCACAACATTTGATCTTTCTAATATCAGTTTTCTGTAAAAAATTTTAAGTCATCACAGGTCATAGCTGTGCTTCTCTTAAGGGTAGAAAGAAGCTTACATGTGGTAGGATGTTTCTTTTGAATGAAATAGCCATACATATGCCTTCTAATAGAATCTAACTGTAAAATGCACAGTAAGTGACTGGACAAATTTTTGACCTTATTGCCCCAAAGTTACAATTCTACATGGTTGTAGCTGCTCCTGTTCAAGAGATTCTAGGAGAACGGTTATCCTACTTATTTTAAGAACATGTGCAGCCTTTTTCCTAACTTGGTGTGAAGAAATAGCAGATTCACTGTGAAGGAATTCCTGTGTGAAGAATTTCCTAAGGGAACAGAAATACTCAACATTGACTGTGCAATGTAACATCCCAACCAAGTGGAATGGCTCAGGTTTCATCTGTGACCTGCATTTGGGAGATCTGGTTCGATAACCTACCTGGTCCATGGGTTTATTTGAGGGTTTTCCTTTGTTGCCAGGCAAATGCTGGATAGATTAATTATATCCCCAAATTTCCTGTCCTTCCATTTGTTCTCCATTACCATTTCACATCATCTCTCATCTGGTGCTCTCTTTCAGGGTATAAGTGTCAGTGGGTGTCTCGGCACTGTCATGACTCCTTACTGGCCTCCCTGTCTCCTCTCGCATCATCCTTCCTCCCGGAGATACCCCACTTGGGACTTAGCTACAATAAACCACAAGTTTTGGTTCCAAATCCCCTCTGTAGTAATCCTAAACCTAACATCCCAACAGAAAGCTGATCTTTGTCTTGGGCCATAAATCCTGTCTAAATTCACCAAGTCTCACACCATCTCCGTTCAACTCCATCCTCAGTTCTCCTTCCCATGTTCAGCCCATTACACATGTTATCGATAAGTTATTATTGCCAACATAAGGACTTTTTTGCTTAATTTTTTTCTTTCTTTTCCATTTTATCAGATGTGGACAGTTATACTTACTTCCTGGCATGGCAGAGATTATATTTTTGCATGACTTATATATCCTTAATTTTATAAAATTGAGATATTTGACATATAATTTGTTGAAGTTATACCATACACTCCATAGAATTTATGCAAGTCATTTCTGGGAAGCTGACAGCTGCAACATATATTATGATAGTACATAAGTGAATCGAGAAGATATTGACACATTGCTTCACTCACACTGTTTATTCACAGGACATGTTTCAAGAGCTCTTGCTCCTATCATCAGCTGATACTCGACTAGTGCTTCTCCGTTTTGTCAATAGATGGCGTGATGTACTTGTCAAAGATGTCCGGTGGTGGAGTTTCAAAATTCATGACTCTATGACAATTTTTGTTGAATCTTCATCAACAAAAATCGTCATAGAGTCATGAATTTTGAAACTCCACCACCGGACATCTTTGACAAGTACATCACGCCATCTATTGACAAAACGGAGAAACAGGAAACCACTACAACTTGCACTAGTTGAGTATCAGCTGATGATAGGAGCAAGAGCTCTTGAAACATGTCCTGTGAATAAACAGTGTGAGTGAAGCAATGTGTCAATATCTTCTCACAGGAAACCGACACACACAGATAATTACATTAAGAACAACAGTTTCAACCCAAAACAACACCAACATGCCATTTTCAACAGTTTAATCTTTCGGATGATCAACTTTCCACTAAACAGAGAAGATTATCAAGAAGAATACCTACACATAAAAAAAGTAGCTATATCCAATAGTTTCAACCCAAATTTAGTAGACAAAACAGTTAACAGACTCAACAAAGCTAAGAAAATAAAAGAAACCACCACCCTACAACCTACAGGAGAAAAAGAGAAAAAACTTTTTAAAAAATTCACCTTCCACCCATCAGCCTATAACAAATTCCAAAAAATCTTCTCAAAACACAACATAACTCTTGCACCTCAAAATAGGTTTAATATCAGAAATTTGTTAAAAGGCCCTCCCAAAAATTCAATCACTACCAAAGAAAAACCAGGAATCTATGAGATCAAATGTGAAACTTGCCCTAAAATTTATATAGGAAAAACAAAAAGAAATATTAACATCAGAACTAAAGAACATATAAGAAACATTGAAAATGGTGAAACAGAAAAATCAGCAGTGGCTTTTCATTTTTTGAATATTAGACATGACATCAATTTGGAAACATCTCTAATAAAATACGTTAATCACCCCATAGACCTTTCCGTATGGGAAAAAATCTTCATTAACAAAAATCGTCATAGAGTCATGAATTTTGAAACTCCACCACCGGACATCTTTGACAAGTACATCACGCCATCTATTGACAATACGGAGAAAGAAGAAACCACTACAACTTACACTAATCGAGTATCAGCTGAGGATAGGAGCAAGAGCTCTTGAAACATGTCCTGTGAATAAACAGTGTGAGTGAAGCAATGTGTCAATATATTCTCGATTCACTTTTGTACTAATTTGTGCTTCACTGTCCCTACGCTTCTTTCAAGTTTATACTTTGAGTAACAATATCATTGAATGTTGTTAGTAAGAAGAATCACAGTCTCTGAATAAAAACCATCTTTTAGCTTTGATCAACTTTTACCTTTCTTCCACAACCCATTTTTGTTTGTTTTGAAAATCTGAGCAAGTTATAAATTTTTAAGGTCTATTGATCTAAGATTAATATATGAATGAAACTTCAGGTAAAGAGCCCATGTTTCACATTATAAACTTTTGCAAACTCACCTGCTACAGGTTGATGAGGACCTGCAGCACCATTAAGAAGATGACAATGCTCTGGAGCTAGTCCATTAAGCAGTCCATTGCTTGCAGGTGCTTTTGATGAACACGATGCTACCTTTTTCCGTTTCCATGATTTACGCACACCCCACTTGGTGCTGCCTCCACTTGCAGCTGGTGGTTGTGGTTGCTGATGTTGTGCAAACAATGGTGTAACATCCAGTTCAGCAGCAAGACTCTGTTCTGCTGCAAGTTTATGCTGATCTGCCAAAAGCCGACAAGTCTCGCGTATGTAGTCCAGCAGGCACACCAAGAGCTCATGTGCATCATGCTGTTGATTTCCTTCAAAGATTGTATTTACATCCCTGAAATGGTCACACTTTATCAGAAATAGTCAAACAAATTCTTCATTTAAGTATTAAAATAAATCATCATAGTGATAACTGCAGAAATCAACCCACATTTGTGACTAAGCATAATAAAGTTAATAATAAATTGTGTGAAGTTGAAAGATAGTTCATTCAAAAGAAAAATAAGAACTCAGAAGTATTATGATCTGATTTTTAAAAGAAGATACGTGAAGGTCATCAAGCAAGGGACGCGAAGGGTAAGAGGGGGAAGGTTGTTGCTATGGAAACATAAAGGTTGCCAGATTGCTTACACTGGCGAATCACTACTCCTCAGGTCATTATCGCTAGTTGTGTGTGGGAAACAGTTTGCTTGAGTGTTCAGTTGCATTGCGTATTTTTTGCCTACTTGAGAAAACGTGATTAAAATACGTGGTTATGGAAGCAAGACGTATTGGCGGTATAATTAGGGGTAGACCGAGGATTCATGGCCCAAGGCAAAGATCAGCTAGGGAATTTGTCTGTTCTGTTAGGGAATTTTTTTAACAGGAAGACGAGAGTTTGCTCCTTACGAATGAACCACTTATTCCTTTTAACCAAATAAGAAAAAAGACTGCTTGTGCCCTTAAAATAAGTGAAGTGACAGTATCTAGAACCTCTAGAGAAGCAGCTAAGCCAGGTCCATCACGAATTATTACTCCTGGAAAACAAAGACCAAGAGCATCTCCAGTCACACAACCGGATAGCTTTGAATTAGATGCCATAAGGCACATCTATAGCTATTACACCCGAAAGGAGCATCCTGCCACACATAAGCTTATTTCTTCTCTTAAAGAAGCAGAGTATTTGAAGGAAGCCTTAGATAAGGCGCCCATTAACAGCAACACCAAAGCGCAAATGTTAGAATGGCTCACTCATCACAATGTACCATGTGATAATGCCATGAGAAAATGAGAATTACTAATGCTAATAAAGCAAAACAAACCGAACCCAAAATATGTTGTCGATGAACTGACTAAAAAAATGGTCACCGTGTCATCAAACTACCCCTTAGTCACTTCAACCCTACTGAATTAATCTGGCAAGAAGTAAAGGACTATGTCGCAAGACATAATAAAACATTCACTATGGCTGAAGTGGAACAACTGACAAATGAAGTAACTGGAAGAAGTGTGTAACACAGTGGAAAAAAGTGCTGGAAGAGGCTTAACGATTGGATGACATCATGGACGATTGTGTGGATGAGCTGATTATCCGCCTTGGCAAATGCTCCAGCAGCAATTCCAGTGAGGAGGAAGAGGAACAGCATAATGATGGAGGCTGCGATGAGGAGGTTAATATGGAAGAAATATGTCCTCTGTAAGAATTATGTTATCAGGTATGCTTGCTCACAAACATATTTATACAATATTGTGACTTTGTGGGTTTGTAGAATTAAAAGTCCGAGTTGCAGAAAATCAAAATGTTCTTTATTTCCGTAGAAATACACATACGGTAGCAGGATTACGTCACATACACAATTACAATCTTCCAAGGTCGCCGTCTAAAAACAAAAGTGTTCACAAAGTTCTGATCACATTCATTACGACACAGTTTACTACTGTTTACAACTTCTCCAATGGCATGTCGCCTGTTATATATACCACTACTGATATCACTAAATATTTCTGCAATATTCTGTAACAAACAAGAAATCGAATGTTCTGTCACCAGACGAAACCCCAACGTTCCAGATGCATAACTTTATCTGTGTCGGCCAGCCTTTTATCTCTGCGCTATCTTTATCTGCTTACGCAGGCTGTTTATCTCCAAGATACACTATCCGTCCGTTCTCTCTCCAAGCTGCACACTATCGTAAATAATAGGTTCGCGACACTGCTCCCTCCTCAACGCTGGTCATCTCGAACAGCACCATTGTAGCGGGCCAGACGATACAAGTGTACCACCAACATCTTCCCTCGGGGCACCTTCTGGATGCGGTAGACCACTTTGTTAATCCTCTTCACCACCTGGTACAGTCCTTGCCATGGTTGCTGAAGTCTCGGGCAACGTCCCTTGGTCCAGGTAGGGCGGTACAAGCAGACTAGGTCACCTTGCTGGAACCCTTGGCTGTTGGCTTGCCTGTCGTACCGGGTCTTCATGCGGTCGCTTGCCTTCTGGATGTTCTGACGAGCCATCTCATGTATGTCATGGAAATGGTCCATCAGGTTATCTACATACTCGGTTGCTGGCTGTTTTGCATTCGGGGGCCTCCAAAAAGCCAGGTCACAAGAGAGGCGTAACTCTCGGCCGAACATTAAGCTTGCTGGCGTCATCCCAGTGGTGTCGTGTGTTGACGAGCGGTAGACCAGCAAGAACAGTGGCACCTTGACGTCCCAGTCTCACTGATGGCTGACCCCGACCATTCTCAGGTATTCTTCTAAGGTCTTGATGTACCTTTCGACCATGCCATCCGACTGGGGATGTAGCGGTGTTGTGCGTATCTTGTTAACCCCAAGTCTTTCTAGTGCCTCCTTCATTAGGTTGGACTCAAAATTGGTACCCTGGTCGCTGTGGAGCTCAAACGGCATCCCAAATCGGCAGAGAACTTGCTCCATGAAGTAGTCTGTAATTGTCTTTGCCTCCTGGTTCGGGATGGCATACACCTCCGGCCACTTGGTGAAGTAGTCCACAACCACCATCAGGTATTTATTGCCTCGGTCGGACACTAGAAATGATCCAGCTATGCCAACGGCAATCCGTTCGAATGGCGCTATGACGTTGTACTGCTGCATGCGACCCTGGCTCCTAGTTTGGGGCCCGCGACTCGCTGCACACACATGACTTTGACGGCACCATCTCACAGCGTCTACTTGGAGCCTCAGCCAGTAGTAGCGCTGTCGAAGTTAATTGATCGTTTGGTTCGCTCCCAGGTGTCCTCTTGAAGTGCCGGCATGCACTTCCTCCAAGACTTCCAGAACCTTACTTAGTCTTCCCATGTGTGTCTTCCCCCTCTGTGTCTTCCCATCAGGTGATTCCTATACTCGGAACAGCTGCCGTAGTGCGGGCGCTGCGGACCCTTAGCACTCATGGTACCTCTGACGTTACTAGAGGAACATCGGGCCGAACATTCGAGAACCTCCCTTTGGGAGTTGTTCGGAATGGGTTGGTCTCGAGGGGGCAGTGGTTCCTGATACCCTTGGGTGATCGGGTAGTCTCCGGACGGGGTTGAAGGAGGCCATTAATATTCCCGGGTACTAACCTGCAGAGCTAGTAGAAGGCGTGCTAGATCGCCAGGCGGCCCCACCGAGGTCATATCGGTAGCCTTCCCATTTTGGTGTTGGCGTGCGTAATTAGCGTATCCAATTCCATCCCATCTTGTGTCCTTGGACCAAATGGGGGGGGGGGGGAGCTTGCTAGTAACCCAGTCCTATGGAAAGCCCCACGGAGGAAGCCGGGCACCCCTTGGGAATGCTCGGATACTCCCTGGTTTAAGAGGCCCAGGTCTTGGTCCTACGGGTCCAGGACTAATAAGAGTAGAACCACTGGACTCAACCCGGAACAGCACGCCCACTCTGATCTTAAGCGAGTCCCATTGGGCCCAGTATGACTTGTATGTGGTGCTCCTTGGGGCGATGTCCTCCAAGGTGGTCTCGTCCCTGCCTCCACTTCTCTCAAGAGTTGCCCCAAGTCTGCGTCCACCAGCCGCTCCCCCCTCAGGCCTGCGCTATCCCAATCATGCGCAGGCACTACCGTGACCACTCTCACAGCTGCGGTACGCTCCTTCTCTTCCACTCTCGTGCACTGGCCGCACTCCTCTGGGAATGGTCTTCGGGACATAGCGTATAGGTTGCCGTGGCTCTTTCCTCTACAATGTTCAGAGGTGAAATTGTACTCCTGTTGCCTCTGGACCCAACGTGGTGTCTGGCCTTCCAGATTCCTAAAGCTCAATAGCCAGGTGAGGGCGGAGTGGTCAGTTCTCAGGTGGAATGGCTGCCCGTATAGGTTCTTGTGGAAGTGCTCCAAGGTCTGCACTACCGCCAGTAACTCTTGCCAGGTGACGCAGTAGTTCTCTACCTTGAACAGGGCCTTGCTGTAGTAGGCTATCACCCGCTCATGGCCGGACCAGGCTTGCAATAGGACGCCTCCATTGCAATGGTCGCTAGCATCGGTGTCCACAATGAAGGTGTCGCCTGGTTGTGGAAATCCCAGAATAGGTGCACTACACAGTGTCTTCTTCAACCGCTGGAAAGCGCCTTCGGCGTCCTCCGTCCACATGTACAGCCGGTGTTCTTCAGTCAGGTGGGTGAGGGGCTTGGCGATGTTGGAGAAGCCCTTTATGAAGCAGCGGTAATAACTGCACAGCTGCAGGAAACTGCACAAATCTCTTATCCTTTGGCTGAGGCCAAATCTCTCACGGCCTGTGTCTTCTCCGGGTCTGTGACCACTTTGGTTAGTGAGACTATGTGGCCCAAGCAGTTGACTTCCTTGCGGAAGAACTGGCACTTCTTCGCGTTTAGCTTCAAGTTGGTCGCCTGCAGTCTCTGTAGCACTTTGCTCAGGTTTTCCAGATGGTCCTCGAATGTTTTGCCGACGATGATGTCCAGGTATAGCAGGCAGGTATCATAAGTCAGTCCTCTCATCACTGATTCCATAAAGCGTTGGAAGGTAGCTGGTGTGTTGCAGAGGCCAAAGGGCATAACTGTGAACTGCCAAAACCCTTGGTGTCGAGAATACAGTCTTTTCCTTGTCTCTCGGGTCTGGAGCTACCTGCTAGTAACCCGACTTCAGGTCCAGGGTTGAGAACCACTATGCACCTACTAGTGTGTCCAGCCTGCCGTCAATCCGGGGTAAGGGGAAACAGTCCTTCCGGGTGACAGCAATGAACTTCCTGTAGTCGACGCAGAAGCGTAGCTCACCATTCTTCTTTGTCACGAGAACTACAGAGGCAAACCAAGGGCTGTCAAGACTCTTCAATTACTCCCCTGGATTTCATGTCATCTAGCACATCGCGTACCCGCTTGTTTTGCCAGCAGAACGCAACTAGTTGGTTGCCGAATAGGCAGGGCATCTCCGGTGTCAATGCGGTGAAGCACTTTGTCCGTGCTGCCGTAGTCACTGTTACCTTAGCTAAAGACGCGCTGGTATCGTCTCAGTAGCTGTCGAACTTTCTCCAGCTGTTCTGCGGTCAGGTGGTCAGCCACCCTCTCCAATAAGCCTTCCAGCCTGGGCCCCAGGTGTTGCGTCGGCTCCTGTGTCTTGTCGATAGCTGTCACGCTGACCATGGGCTCACACGTCCCCAGCTCCGTTCCGGCCTGGACATCGTGATCGGTGTCCGTTGGGTTGAGCAGCCTCATTGGCACCTCCTCTCAGCACGGCAACACATATTCCGTGCACAGGCATATTCTGGTCCAGCATCATGTTCTTCGTCCACTGGTCTTCCAGTCGTGCCGTCACCACAACCTCGCTTCTCACGGGGACTACCACGTCTTCCTTCAAGATGACCCTACAGATTCCAAGGCGCTCTTCGGGTTGCCGGAGTATGACCTCTTCTCCGTTAAGCCGCAGGACCTTCCTGCCGACGTCGACGTCGCCTCGTGGGGCGCCTGAGGGCATCCAGTCACAATATCACCTCCTCAGCCACCTTTGCGACGAACCACTGAAGCACGACACTCCGTCCCAAGGTCAACTTCAGCAGAGCCTCCTTCTCCAGAGGCAAGGTGTCGCCATATGCCGTCATAAGCTGGTATGGTCGGCACGGCTTCCTCGTCAGCAAAATTCCTAGCTGTCAGGTCTGATGACAGTCACGGCTGCCCCGGTGTCTACGAGCACGCGGCACGGCTTCCCCTCTCACCCAACCATCCGCGGTGAGGCTGTCATCCATACGCCGGCTGACGGCGCACAGTGTCACTCGAGGGGATGGCGTTGACAGTGCCAACGTGTCCCTCGCCACGCCGGGCCTTTCCCGTTCCTCCGGCTGCTCTTCCTGGTGTCAGCAGTTTCTCTCCAGGTGTGCCGGCTGGCCACACCAACATACGCCACTTGGTCTTCGCTGGCGTCCCTCGACTGGTCTTCGGTCTCCATTATAGCAGATAGTCCTTGTTCTGAAAGTCGAGGTAGCTGTCACCTTGGCCGCCTCCATCCTCAATGCTGCCGTTAGCGCCCCGTGGATAGTTTTTAATCGCCAAACATTAGGCGCTGAAGAATCTGTGTCTCGTAGCCCGTCAACAAAGGTGTAGGCGGCTTCCCGGAATACGAACTCTGGTGGGAGGTCGACTAAGGCTTTACTGGCCAGTTCTCGATTGCCAGAGCAAACTCCTGCAGCGTCTTCCCTGGCTGCTACGACCTTGACTTCAGCTGGCTGCGGTACGCTGCAGCTAAGCGGTGGTTCCCAAAGCGATGTTCCCGGGCTTCCCAGATGTTCTTGGGCGTCGCCGCTGTCTGGACCGCGTTCAGAACTTCTGCGGCCCGTCCCTGGATGCTGGCTATTAGCTGAGCCACATCTTCCTACGGTGAACCCTTTAGTGCTTGGCCACTGCATCGAACTAGCGGCGGAAGACTTCTAAAGTTGTCGCGCCGTGGTATTTAGGAGGTTTGACGCGCGCGAATATGTCGCGTCCCGTCACGTCGACCTTTAAATCTTTCAACCTCCTGTCGACGACGTCCTCCACCATGGCGTTCAGGGATTTCGTGTTGCTGTCGGCCTTTCCTTCCAGGTTGTTAACGTGGTTTGCCAGGTCTTCGACGCGCTCGTCCACTTGACCCATCCGTCTGCCAGCTCCGTGACGTCCTCCTTTACGTCCGCCAACTGTTCCTCAAATTTGGAGGCGAGGGCCTCGTTTGCAGCCTTCATTTCTGTGGCCAGGCTGTCGTTCGCCGCTTTCATTTCTGTGGTTAATTCGGCCTTCATTGTAGTCATCGTTCTGGCCAGGTTGTTGTTTGCCGCTTCCATCTCCGCAGCGAAGGTGTCATTCGCCATCTTCATTTCTTTCAATTCGGCGGTGAGGTTGTCGTTGGCCGTCTTCATTTCTTTCAGTTCCGCGGCTAGGTTATTATTTGTGGTCTCCAGCTTGGCAGCCAGGTTGTGATTTGTAGCTTCTGTTTTCGCAGCAAAGATTTCATTCGTGTTCTTATTTCTTTCGGTTCTTCTAGCATTTTTGCCAATGTAGCACCCTCTTCATCGCCACTACTGACACCAATTGTGACTTCGTGGGTTCGTAGAATTAAAAGTCCAAGTTGCAGAAATTCAAAATGTTCTTTATTTCCATAGAAATACACGTACAGTAGCAAGATTACATCACATACACAATTAAAATCTCCCAAGGTCGCCGTCCACAAACAAAAGTGTTCACACAATTCAGTTCTGATTACACTCTCTCATTACCACACTGTTTGCTACTGTTTATGATTCTTCCGCTGGCGTGTTGCCTGTTATATATACCACTACTGATATCACTAGATATTTCTGGAATATTCTGTAACAAACAAGAAATCGAATGTTCTGTCACGAGACGAAACCCGAACGTTCCAGACGCATAACTTATCTGTGTCGGCCAGGCTTTTATCTCCACGCTATCTTTATCTGCTTAGGCAGGCTGTTTATCTCCATGATACACTATCCGTCCATTATCTCTCCGAGCTGCGCGCTATCATAAATAATGGATTCGCGACAATATTTTGTTTCAATGTATAGTCGAGAGAAAGAGAGAGAGTAAGATTCAAGCTCATGGATGCAAACCTGGAACAAACTGATGATTTTTAAGTGTGTTTAAAAGCGACAGCCCCACATCAGTAGATCTGCTTGCATATAAAAGAATTCCTGTGGGTCAAAATTCCGGCACATTGGTGACATTAGTATTACCATGGCAATTGATGAAGTTGTTAATAATAGTATTTTGCAACATGGAACGAAGAAAGGTTTGAAAAAACGATGTGCTTGCTCCGAGATTCCGTTATGTGCTTACTACATGTATATGCATATTAATTTCTGCACGGTGTATATTTATATCAATCTGAATTTTAGTAGTTAAGTAGCTGAAATATTAATAAATACAACTGAAGATTAATGTTAATTTTACAATGTGCATCGCCTATATGTGTTTCTATGGAGAAATACTTTGAACTAGTGCAGGAATGTCAAGTTACGATGCATAGCAAGTATGGAATATTAGTTATAGTGCAAAAGTTATTTAAAAGAACACACATGTGAAGACGCTACAAAGCAGTGGATGTATGAACAACTTATTTTTGTTAGAATCAACATGAAAAATTCAATGCCATGGCTGGGATTTGAACCACGGATCTCCTGGTTTGCGTCCAGTCGTTTTAACCCATTTAGCTACCATGATCAATGTGCCGTCCCAACATTAAATTCTCCATTTGACTGGTATATTTCCCTGGTAGACCACTAGGGGCTCTCATATCCGAGATACACCGTTTGTGGTGACTGACTATCGTAAGTACTTGAGTCCCAAGCTTCATCATTTAATATGTGTTTAGAGGAATTTAGTAACAGTGACGTCAAAATTAATCTCAGAAACTATTTGTAGTTGGTTTATTAATACTCGTCACTTGTTCATATTTATAAGAGACTAGTTTCAAAGACATTCGCCTCCATTAGAGTTGGAAAGAGATTGAAAATGGAGGTGAATGTCTTTGAAACTAGTCTCTCATAAATATAAACAAGTAAGTGACGAGTATTAATAAACCAAATACAAATAGTTTCTGAGACTTCATCATTTAACCCTTATTATTTTAGTTAATTGATGGAAATTAATCATTTCTTCACACTAGCCGTATATAGGCTAAGATCTTTGATAGATAGTCAAATGGAGAATTTAATGTCGGGACAGCATGTTGACCATGGTAGCTCAATGGGTTAGAGCAACTGGATGGAATCCAGGAGATCCGTGATTCAAATCCCAGCCATGGCACTGAATCCATTGTATAATTGGTCAAAAAGAAAATTGATAAATTCAAAAGACAACAAAGATGCAAACAAGTAACTACTCTTTCCCCAATCAGCAATAGAAACTTAATACAGAAAATTTACATATCATCCCAGAGCTACACACCTTTTCCAAAAAGTCTTCAAAAAGCACAATATTACTTTGGCCCCACAGAACAAATTTAGTGTACAACACCTTTCGAAATCACATAATACAAAGGAGTTACCCACAGACAAAAATTCAGGTGTGTACCGGATAAACTGCAAGGCTGTGACAACTTTTACACTGGAAAAACTAAAAGGAACTTAAACATTAGGCTTAAAGAGCATTTTAGGAACATCAGGAACAAAGAAATAGATAAACTGACGGTAGCGTACCATTTTTGGAAGGAGAATCATGATATAGAACGAGAAATCCACTTATTAAAAAGTGTACAAGCTCCAGCTGCATTAAACACATGGGAAAAAATCTTCATAAAGAAATATGAAAGAAATTGTTTAATTTCAACACTACCTTTGAAGAAAACCCAAACTTCAAGTTCATCAAGATACCGACAGAGACGCACCTATCGCCTCCAAGGAGTTTATCAAACCAATATCTATTAGTCGACAACAGCTCATGTTAGGAAGATCCTAACGAAATGTGTTCTAGGTAAATACTAACAATAAGTGGAGCATTGAGTATTAGTTTGACTCAAAATTATATTCACATTTACATATTTACTTTATTAAAGTTATATTTTTATATGTAATTCTATCTTTCCCCATTACAGGAGAGTAAAACTTTCCAACTGTTATAAAACTATTTATTAATCTCAAAACTATTTGTAGTTGGTTTATTGATACTCGGTTTATTGATAGTCATCACTTACTTTTTTATATTAATGAGAGACTAGTTTCAAAGGCATTCGCCTCCATTTTCGATCTCTTTCCAACTGGCATCTGTTGTCTGCTCTCTCTCTCTGGTGGTGGAACTATGAACTGTTTTGTCAAATTATCTACTGGTAGGATTTCAAAGTTCATTACCCGATCCTTATTGTTCCATATGAATATGTTCTCCCATGTTGTCAATTTATTTTGGTTTATCACTCCTTTTAATAATTTTGGATTTGGATCAATGTCATGATTTTCATTCCAAAAATGAAATGCTACTGCTGACTTATCTTCTTGTTTCAATCTGATGTTTCTAAAGTGCTCTTTGACTCTGGTTTTTAGATTTCTTTTAGTTTGACCTATGAAGCATTTTTCACAATTCTTACAACTTATTTGGTATATTCCGGATTTGTTAACTGATGGGATTTCATCTTTTGTTTTTTAATTTAGAAATTTTAAAATTGAGTGTCTATTAGTAGGTGCTATTTAGCTATTTATTAACTTAACTCAAAGAGTTCCAAATAAGCAGTCAAAGGGAGTTACTATAGTGGTGAAACTTCCGAAATAGGAACAAAAAGCAAATACACAATACGGCAACCAGGATAACATACATATCGTTGGAAAAACTATGGACTTAGATGAATGCTGACTGAAATAGCAGAGTTGGAAGGCAAATAATGTGAATGAAACAGATGCAAAATACACAAAAAAATTAGAGGTAACTAGAAAGCAGATCCAAGACATCAAAGTCTGAGTACTGAAATTGGAAGATGGTAACAGAAGATGAGTTCAAAGAAAGAAGTGGGACTGATACAAGACAAGAGGTACAGTAATTGCTGGAAATAACTGAGAATATGAATGAGAAATTAGACTTTTAGATTTGGGAACAGAAGTAGAAGAAGGAGCATATTAGCAAAATTCTCTAACACAACTGAGAAATTAAGTAGAAGGAATTAGAAGGAAAAGATGTTTATATAAATAACGATTTATCACATGAGCAGAGCAAAATAACGAGGCAACTAATTGTCCTAAGAGGCTGCGCCATAGCTGAGTGGCTAGACCGCTTAGCTCTCACCAAGGTGGCCCAGGTTCGATCCCAGGCGACCGTAAAGTGAGATTTGTGGAGGAAAACATGGCGCTGGGGCAGGTTTTCTCTGGGTCCTCCGGTTTCCCCACCAGCATTCCACCGACTGCTCCATCATCATCTTTCCTATCATCTCATCTCTCTAACTTCTGGCATTGGGCTGATCACTCAATACAGAACCTCTGATCCTCAACCCATTGCCTACAGGCCTCGAGGTTGTGCAGTTCAGAAAGCCCTATCTTCCACTTAAAGGAAATACAGGAATTCATTCATTCACTCAATTGTCCAAAAAAGACATAGCATAATCAAGGAAACAGGACATACATCCATAACTTCCGGTTGTGGATAGAAGACCGAACATAAACAGAAATGGAGTACATCAAATTTTGAGAGGCCAAGAGTGAATATGACAGTAAAATCCATTACAGAACAAGATCAGTCAAAGAAAAGATGATCAGCTGAATCAGGGGAAACCAACCAAGAGTATAGACAAAGAGCAAAGAGAAGGGTAGAAGAACGGTAAATATGATGCTGTGACAATGAAGCAATTAGTGGGAGAAGTAAGAGAGTGATTCCTAAAGAAAGACATGAAAGAATCTTGAATGAGGCTGAAGAATCAGGTCAAATGTACCATTAATATAGACAGAGGATGCATGGATAATTTATGTATTTACAAGAAGGGAAAGGTAAAAGTAAATAGAAACATAAAGAAGAAAATTATATGCTAGGATATGAAACTAGGCTCAGTAAATGGTTACAGAAGTCAAAGGAGGGAAAGAAGGAAGAGAAGGGAGGGAAAAGAATAGAACCTATTATAAACTGAGGAAATAATAGTGAAATGAATTAGAGGAAAAATTAAAATTAGGGGGAAAGGTAAAGTGAAAATAAGTCTTGAAAAAGGCAGCAAGAGTTCAAAAATTAAAAAGTGAAAGTCAGAAAGTGTAAATAAAGGTGATAAAAACAGATCTGAATGACAGCAGAGGAGAAAAGGAAAAGGGAATAAATTAAAAGAAGAATTGGTCCACTAAAAGAGAGGAAAGACCAAAAGAGAAACACAAGAAAAGAACAGAGGGAGGGTTTTTAACCTAGAAAATTTGAAAAAATGACTATGGTGGCAAACAATGAACACAGAAGAAAAGGAGTAAGAAACAAGCAACTATGTAGCACTGCCTAGTAAGTGTATAAATGTTAGGGCAGTAATAGGTAGCCCAATGAAAAGAACTGGAATCCATTTTCATAGGTAGAAAATGTAAAATGTATTGTGACTTTGTGGGTTCGTAGAATTAAAAGCCCAAGTTGCAGATATTCCAAATGTTCTTTATTTCTGTAGAAATACACTCTGATCAATTCTCACGTAACAGCATTACGATACATACACACAGTCTACCAAGGTCGATGACCAAACAGCGTTCTGATTACATCACTTTACAACATCAGCTCTCGTTACAACACCACTCTACAGCTGTTTACTCCACTCTGTTTACGACTCTCCTGTTACATCTGTTCACGACTGACTCTTGGCGAGTCGTTGCCCCCTTAAATACCTCATTGATAAGTTTGAGGCTGTTCTGTAACAATCACAAGATATTTCTGGAATAAACAAGACATTGAACGCTCCCAAAGTGTAACTTAATCTGTGCCGGCAAGTCCTTTATCTCAAGCGCTATGTTTATCTGCTTATGCAAGCTCTTTATTTCCACACTGTCCGCCTATCAGTTCCTTTGTGTAAACAAGCTGCACAATCGTAGATAATGGCTCACGACAGTATACTTAGCACTCAGTAAACAAATTTCAATTTCCTATCTAAGCTACACACAAACATATAGCATAAATCGAAATTTAACTGTATTGGAACACCACAGTGAAGCGAAACAATTATTAAATTATAGATGAGTCGTATTTATTATTTTGAAGTGTAATAAACGACTCATCTATAATTTAATATAATATAAATTTATAAAAAATACTACAACAAACCTGAGTGCATGAAGAAAAATATCTGGTTGAAAAGGATCACTATTTTCTTTTATCTCAGCAGCATGAAGTGATTCATACAGTTCATGCAGACGTTCAGTGACCACCTGCTTTTTCGATTTTCCATCGTTGAGAGATCCAAGTGAAGGTAAATCTTTACTGCTCCAGCTTTTGCCTGTGCTGCTGCTGCTACTTACATTGCGACCTAATGATGATGATTTTATCTGCAAATACAATCAAAATTTCTTTTCTGTACCATAAAAATATCTACTATAAATGATGGCTTAACAAGATATATTTTGTTTTGAACAAAACTCAAAGTGCTGCTTAATAATTAAAATTTCATAGATGCATACACGTTTAGTTTATGACATGTATCCTGGTAAACCTACTGGAATATTCAAAGTATTATTTCACTAAAGACATGCAATATTGCAAGTGCTTTTAATTTCCAGGCTTTAGTTAATGTTATTAGATTAATTTTGGTAAAAGTCTTCCAAACTAGTCATCTGATTAAAAGTAAAATCAAATATTTTACATTTAATCAAACTGTGACACCAATAAAATTTATAGTTATATGTAGGCTGTAAGATGAGCTACCAAAATACTCAAATACAATCAGCATTCTCATTTAATTCAGGCAACCTGGTTAATTAATCTTAGTAAATAATAATTTCTTGCCGGTAATTAATAATATACAAATCCCTGGATTATTGTTTGCAGATGACTTGGTGATTGGTGCTATTACTGTGAATGGGCTAAAAATATCTTTACAAGAAATAGATAAATACTGTGCAGCTTGGGGCCTAAAGGTGAATAGAGCTAAAACCCAAATTGTAGTTTTTAAAAAAGGTACTAAACTGAGTTAACATGAGAAGTGGTACAAAGAGGGAATCGAATATAAAGTAGTACGTGAATGTAATTATTTAGGAATGAAAATTGATGAAGGAGGGAAATGGGAGAAACAAAAGAAATGCGCACTGGCAAAAGGGAAAGCAGCAATGGCAGCTGTAAGAGGATGTTTGTATAAAACACCTGAAATGGAAATGAAATGGTTAGAAAAGGTATATAATTCGGTGGTTGAGGCACGAATGCTATATGGTATTGAGATGTGGGGGCTAGAAAAGGGATGGGAAGCTTTAGATTATGTACACAGGGGGTTTTGTAAGGAAGTTCTAGGGCTGCCAATATCAACTGCAAATGAAGTAGCTCAAATTGAAATGGGGAGAGTTCCAAGAAAAGGGTTAGTTATAGAAAGGGCACTAAAATATTGGTATAGGATATTGAATTTAGAGGAGGGCAATATACTGAAACAATGCTTGAAGTATCAAGAACTAAGTTTACCAAATAAAGGATGGGTAAGTAATTTACGAAATAATTTGGAAAATAATGGTATGGGTGATATTTGGAGAAAGAGAGAAACTAATTATAAAGGTTTTTGGAAAGGGGCTAGAATAAGATTTGAAGACATGGAGATCCTCCAGAAACTGTTTAGTCAAATAGCAGAGAAGAGATCACTTGTTTTCTATATTCAATTGAAAAATAGTTGGGGGAGGGAGAGGTATATAGATAGCACTAACAGTGAAGAAAGAAAGGGGTTAGCATGGATAAGAGCAGGGATATGGAGATTAAGAGGTCAAAGAAATGGATACCCGCAAGACGAGTGCCCATTGTGTGGGGATAAAGAGGATATAAAACATATTGTTTGATTGTAAGGAAACAGAGATGTGGAGGAAAGAATGTCAAATATCAAAAATGAATAGGAGAATCAGCTTAATCAAGGTTTTAAGTAAAAATTATAAAAACATAGGTCAGTTTTTAAGTAAGGTTAAAAACAAGTGGGTGAGGACTGTAAAAAGAGAGAAGGAATAATAAGTGACTATTCTGTAATGATACATATTGTAACATGTCTGTAAATATACTTAATGGACTGTCCTGTGTAGCAGTGGCCTGGGCCAAAACAGAGGGCAGTCCAAAAATTGTAAAAGCTTAGTACCTCAATAAATATTACTATTACTAATTAATCTTAGTACCATAATTAAAGCTGTTTAATAATGGTGTTTAAAATGGACAGTTTAACCAGACGACTAAATTTAATGAATTAAATTAATATAATGAATATACAATAAATAATAATTAAATTTAATGAAGCTCTGAACCTTTGATTCTATCTTTCAATGAGATGCCATGATTTTCATCACAAAAGATGTTTCTATTGCAAGGATTCAGTTACTATGCTTGAATCAAATATTAGGCATTTGCAGAAGACACTTCATGTGTTTGGGGATCAATGCAATATTTGCTCCAAATAAGAGCATTGGCATGTCAAACTTCTTGAATACTTTCAGGGCAGTAAATTCTTCCAGTCTGAACTTCCCATCTTTAAGCTACAGATAGTTTTATTACATTATATTGCCATCAATTGTATTTTTGTGTTTGAGCCACAACAAGCCAGTGCTGGGCACGTGCGCCGGAAAGAGACAGTGTGGTGCGTGGCCAGAAAAGAAAACACACATAGTAGCATGCAGAGCTAGACACTTGCTGAAAGAGAAAGGGACAGAGGTGTCTGGATAGTTCCATCTTTCTCTTGCTGCCTTGCGATTGTTATCGAACAATCGACTGCATTCTAGAACAATGACTGGAGGTATAAGAAGCCGCAAAGTGTTAGAGCGGAGTTAGTTGCTAGTTGAGTTGAGCTGAGTTGAGTGTGCAGTGCAGCTGTGTTGTAATCATGTGTTTGAACTGAACCGCAGCAAATTCCTTTGTTTACGTGTGACAGTGGAACGAGATGACCTTGAAGACTGCTGTTGTGTATGTCACGTCTTTTTACAGCTGCAAGGGTTGTACGAAGTTACTGTTTACTGCAATAAAGAGCATTTAAAATTTCCGCTAACAAGACTTAATTCTACCAACCCACGAAGTCACATTTGGTGTCAGGAGTGAAACACGACAATGGAAGCTGCCTTTGCCAGGATCTTAGAAAAGATGGAAGAAATGAAGACAGTGAATGACACCCTCTCTGCAGAAATGAAAACGGCAAATAACCTGGCCGCGACGATAACTGCAATGAAGGCCAAATTAACCACGGAAATGAAAGCGGCAAACGACAGCCTGGCCACAGAAATGAAGGCTGCGAACGAGGCCCTCGCCGCCACATTTCAAGAGCAGTTGGCCGGCGTGAAGAAGGACGTCACGGAGTTGAGCGAGCGCGTCTAAGACCTGGCGAACCTAGAGGGAAAGGCCGACAGCACACCAACTTCCTGAACGCCATGGTGGACATCGTGGGCAGAAGATTGCAGGACCTGAAGGCCGACGTGCCGGAACGCGAATCATCTGCGCGCATCAAACCAAGGAAGTGCGACAGCAAGTCAACGTTCGAAATCTTCCGCCGCCAATTCGACTGTGACCAAGGACAAGTGGTCGCCAGAAGAGGCCACACAGCTAATAGCCAGTCTCTAGGGACGGGCTTCAGAGATGCTGAACGCGGTTCAGACAGCGGCGGCGTTCAAGGACATCTGCGAGGACATGGAGAACAGGTTCGGAAATCACCGTTTGGCCGCAGCCTACCGCAGTCAACTAAAATCTAGGACACAGCAGCCAGGGGAGACGCTGCAGGATTTCTCCCTGACAATCGAACAGCTGGCCAGCAAAGCTGCCCACACCTTCGTCGACGGGGAACGCAACGCCGAGATATGTCAGCGCCTAATGCTCGGCGACTACAAGACTATCCACGAGCTAACAGCCGCATTAAGGATGGAGGCGACCAAGCTGGCGGCTACCCCGACCTCGAAGACAAGGAGTAACCGCTACAATGGAGATCGAAGACCAGCCGAGGGACGCCGCCGAAGACCAAGTGGCGTGTGGCGTGTGTTGTGGGTGTGGCCAGCCGGGACATCTGAACCAGAAAGAGCAGCCGGAAAACGTGTAAGGGCCACCGTGGCGAGGGGCACATCGGCGCGATCACCACCATCCCCTCGAGTGACACTGCTCGCCGTCAACGTATGGATGACGGCCTAATCGCGGACGGTTGGGTGAGAGGGAAGCCGTGCCGCGTGCTTGTGGAAACCGGGGCAGCCGTGACGATTATCAGACCTGATGTAGCCAGCGGTTTGTCGTCGAGAAAACAGAGCTGAACATTCCAGCTAGTTATGGCATTGGGGGACACCTGGCCTCCTGCTGCAGTTGACCTTGGAGCGGAGTGCCGTCGTCTGTGGGTATTTGTCGCGGAGGTGTCTGATGTGATATTAGGACTAGATGCCCTCGGGAGCCATGAGGCAACGGTCGACTTCGGCAGGAAGGTCATGCGGCTTAATGGAGAAGAGGTGATGCTCCAGCACCGCGAAGAACTACATAGAATCTGCACGGTCATCCTGTGGGAAGACGTAGTTGTCTTCGCGAGAAGCGAGGTGGTGACGGCCCGACTGCAAGACCAGCGGACGAAGAACATGATGCAGGACCGGAAGACGCCTGTGCACGTACTCTGTGTAGCCAGGACATTGTTGCCGTGCCTAGAGGTGCCGGTGAGGCCGCTCAACCCAACAGACACTGACACGACGTCCAGGCCGGGACAGAGTTGCGGACGTGCAAGCCCGTTGCCAGCGTAACGCCAATCGACAAGACCCAGGAGCCGGTGCCGACACAACAGCTGGGGCCCCGGCTGGAAGGCTTACTGGAGAGGGCGGCCGACCACCTGACATCAGAGCACCGAAAGAAGGTCCGACAACTGCTGAAAAGCAGTTTGCATCTTCAGCCAAGGCAACAGCGAATACGACCGCACGGATCGAGTGCTCCACCACATCGACACCGGAGACGCCCGGCCTATTCGCGTTACACCTAGACGTGTTACACTGGCAAAACAAGCGGCGGTACGAAACATGCTAGAGGACATGAGAGCCACGGGAGTGATCGAAGTCTGACAACCCTTGGTGTTCCCCTGTAGTCTTAGTGAAGGACGGCGAGCTACGCTTCTGCGTGGACTACAGGAAGCTGAACGCTGTCACCAGGAAGGACTGCTTCCCCTTACCCCGAATTGACGACACCCTGGACACGCTTGCTGGTGTGCAGTGGTTCTCGACCCTCGACCTGAAGTCGGGTTACTGGCAAGTGGCTCAAGGCCCGAGAGACAAAGACCGCATTCTCGACAGGCCATGGGCTTTGACAGTTCAGTTATGCCCTTTAGTCTCTGCAACACACCAGCTACCTTCCAAAGCTTCGTGGAGTCAGTAATGAGATGATGGACTTGTGACGCCTGACTGCTATACCTGCACATTATCGTCGGCAAAACCTTTGAAGACCATCTCGACAACCTGAGCAAAGTGCTACAGAGACTGCAGGCGACCAACCTGAAGCTGAACGCTAAGAAGTGCCAGTTCTTCCGCAACGAAGTCAACTATTTGGGCCACACAGTCTCACCAACCGGGGTGCTCACAGACCCGGAGAAAACACAGGCTCTGATAGATTGGCCTTGCCCAAAGGATAAACGAGATTTGCGCAGTTTCTTGGAGCTGTGCAGTTATTACCGCCGCTTCACAAAGGGCTTCTCCAACATCGCCAAGCCCCTCACTCGCCTAACAAAACAACGGCCTTATGTGTGGACGGAGAACGCCGAAGACGGTTTCCAGCAGCTGACGAACACACTTTACAGTGCTCCTATTTTGGTATTCCCACAACCAGGCAGCAACTTCATTGTGGACACGGACGCCAGCGATCATTGCATTGGAGGCGTCCTATCAAGTCCAGGACGGCCACGAGCGAGTGATAGCCTACTACAGCAAGACGCTACCCAAGGGAGAGAACTACTGCGCCATCCGAAGAGAGCTGCTGGCGGTAATGATGATCTTGAAGAACTTTCACAAGTACCTGTACGATCAGCCATTCCACCTGAGGACTGACCACTCCGCCCTAACTTGGCTACTTAGCTTTAGAAACCTGGAAGGCTAGACAGCCCATTGGGTCCAGAGGCTGCAACAGTACAACTTCACCTCCGAACATCGTAGAGGAAAGTCACTCCAACGCAGACGCCATTCTCGAAGACTCTACCCAGAAGAGTGCGGCCAATGCACAAGAGTGGAAGAGTAGGAGCGTGCCGCAGCTGTCAGAGTGGTCACTGCAGTGCCTGCGGACCAATGGGATAGCACAGACCTGAGGAGGGAGCAGCTGGCAGACGCCGACTTGGGGCCACTCTTGAGAGAAGTGAAGACAGGGACAAGAGCAACCTGGGAGGACATCGCACCCAGAAGCGCTACATACAAGTCGTACTGGGCCCAATGGAACACACTGAAGGCCACAGAAGGCGTGCTGTTCCGCGTAAGGGAATCACCCGATGGGAAGACACAGAGAGAGAGCACCCCCCAGGGACCTACTTCAGTAGGTACGGGTTTGGCGCACCCGGGGTCCCGAGCCAACAGTCTCCCTCGTGTGGGCTCCTCTTCGTGGTTGAGGGAGACGGTCAACAGGCCCACCCACGTGTAGGCCGTGCATGGAGACCCGTGGAGAAGGTATTTAGATTCTTGTCTAGTTTAGAGTTTAGGATTTAGTGAACGAAATTTTTAGTAGGTTTTGATTGATGTTTTTTATGTGCGTGTATTTTTAATAGGTTTTGTTACACTTGTATAGTTTTTAGAAAGTTTTATATCTGACTTTTGCCATGACTAGTTTTTTAAAGGGCGCTGATGACCGCCGTAGTTTAGCGCCCTTATATATATATCATCATCAGAGAGAGCAGTTGGTACTTCCCCGGAGTAAGGTCCCAGAAGTATTGAAGGAAGTGCACGCCGGTACTTCAGGGCACCTGGGAGCAAACCGAACGATCGGCAAACTCCGACAGCGCTACTACTGGCTCCGAGCAGACGCTGAGAGATAGTGCCGTCAATGTCACGTGTGCGCGGCGATTCGCGGACCCCAAGCTAGGAGCCGGGGTTGCATGCAGCAGTACAACGTCGGAGCGCCATTTTTACGCATCACTGTAGACATAGCTGGACCATTCCCAGTGTCCGACCGAGGCAACAAGTAAGTGCCTGATGGTGGCCGTAGACTACTTCACCAAGTGCCGGATGTGTATGGTATACCGAACCAGAAGGCAAAGACAATTGCAGACTGCCTCGTGGCACCAATTTTGAGTTTCAGCTGATGAAGGAGGCACTGGAAGGGCTTGGGGTTGAACAAGACCCGCACAACACATCTATATCCACAGTCGGATGGCATGGTCGTGAGATACATCACGTGGCCAGCCATCAGCGAGACTAGGACGTCAAGGTGCCACTGTTCTTGCTGGCCTACCGCTTGTCAACACCCGACACCACTGGGATGACGCCGGCAAGCTTAATGTTCGGCCGAGAGCTACGCCTGCCTTGTGACTTGGTTTTGGGAGCCCACCGGAAGCAAACCAGCCCGCAACCGAGAATGTGGAGAACCTGGTGGACCATTTCCACGACATGCATGAGATGGCTCGTGAGAGCGACTATATGCGACTACATGAAGACCTGGTATGACAGGCAAGCCAACAGCCAAGGATTCCAGCAAGGTGACCTGGTCTCGTTGTACCGCCCTACCCGAAACAAGGGACGCTGCCCGAAACATAAACAACCATGGCAAGGACCATACCAGGTGGTAAAGAGATTAACAACGTGGTCTACCGCATCCAGATGTTACTGTCCACTCTCACATGAGAAGAAATATATTGCTATATGTGGAGATTTTAATACTGATTTTCCTGCTGACGTAGCCTAATAACTACACAAATTTAGTTATCTGTAACAAAAAATTCACTGAAAATGTAAATTTCTTATTATATTTGTGTAATATTTGTTGCTTCACTGTCACTAACTTCATTTTTTACATAGTAGCCTAATTAGTTTGCTTCAAACTTATAGTTTGACTCCTGTTATAAACTCTGCAACTAGAATCACCAGCTTCAGCAGAATATGTTTAGATCAGATATTTATTAATATATATATATATATATACTGCAAGGGGAAAATTGGTGGTTCCAGCCACGTTGTTCAAATTGATGAGTGCAAAATAGGACGACACAAGTTTCATCGTGGGCACGTCGTAGAGGGCAACTGGAACCTGGAAATGTTCGACGTGGAAACGAATGAGGTGCAGATGAAATATGCCCCAACAACAGAAAGGATACAAATTCGCTCTACATCTAATTGCAGAGCATGTTGGGTTCACCAGCACAGGGTGCTGATGACCCAGTAGTTGAACGCCCTTAAACACTATCATCATCATCATCTTCACCAGCACCATTCACACCGATGCCTGGCGGGAGTACTATGTGTTGATGCCTGGAGGGTTTGCTACACACCTCAAAGTGAATCACTCAGTGTACTTTGTCAACCCAATGACAAATATGCACACAAATAACATAGAGTCACGCTGGCGAGGACTATGGCATCGTCCAACAAGGGGCGGCATTTGTAAAGACAGTGTGATGCTCACATTTCTGAGTATTTGTGGCACAATGACTGCAAAAACTGGTCAGCAGACCCGTTTCAATAATTAATTGAAAACATTACACAGGTATACCATGTAGTGTAACGATTGCACTTAGTGTTTAGGCAATGGGATAGTTATGGGATAGCTATTGTGTGTCTTTAGTGTAATTAGTTAACCAGTTAGTGTAAATTAGGGACTACTGTGTGTGCTTAGTACAATTAGTTAACTAGGTGGTGTATTTAGGTACTACTTTGTGTTAGTTTGCTAGATAGTGTAATTTAGGGACAAGTAAGACTGTTGGCACCATTGCATTCAGTGGAGAAACAAGGATAGTTTGACTGCACGGAATTCTTCAATATGGCTACATATGCAGTAAGTAAATAAACAAACAGTAACGTTAAAGGAATGCCATCCAGCACGAAATTGCACTAAAAAGTAAAGAATTTATATTAAAAATCATGGTTGTATATAAAAACATCAAAAAGTTTGATGGACTTCGCCGCATCGCATACTAGAAAAAAGAGCCTATTCTTTTCCTCTATATTTGTTCAAGTTACACTGCATGGTTGCAGTTTGTATAAAACATGTAAGTTTTAATGTATCTTAATTTTGCACAATTTTGATTAAGCATGTTACATTAATATAGTTGTATTTTGTGTTCTTTAGGATACACTAAAACACATGCCATGTGAAATAGTATTACTATTTTAAGTTACATATTTTATTTTCTATAGGGCACCATTTTGATTTTACTGATATATTGTTTGTCAATTTAAAATGCTAATGTAAGAAATAGTGCATCTTGTCTTCAGCATAAAAATGTATTAAATTTAAAGGGAGTCGATTAATGACACTAAACTTTCATGTCATTAATCGACTCCCTTTAAATTTAATTTATTATAACACTGTTTTCAACACTTCCAAGAAAGGAATTATAAAAATGTATGTTTAACATCAGTTCATTAAAACAATTGTAATACTGACAATTATGTCCTGTTTAAATTATTTGGGCTCTTAATGATGCCAGTGGTACTCAGTGTAACAAAAAACACCTGAATAGCAGGAAGGTTAGTTGTATTTTGTTAGGCAACCTCTTTTCTTGTTTAATATTCCATTTAAGTATTTACAATTTTGTTCTTAATTATGTAGCTTTACTAATATTTACTTGTTTTATAAATTATGCTAAGCGATGTTTACTTTGTCCCTTGTCTGGCCTAACTATGCTGAGAACTAAGTGCTTATAATATTTGGCAAAGGCTTCACTCCAATAATTTCAGTAAGTTGTAACAATATGGTAATTCATATCAGTGAGATAGTTTCTAAATATCATCCTTTCCATTCCTAAGGAATGTCAATATCATTGATTGACCATTCTATTCATAAAGGTATATCAAGTGTATCTAAATGTTAAATGAAATGATATGAAAATTAGTCTTTTTTTGAGCTCCTCGAGTCCCATCAAATTTTTTATCTCCTTAAATCTAATGAAATTTTTATAGCTTATTGAGTGCGCTCTGACAGTTGATTACAGAAAAATTTACTAAGCAGTGCATTTTATAAAAATACTTATTCATAGATATTCAACATGAAAAATTCAATGCCATAGCTGGGATTGGAACCATGGATCTCCTGGTTTCCGTCCAGTCGCTCTTACCCATTGAGCTACCATGGCCAACTTGCTGTCATGACATTAAACTCTCCATTTGACTAGTATATTTCCCTGGTAAACCACTAGGGGCTCTTGCAATTCTATCAATTACTTATTATTTTAGAAACATATATAAAATATGAAGTAAAGATACTCATTGTATTAAAACATCAACATAATATTTTTGCTGTTTTTAAAGCTTACTAGAGCATATTTGGTGGAATTTAAAATGTACAAGTCCTAAATAATGTCACGGCGGTGGAGAATGCGTACTGCAAAAGGGAAGTGTGATTCATCCCATTCCATTGTTTTTGTTGTTTATTGCAACAGGAAGCAAAAAACAGAGTATAATAGGAGCTGTAGCTTTCCTGACGGCATGAATATTCAAGGTTCTCTCATGTAGATGTGGTCAGGTATCAACGTTTCGGAAGCATACATTGTTCCTGTCTTCAGGGTATGTTGAATGAATTAAACTGGTGTTGTTTTTATATTTATGTCAGTCCATGTGCTTTGCACGAGCCAATGAAAGGCGCCAAAGCATGGCAGCTTGAGGTGGATCAGTGAATGGACCTAGAGAAAATGATCTGCATCATATGGCTTTCTCCAAGGCTCATTTTTTGTTTCTTTGTATAGCTCTAAAGCCGGTTTCCCGGCAGTGTCTAATTGGAGTCCTGAGTCTCTGTTAAGATTCAGTCTTTCTGAAGAGATAGCCACTGCTTCCTTTACTTTTCATGTGAGCTACTGGCAACAAAGTGTAAGGGAAGCACTGGCTATCTCTTCAGAAAGATTGAATATCTACAGACTCAGGATTCCAATTAAACACTGCCTGGAAAGCAGCTTTAGAGCTGTACAAAGAAACACAAAATGAGCCTCAGAGAAAACTACCTGACACAGACCATTTTCTCTAAGCTCCGTGCTCTAATCCACCTCAAGCGGCCATGCCTCAGGTGCTCTCATTGGCCCGCACAGAGCGCATGAACTGACATAAACACACCAGTTTAAAACATTCAGCATAACCTAAGACAGGAACAATGTATGCTCCTGAAACACTGCTAATTCACAACATCTATACCTGGCTTGAAGCCTGAGAGAACCTAGAATAAAAAAACAGAATATTCAAGTACAGCCCCAAACTTCATTAATCGGAAATAGCTCCTTGTTGTATCCCACAGGTTCTTCAGATTTCAGCAGAGCTAGAAGGTTTGATGTCAACAATGTTCCATTCCCTCAATATGAGAAGTATTAGTTTCCAAAAAAATCTCTTCTGCAATCTGCTGTCAATAGTGAACATAGAAGCTAGCCTTGAGTCAGTTCAGTTCAATTGTTGGTTATGAGTTGACCAGTGAGTATGGAGTTGTTCCGAATCAGTTGGTTAGAGCAGTTGTGCAATTAAAAGTGAGTGTTCGTCTATGACCAGTGAATGTAGAGAATTTTGAGCAGCACAAGTTGGTGCGTACAACAGAGACATAAAGAAACATTGAAGTGCTTACTCTGTGTTTGTAAAAAATGAAGGAGATTGTAAGTTAGAGTAGCTACAAAATAAGAATGAAACATGGGTTGAGCCAATATGGTTATCCTACTGTCTTGGTGTTGCCAGTCCCACGGCAAGCAGGCAACAGAGATGGAAGATATATCTGTCTTTGTCTCAACCTAGCAAATATCATACAGATGCTGAGATGTACAGTGATACAATGCTGACAGAGAAGTTTGCTTAATATTTCAGCATGAGTATGAGAACATACACAATGATTATCGCATAATTTGAACCTTAAAGCCTTGAACTGGAGAACGGTTTGCTTACGTAGCAAATCATCATTTGCTTACGTACATCATTCATATGCACACAAAACAAAATGATTCAAATTACATGTGTTCTACGAAAGGTGTTTGCTACAGTGAAACAAACTAGTGATACTTCAACAATTTGTGAATATAGTTTCTATTTTAATGATGCCAATTTGTATACTGTCTGTAATAGACTTTAAAACAATTTTTGTTTCATTAAAATACTTCATAAATATGGAAGATATGAATGTGTATTTATGAAGCATTTTTGCACCATGAATCACATGTATTAATGTTATGCATGGTGCGCAGAAATGTTAGTCTTGCAGCAACAATATCGCTTCTTTCAAGCAGAAATTTGCAACCATCATTGGTTCTCCTATATTTGAACCCAAGAGATTTCAGAATATTGTGACTGTGGGTTCGTAGAATTAAAAGTCCAATTGCACAAAGTCAAAATGTTCTTTATTTCCACCAAATTACAGTTGGAACACTTGCCGATTACATAGAATTACGTAGCGCACACAATTACAATCCACCAGTTCGTCTCACAGGTCCACTCCACACTCACAATTACGTACAACTCCTCTGATACACGTACACAGTCTTCCAGTCCGTTCGCTAACACTGCGCTCTTCACGGCGCCAAGAACTGAACTGACTCGTCCACTGCATCCCTTATATACGCAGATCGCTGTATCTGGAAGTTTCGCGGCTCAGAACATCATCCTGACTGTCCGAGACGTAAGGGGAAGGGAAAAGAGATGGACAGTGCCTAGTAACACTTTCCTAGCCATTAGCACTACAAGATAAATGGGTAGGCGTGGCCTGAATGCCTCCTGTCCCCTACCCAGCTCCAGTTGGTCGTGCCTTCCGATAATTGGGTGACAATATTATGCATAGAAGTTACAGAATCCGTATATTCTATTTTTCCCCGTATTAAATTGGTCAGCCTTTTGGCACTTGGATATTCACCCTTGTCATATAAATCATAAATTGTTCTACATGAAACACACTTTTGAAAATTGTCTAAGTTGGCAGCATGTTTCTTAGCTGCCGATGTTTCCCTGGATTTTCATCTAAATATGAAAACTTCTCCTAATGTGGTACACTGTTTGCCTTCTTTAACAATGTTTGTCACAGAATGAGCACTCATGTGACAAGCTTCTAACATTAATTCTCGACTCTGAGTGAAATTTGTACTTTCGAAAATGTCTTTGACATCTGTTTGAGCCCGCCTCGGTAGCGTAGATGGTAGCAGGTCCCAAGTTTGAATCTCGGTCAGGGTGAGTTACCTGGATAAGGTTTTTCCGGGGTTTTCCCTTATCATTAAAGACGATATCAGGTAACTCTAAGCTCCATGGACCCCGGATTCATTTGAGCATCATTTCACCAATTTCATTCATCGTCCGATATGACTTAACATTGGAGGATGTAAATTACAAGGAAAAAAAAACACCTGTTTGAAAAAGGAATACACACTAGTAAGAATATTTGTAGGCTATTTATGTAAAATATTATGAGTTGTTTCGCAGTTACTACTATGCGCACCAGTACTAGGCTTGTTAAGCGGTATATTTACTAACTTTGAAAAGCACATGTGCGCTCTTAAAAGATCACTTTACTGAATGCAGGGTAATAAATGCAACTGCAGCATAGCACGTGTGTGCTTTTCTCAGTAATCCTCAGAAAAAATAGCTCTGCAACATGGGAAAAACTGAATAATTCTGTAATTAGTATCTTTAGAACACACAAAGAAATTAGCCGCATGCTTTGGGAAAGCAAGCCAGTATGCGTGCTTAACTGCACAACGTTGCACACACTGCATTGGTCAGTAGCCATAGAACAGCAAAGCCTAGCCCCACCTTATGTTCATTCCTATTTTGTAGCTATCTTAGCATTGGGCTAACAATTCTAGTGATAAAGTAATTTGATGCAACTTTATGTTGTCATTTTAGTCACAATTATAAACTTGGTGATAAATAACAAATCATTTTTCTGATTAGCATACTTAAAAGTGTAAGCTTTGTACTAAAGTTAAGAATGAAGAGCTTTAAGAACTGTTGAATAGTTTAGGCAATATCAGTTATTTTTCTTCCGTCCTATTCTGTCATTTGAGTTAATCTTTCCAAGATAATCTTGCTTTTCAAAATACTATTAAAATGCTGATTTTTGTTAAGATAACTCAGCTACTTGATATCTGCTTTTATTCCTTGTCAGCTCAGCCCAACTCCTCAATGCACATTAATTCAACCACTTAGATTCCTCAATAATTTAATGTTTGTAACCTTAATTAATAACAGTTAAACAATTACATTATATAAAACATCCATGCAATGCAATGAATATTATCTAACACTTTACCTTAACTTGATGCTGTTTACTATTTAAATCATTGAGATCAGCCACTAAGTGATGTAAATTATGCAGAAAAGCTGGAGCGAATCTCAGTGTGTAAAGTACACTATTCAGAAAACAAGTATTTCCAAGGTTACACAAAGTTGCAATAGGAGAGCAACCGACACCTGTATCACTGCCTGGACTCTCGTCCGTGGAGCTTTTATTGTGTCCGTCTCCTGGAAGATAGCCGTTCAGCATGGCCAAACCTGTAAACCACATCAGTGTGAGGTCTTTTGTCTTCCCTCTATCTGCTTTTATTTACCCACTGCAAATTTTACACAAGATGGTACATGGGAGAGGGAGAGGGAGAGAGAGAGAGAGAGATATCAGGCTTTCAATGTTCATAATTTTCTCAGGTTTCATAAATACACTATTAAACTTTCTTCTTTATGTAGTGTTCCATAACCACACAGTATTTATACACAGTTATTGAATCATTTGCCTCCGATATTTAACATAATATAATATTTCATAAACCAAGAGACATCATCATACAAAAAATATAACAATCAACAAATGGTTTCAAAAGGATTTCTCACAAAATAATTCTGAGAATTATCTGCTTATAGATAAAACTATAATCCTTAATTTAAGGCATTTAATATTGTGAATCAGCAAATATTAATACGTGATGTTAGAATTTTCTGGAACTAGGAAAACCCATTAAGTTAACCCAAGTTACTGCAAAAGAGAACAGTTTATCAAAATTAAAATGTCAAACAACTTTTCCAAAAAACATACTATAACATCAGTAAAAAGGGCTTGCAACAAATAAGAACACGATTTTTTTTTTTCTTTTTTAATTCATATATAAATGACAGCTCAAATGCACATAATTAGTGCTCTGGGGAAATGACAGCTCTCACACAGAGATACTAGAAAGTTCATAAGTAGTTCAGCATTTGCAGATATATGATACATTTTCAGAAAAATTTAATCATACCTAAATAAGGGCTCTGAATGTACTTTCAAGCAAGAAATCAAACGAAATGTCAGAATTCTAGAAACTTACTAGATCTTTATGCTTTTGATGTAAAATGGGCTGAAATTGAAGGGAAAGCCGCTGCTGGTTATGCAGTTTATAGTCTTAAAAGCAGCAACTTACCTGCTGTAGAATGTTGCTGGCAATACTAATCAACTACACTACATTTGCAGAACATCCTGAACCAACTGTAATATTGCATATTTATTCTAAATACTTGGTTTGACCAGACTAATAAAACTGAATAATTTCTGACCTGTAATGTTATCATTCCAACCTTACCACCTTGCAGTTAGTTCCCTCTTTCCAAAACCAGTTGGATGCCCCCTCCCTAAAAGAGAATCTTATAATGCAGCATAACAGATGTTTTGTTACCCTCTTTTATGAAGAAATAATAATAATAATAATAATAATAATAATAATAATAATAATAATAATAATAATAATAATAATAATAATAATAATAATAATAAACAACCATGAAGATGATGATGATGATGATGATGATGATGATGATGATGATGATGATGATGATGATGATGATGATGATGATGATGATGATGGTAAGTTATAAAGTTATGCAGTAGTCAATCACTCAGGATATTAAAAGGCTTTTTATGAATTTGTTCTGTCCGAAAATTTGTACAAATTGAAAAACTGACTATAACCCAGATGTGATGGAAATTTTTCTTTAATTACAATGATACTCCCTTCTCTTCATAGAGACTAGAAGTGTAAACTGAAGGTGTGCTTCATGGTAAAATTAATAACATTCAATGTTGTGAAACCTACAGTTCAATGAGTTAATAAAACTTTCGTTTCTCCAATCAAAATTCAAGAATGTTATCGCACTTAAAGAAGCAATACAAATATGTATTATTTTATATGATTTTAACCATTTAACTATATATCACTTGAACCAACTACTCTTCCAAAATTACTTCTTGCCAATCAAGGTAAATGCTGCAGAAAGTTTCATTCAACATTTCATTGTAGGTACAAAGGGGCTAGAGAAGAGCAAAGTGACAGTTATATGCTTAAAGGAAAATTGCTGAATATTTTCCTTTAAATCCCATACAATTTCTATGACATGTAATCAGCTGAAACAGTGCTTCAAAAAATTAAAGTGTTGACAAATTTAAACAAATAACTGATATCTCACAAATAGATGATGCCATAAAAAAATTGAAAGAGTGTGCATTAAAGGAATTTACATTTTGTAGGCAGCATTTGTCAAATTAATTCTGAATGAACGAGGATAGGCTATTTCCAGGAAATTCAAAATATATATGTCATTTTGAGAAAACCAAATATAATAAACATACTGGGTATTTTGTGGCAGATTTTCTTAAACTGTTTGTGTCTCGTCTTTGGAAGATATTGGATTTAAAATACCAAATGGCATCTCACTGACACTATTTTTTTTTAGTTATGCTCTGTTGCTCTCCCTCCCCATCTACATGCACATGTATGCATTT
The DNA here is from genome assembly GCA_030765055.1 of Mantis religiosa. Lineage (NCBI taxonomy): Eukaryota > Metazoa > Arthropoda > Insecta > Mantodea > Mantidae > Mantis > Mantis religiosa. The sequence continues at coordinate 121,818,546 of CM060949.1, read as the reverse complement.
TTTTCTGGATTCAGAGAGCTATAAACCATGTACTTACAGTGAAATCTTGATATCAGTATTTTGGATGGCATGAAATATTTACTCTACCTCCTAGTACATGGTAAAGAAAATACATTTTTATTAATTTATAGATGAGTCGTGTTTATTACACATATGCTTCACTTACATTGGCTCTCACACCAATAAAACAAGAAATTAGATTTGCTAAATTTACTTACCACCCCTGGGCCACAAAAAAGTTCCAAAAAATATTCAAGAAATACAATATAACATTGGTACCTAAAAACAATTACAACATTAAAAACCTACTTCACAGTAATAATACTGATAAGATAAAACCAGAGGAAAAGTCAGGCATTTGCAAGATTAAGTGTGAAGACTGTGAACAAATTTACATAGGGAGGACAAAAAGAAACATAGGCACTAGGAAGAAAGAACACTTCAGGCACTGAAGATACAAAAATATTGATAAGTCTGCAATAGCAGCTCATTTCTGGTCTGAAAATCATGAAATTGAAGATAGCACCGAATTACTAAAATACGTACAAAAACACAGTGAACTCGTCATATGGGAGAGAATATACATAGAAAAACATAAAAACCAACTAATGAACTTTGAAATTCTGCCAGAAGAGAATCCCACATTTAAGTTCATCACTAAATCAACAGATAGCAGCAACAACTCCAGAACTACCCACACCACTGGATCACGCTTTAGACGCATAAGAGCCAAGATGCAAACGATGATTTCCGAAACATGTATTATTAAATACGTAAGTGAAGCAGATGTGTAATAAATACGACTCATCTATAAATTAATAATTATTTCGCTTCACTGTGGTGTTCCAATACAGTTAAATCTCGAAATACATTTTTTTTTTTGTTTGTTAACACTGTCAATTGCCAGGAATATATTAGTGCAAATGGTGCGCCAGAATTTCATCCTGCAAGAATTCTTTTACATGCCAGTAAACCTGCAACAGTTGCTTTCATACACACTTAAAAATCATCAATCTAGGAAAGATGTGGATCTGCAACCTTGAAATAACTAAGCCAGTGCCTAATCAACTAAGTTACCCAGACTGACAAAGTAAAAAAGAGCATAATTGCATAAATACTTGTTCACCTAACATAACTTCCTTATCTAAGCAAACACGGGGAAATACAAAGGAAATATTATGAACATATCTTCTCATTTTTCACAACTTTAAAACAGTCAACTACATTTTCTCCCATTCATAGAAAATTTTAATAGAAAGCTAGAAGTACTGCACAAATATATTAGCATAATTACTGCATTTTATAAATAATTTCTTGTATTGCTGTAATTATATTTATTTTCATTCTATTAGAAGGTATACAAAGGTAGATCTGTAAGTTTCCAACCTAATCATTTTCTAGGTATGATAAAAGACAAAAATTATATTTCACTTTTCAATACAGTGACCCTTTGTTGCAAACACTTAGCAAAACTTTGAATTGACATTTCAATTCCCAACCCCAAAGAAAAGTTAGAAGTCTTGTCTGCATCCACCACTTCTTTGTCATACTTAAATTTTCTTCCTCAAAGGTCCTCCTTGAGTTTTGAGAAGAGGGAATAGTCACTGGTAGACACTGGGAGCTAGATCTGGGTTAGGGAGTTGATGGTTGATCTTGAAGACACATCTCGCAGTTTCCTTTGCAACAAGAGCTATGTGTACAGGTATATTGGCATGAAAAAGATGCACAACTTTACTCAGTTTCCCTTACCTTTCTCTTTGATGGATGCACATAATCTGTGCAGTAGGCCAGCATAGTACTTCCTATTTACTGTGCTGGTGTTCTCCTTGAAGTCGAAGAAGAGTTTCCTTCACATTTTCATAAGATGGTGACTGTGAACTTCTTGGTTGACTGAGTGACCTTGGCCTTTAGAAGTGGTCTTTGCAAGGTTTACGCTACTCCATTTATCCTCTTTGGGACAAGAGATTGTAGTGGTGGACCATAGTTTTATTTCCTGTTAACTAAAAAAGAGAACTTCTCTCTTGATGCCACAACAAAGCTCCAAAAATGCATGACAGTTGATCAGTTGCTGCTTTGTCTAAGGAAAGAAGTCTAGACACTCATCTTGCATTAACCTTATTCATGTTTAAATGTTCATATTGTTTTAGAAAAGTCCAACATTGCTGCTATTTCTGTAACTTTGAGATGCAGTCTTCCATCAATTTTTACTTCCACAAGTGCTAAGTTTTCAGGAATGAGCACCTCCAAGTGCATGCTCTTGGTCTTCAATACTTTTTCAACCCATTTAACAACATTTGGCCCATTCTTTTATGGTAGAATATAAGGGGGACGCTTCCCCATATGCACAGTTCAATAGCTGTTACTTCATTTGGAAGTCCTTTTGAGAAAAACTTAATAACCGTACCATACTGAATTTTGAACATGTTAGAATCTCCTACACATGGACTTCTTCATGCAACTATATCTGAACTGAAGAGAGTAGTGCAGAAGTTAATAATGCAATTATTTACTTAGCAGATAAGATAGAACAAAACAGGATTTTATGCAGACAATAATCCTTATCGGCAAGGCCAGAAACTTATGAAACTAACCTCGTAAGCTCTAACCGTCCAGTTATATTTTCATCAGATTAATGAATGGCTCCACAACTTGCATCCACCAGAACACAATTCAATAAATTAAATCTAATTCACTATAAAAAGGAATATAAAACTATCAAGAGACACAAAAACATCCTAGCTGGCTGCGCCATGTTTCACCTGTCCATGCCTTTGGCACTCATTGCAATCTGCCACTATCATAGAAAGGCACAAATGAAACCATGCAACATTTTTAAAACTACTTTTAAAGGTTTTACTTACCCATGTTATCAAAGGAGATACTGAAAATGGCCACTGCCGCTGTCCATTGATACCTGGCACCTCTTCAGGAAACTATCACTCACCATAGCTCACACTGATCAATGCTGGCATTTCTGCATTAGCATACAGAGTTGTAGGCACAAATTTTTTTCAGTTAAAAGTTGACACTCATACACACATTAACAGGCAGGGAGAGTGATTGTCTTTTTTCAACAAGATTCAGCAACATCTCCTACTGCCAATCTTTAGATGAGAACAACTGAAAATGTGTTTCATGGCAGAATTATTTGTAGAGATTTGTGGGCCAGTTGATCCTCTAACCTAACCTCCTGCAATTTCTATCTCTGGGTTAACTTAAAGCATAAAGTGTACAAGACAAACCGTCACATCCTGGAAGAAACAAAATATCTGCCAGGAATCCATCAATTTTGTTCACTCGCCATTTTTTCAGCTGTTTGTAAATGAAAATAAAAACAAAAGTGCATCGAAGTACATTCAGAAAATAATAAAATTCATCCACAGCCTTCTGTATCTGTAATATTTACAAGTCTCTCGGCATTAACGCATGTTTGTTAACATTTTCAGAAAGAGTTTGTGAAATGCAAGAATTTTAACACTTTTGTTAACTATGCAACAATTGTTATGTTACATTTGTTAATGTTGATTTTAACATCTGTTGGTGAAATCGGGCATAAAAGTAGTTCCAAAAATGTTGTATGGTTTCATCTGCGCCTTTCTATGATAGCGGCAGACAGCAACAGTGCCAAGAGCAATGACAGGTGAAACACTGCACAGTCAGTTGGGATGTTTTTGGATCTCTCTGTATTTCCACTGCATTAACATAGCTTGAATACTCTTATGCAAATGAAGAGAAATCAACTGGGTGGATGGGTTGTTGGGTGAGTGATGTTTATTATTTTTGAGTAAATACACAAATTGCTCTTCTGGAGAAGCTTTCTCGTCTTAAATGTCGCATATTAAATGCAGTAAGAGTGTAATCATTTCAGCAAATAGTCTGCAATTTTAATAGTTATAGGTTCTGAAGCATCAAAGTTTTCACTGGAAAGAGTAATTACTAATATGTCATAATCAAGAGGCAATTGAGATTTCCCAAGAATTGATGCAATACTGAAGCCTGTGTCAATTGCTTCTATGCAAGCAAGCATATTGCAACCACTACATCTAAGGAACAAAATCAGTCACTACTACCTGATATGTGCTATAGAGTTTACTTTCTAAACATGTTTGGAACAATTAAAGGATAACAGGACCAGGCTGAAAAGAATGTTACTTCATCATGTTTTGAAAATAGCGGCATTTCTAAAAATAACCAGAAATGCTGCAATCAGTCTTCACCAAGGCTCAAGGATAAACTAAATTTTTCTAAATTCTACAATTTTTGCTGCAACTTCTAAAATTTACAAGAAAGGCAAATACTTTGCACTGAAATAAGGGATTGCCTTTCATTGTTAAACTTGAACATAAATTAGAATGAAAATTTAGTATAGACAAAAAGCTTCTAATCAACAGGGGAAAAAATTATTAAATTTAGAAAAATTTGAACATAGTTGCCTCACATTCTCCAATTTCAAGATCACAAGGAAGGATCAGCAAGTTCAATTTTGACATACACTAATGACAACACATTAAGATAATGGCACTGAGAAAAACAGCTTCAATTCAAAAGAATATTAACATTCTATTTTAAACAGTATTCACAAATGTTTAAATTCAATTATGCAAGAAACCTATGAGAATGAGCTCTAGCAGATTAACAATACAGCACAGCAGAGTCATTTCAGCAGACATGATAATTAATACGAGCTGAAAATTCAAGACACAAAAAGCCATAAAAATACATCCAAACCTTAAAGCATACAATACAAGAAAAAGTACATGTTTATGTACCACCCATAGGCACATAGTAATTTCAATAAAATAATCAAGGAAGAGAACAGTTTCACTTTAATGATTGCTTAGAATGTGATAAAATAAAATCAAAAAGTAATTTACAGGACAAACATTTCAAAAAAAAAGCACTGTATTTTTACATCTAATAAAGCACATATAGCCCATAGCATAGCAGCCTATTACCAGGCCAGAGCCTGCCAACCCGAATGCCAGCCTCATGTCCACATATGCAAGGCAGAAGTAGGCAATCATCCAACCGATACAGAGAGGTGATCATAGCACCCCAGCTGGAAAGTTGGCTTTCTAGACCAGGTTTCGCTAGCTAGCATAGGTCCTCAATTTCTTCCTGATGCTGGTGGACATCAGTCCTATACCCAGGACTGATCCTGTATATCTGCATCCCTCAGGGGTGGAATTGATCCATGGCAGGGAACCAAAGCACAATGTTCTAGCCCACTACGCCACAGCACAGGACTCTAATAAAGAGCAAACGAAGCAACTTCATCAGTTTAATTGAACATGCCAGCTACATAGGTTCTGGAACTTCTATCGTCAGAGCCAGGCATCAGTGCCACTGAAGCCCCTTATAGTTCCTACAATAATGGGAAAATAATGATACATATACAACTAAGAATACCATATTTGTTAAAAAGACATATCTATTGTTCCAATATTTATTTCCAAGGCCCTAAAAGCCCATGAAACAAGTCTCAATCATCCCCTTCCAAACAAGTCTTCTCTATGCTCCAAATGACCTCAAACACTGTATTCCTGGACAACTGGATTTTAAATGGTAGTGGTGACCTGAGATTTCAATAATCGGATACGTCAAGTTAATTTGCAAACTTCAGTGACAAGTTGCCTAACCCATTTCACTCTTATTAACTGATCACTATTATAAGCTAAACCTGTTATTTGAACACACTATGCTTTGATGAGAAGACTGATAAAAAAGTAGAAAAAAAAAAAGATCTTAGTTCACCTTTCCATAACATAGAAAGTAATTTTTTACCCAATTGCAAAAGTAGCTACAAAAGTATGCCTCTTCTGCTGCATCTTTTGGTATTTCTTGCCCAGCATAAGAAGGCAAACTAGAGGAATGTGTGACATAATCACTTTTGCTGTCCACACAGTGTTTATGCTCGCCTTCCCAGTATGACAAGGATGCTAGATTCACTTAAAATACGCAAGTGTTGTCACATAACTCACCGATGCATAATACCTATCACTACAGTTACTGCAACAACATTAGTCTGGCAGTATGGATGATTTATATGCACTCTCACAGTCATTTCCTAGTAAACAGATCCACTAACAGAGCAGATAAACAGTTCAAACCCCTCTCCCCTTCGTCTCCTGCCTTTTTGTGGTAGTTAGACAGTAAAGGTACTAATTCTAAAAGTGAAATGAGACATTTAATTACTGGAGCAACAAAATTATTCCTTCTCTCTCACTTTCACTTACAACATTACTTAAACACATGGAAAAATCCTGACCACACTGTCTAACAAATATTACTCTAAAAAGTGAAGAAGGAAAAATTACAACAAGCCTACACAAATAGGACGGCAAGACAAAAGACTGAAGATCTGGAGGTTTGCCATCTACTTTTCACCTCCAGAAAAAGAGAGGTTATAACAAATAAGTTCCTCTTTCTTACTTTGAATGGCCCAGCTCAGGTAGTCCAAGATATATTTGTTTTAGTACTCAATAAATCATATCACCTTGAATATTAGTTAAACAAAGCTAAGCATCAAATCCTTTATCTTACTGGGTAAAAGCAATAGCCTTTGGTTCTTTCCATCAACTGAACTTTATTGTTTCACAATTTAAGGTAATAATGACCACAGGACACTAAGTGAATGTCTACCTCAAATTATATTTTAGATGTAATGTGTATTAAAAGCAGCTGAATCATGCTTCTACAGAGCCTTTGTATACAGAACCAAACAGGAATATTATTGGCAGCAGAAACCACATTATTCACTGGTGGAGTCATATTGGTTGTCCCTTCAGTTGAAGCAATAAACAATAACCACATACCTTCATTGTGGAATATGTTGGAAATTATGTCCTTGTGTTGCCACACATTTCCTACATCATTTAAGATATTAGCATTAACACTCATTCTTCATGACCATGTCAATTAAATCATGCTTCATCCATAGTTAAAATTTGTGGCAAACAGAGTTCATTAATGTTATCGGACACACAGTTGTACAAATTACTTCTACTACCATTAGCTATTGCTGATTGCAATTCCTGAACTATGTTATGAGTTTAAAGTATAGAAGCATTCCAATTCAATTCAAATCAAATATATTGTCCATAGAGATTACAGAAATCCATCAGACATTGTCAATATATTATATACATTAGAAATACAAATATATACATTCACAAAATAAAATTATACTTACAAAAAATCATCCATTATTGACGTTTTGGGCCCAAATGACCTTGTTGTCGACGGGCCCTAAAACACCACACACTCACTCATTCCATTATTGACAAATGTTAACAAAATTTCCGATTCATGTGAAAACTTCAAGAGATTTCTTTGCATTACATTTTAATTCTTCTCCACTATATTCAAGATTTTCCTCTGTAAGAATATTGTAATTTGATTTAAGTTTCGTATCAAGAACACAACCTGTTTCCCTAAATCTATTCAGAACATTATGAACCATTTCTTTATGTGAAACTTAACAGCTAAGAATTTTCAATAACTTGAGTCACACTTCTTTAAAAACATTTGGTGTCACAAAGATATCACACATGAAGATTCTGTATGATTAAAAGCATAAAGGAAATCTGAATTAATAGAATCACATAGAGATGATTTCATTTGCTATGCTTTGAAGAAACTAGGTTTTTAATAACCAGGTAAGCAAAATATTTACCTAATTCTTTGTACCAACATTTAAATTTGAAATATACTTAAGAATCACCTTTAGGCATTAAAACAGAATGCATAACAGAATACACATGGTCTCACAATATATGAACTTCTGTACAGCACAGCCTTTGCACCAACTGATTAGCAGCATATGAAGACAATGCAAAATGGAGGGAGAACAGAACTGGTTAGAAACAGTGCAGTGCAATACAAGCAAATCTCTGTAATATAGCCATGCGTTGAAATGAAAACTCTGCAGTATATTAAAATGGAGCATTCATTTCCAAGATCATTAGGTGTAAAGTTTCATTTTCATTCAATAGTAACTGTACTAAGCAGAAAACAGATGCAATTGAATGTGACATTTAAATAATTCATTCCATTTATTCTTTGTTATAGCTTGATGTATAAAAATCAAAATCTTCATTTATTTACAGCCTAATGTGCCTTAAATTTTATGCAAATATAAGCATACTACAAATCAACTGCTAAATTTTCTACAGGGCCACTGCTTTTCAAAAGTATAATGCTTTCCTTTACCTCAGAAATTGCAGTGAGTTGTGTGAACTCTGCAGAAATGCTTGGGATAATATGGCAACCGATTAGTTGTGCTGATAAGCAACATCATTTCAGCCATCTTTCTTGTACTCTGGGGAAAATTAGGAAGCATGGCTGGAAACATTAGTAATTAAAATTCAAAGTGAATGTACCAACACGCAACACTTCCAGATATTAAAATCAAAGTTACTATTATCATTTAAACAATCACTTTTGCCTAAAGTAATGCGTGTAGGTGAATGTGTTTCAGAATGCGCACTGTTAAGTGTGAGAGAGCTAACATACCATAAATACACATTTTTCAGTGAAGCTGTAAGACAGATTCATTGCTTGTTGCAAACAAAGATATTTTTTATAGCTTTTAATATATTCTGACTTTGTTTTCACTAAAATGCTGTAATGCTAAAGAAAACGAATACAATGCTTTAGTTCTCATTCAATAACATAAAATATTAGTTATTTCATGTGGGTAGTATAGTCGAATTATCTTGAGGTGGCAGCTGAGTAAAGATGCACACTAAATGAATTAGTCTATTACCACATCTGGAAGCAGAGTGAAGAGCAGTTCTACATATGGAGCAGTTAATGCATGCACTATCAATGGCTCCACATGTAGAAATAATTCTCACTCTCCTTCCAGGTGTAATAATAGACTGATTCATTTAGTGTGCATCTTTACTCAGCTGCCACCTCAAGATAATTGTACTTATAAAAGAGGAGTGGACAGCAATCAGACAAATGCTCATTTATTCTAATGGCTGAATAAAGAGAGTAACTTGTAAGAAAATAACATTCGTAAGTCATATGTAAATATGTTCAGCAACAGGATGACCTGGGACTCTTGTAACCTTTCTGTATGAGATACCTTGTGAATGAGAGCACTGATATCTAAGGAAATTAAGGATAAAAACCACATGGATATTTAATAAGCAATTTTAATACAGAAATTGCAGCACTGTACTAAAATCTTTCCTAAAATTATGTACTTACATTGCTTGTGGAACAAGCAAATCAGAATATACTGCTATAAAGAGCATCACATTGTCATACACATTTCTGCTGCTAGCCATTAGAATAGGAGGGAAGAAAAGAACAAGAAACTGTAACAGGAAGTTGCTGAGAAATTTCTGAAAATGTCTGAAAATCTATGGAAACCAACACTTCATAAAAGAACACAAGCAATCAACCAGCATAATTTGACACCTAAATATGTGAAGCAGTGATGTGAAGATGAATAACAAATGTTTAAAGGGTTTCAGAAGTGAGACGTATTCTTCAGTTTCAATTACATAGAATTTTGTAAAAAAGAATAAATGTGTACATGGATGCTTCAGAAAACAAAATAACAGGATAAAGTCTTAACTTCACTGAACTGAATATTACCTTCAACTACAATTTACTGGAACAAAACAGTACTTGGTTACAAATCACTGGGCGAGACACATACTGTCATCTTAAATATTTTCTAAATGTTTATATATTGACAAACTGTTCTCACTTGATTAAAAAGCACCTAAGAACTGAATATCCTACCCTATAAAAAAATCATTCAGAGAGAGAGAGAGAAATCATTCGAGAGAGAGAGAGAGAGAGAGAGAGAGAGAGAGAGAGAGAGAGAGAGAGAGAGAAATAATACTATAAGCATAAAGTTATAATTTCTAAATGAACAATACTCTGTTATTCAAAATGTTAACAATAATTTGCCTATTAACTATTTGTACCAGAAACATGCAGATAATATTATTATTATTTTGTTAGATAATGACTATCTGGGCTATGCACTTCAATTACTATTCTTTATTGCTACAACAATCTACAATAATCCTTTTTAAAAACAAACATTTTTTTCTTTCCAAATACATACTCTTTTAAAATTTATATTATGTCTCTATAAAGCTGCAAATTTAACCCTGTGTTGTTCTTCAGTAATGCATCATCCATTTCATAATGATATTTGGGGAACATTTGACTTTTGGTACACAAATAGTCACGATACCACTTTAATGGATGTTACTTAAATGAATATTTCAGTACAAAGAAAAAAAAAAATTGCACTGCTCCTCAGTATCTTCATAAGCATCTGTATTCAATTATTTCAATTGTACAAATGTCAGTACAATGAAAGTATGAGCAAACATAAGGCCCCCTCAAATGAATACATAACCAATTAATAAAATTTTTTCTCAACCTACTAAAAACCACAGCACTATTTTTTCATTCACAGAGTGGTTTGTTTATCTTGAAATACAATGATTTGCCTCTGCTTTAGTCAAAATGAATTTCATAATCAGGCAATCTGTTTAAAAGCTATTGCTAAATAATTGTTTCATTTGCTTTTCTCCTTCATGGTTTAACCCATCAAAGTGTGCTCACCAGAGCAAATTTGGTTTAAACAATTTGAAGCAACAGAGTGCAAAAAGTAAAAGAAAGTAGTTTTTTCTAACAGAAAAGATAAATTAGAAGTTGATGAAGGTCTAAAGAAATTAGATATAGCAAAGAAATATTTAATCCATCCAGTTCAGCTTAAATTTACTAGTAAGATCAAAAGAAAACAGAAGAAAGTGCCGAGTCAGATTCTGTTGGTCTGCAATGCAAAAGAATAACAGCAGCTGAGTATTAATAAATCAACAAGGCTATTTACACGAAGTTCGTCACTATGCACAAGTAGAAAGTTGAAACAAATGTATATGTTTTACTCATTAATAACACTGTCAATTTATAATCCTATCAACTTAGCTGGTGCACTGGAATTTCATCCCACAGCAGTTTAACATGCAAGTAAATCTGACAAGAAGCAGTGATTTTTAAGCACAATTAAACCATCAGCCTCGACCGAATTTGAGCCCAAAACCTTGGGATCAGTAGATCACCGAGCCAGTCAGATCGATCGGCAATTTCAGGGATATCATAATTCGATTTGACTCTTCTGGTACCAACAGAAAGAATAGGTGGGACAATGACTTATCAAAAAATGTATTGAAAAAAAGATACCAAACACTTGATATGCATCATCCAGCTTGTATATCATCCAGCTAGTGTCACTGATGCTAGAAACTTTGACTGTCAGAGAGCAATATTCACAAAGGTGTGATGTATCAACAATAACATAATGGGCAAGTGCATGTGTACTGACAAGGAAACTGATTCAATTGACGATAGAGGCCAATTCTGTTCGTAGTTGTCGTGCAAGTGTCTCATATTGGGCTGCATTTCATCTGAAAGTCCTGGATACATCTTTATTAATGACATCCAATATTAAGTCATATCAAATGAACGAAATGGGTGAAATGATGTTCAAATGAATGCAAGGTTATAGAGCTTAGTTACTCAACATTCATCTTTCAGAATAAGAGAAAACCCTGAAAAAAACTTATCTAGATAACTCCTAGTAACCATGATTCAAACTTGGCACCTCTTGAACATGAAGGAGAGATGCTATCTATCACCTACACTACAGAGGTGGACCCGGGATGCCCTGAGTTACACAGCCTTCAACATTTTGAAATAAATTTTAGCTCCAAATGCCAGAGAAAGTTAAGTCAATGGAACAATCCTGTTCCTGAAGGACAACCATACCATCTTTCACTTCTACCCACATGTGGATTTAGAACAGATGAACTTGGAGGTTGAGGAATAAACGTGATATCTTGCTACACATGGCATTCCAATGTACAGCCACAGTGGAGAGGAATGTACATCACATGTAATTACTGTTTGAACCTTCAACTTTAGTGAAGGCTTACAGATAAACATAGAAAATTTGGGTTTTTGCCAAAAAGTTCTCTAATTTTATTATCATTTTTACCTGAAAATGTATTTTTTAAGTTAAAGATCCTTTTGCTAATCTATGGTGCACTGATTCTGGTAATTCTTCACAGAACTTTTAAGCAAGGTTATTTAATATAAGTGCTGGTATTCATGAGGTTCAAGTCAAATCATTGATTAAGTAAATGTCAAATATTTACAGATGACTTTGAGGCTGATTATTAAATAAAAGGTTATATGATATGAAAAAAGCACAAGCTAATACAGTTAAGAGACTAAGTTATAGCACCATTTGTCAGGAATTCCCTTTTCAAAAACCTGTTTAAGCACATGAGAAGTATACTTTTTTTTTAACCTTATGAGCCACTTCATTATGCCTGTTTTCCTCTACACAAAAAAGTTGGTCATGTTATTTACCAATTATGTAGCTAATAAATTATAACAAACTAGTCCCACTTATGTAACTTTCACTATATTGTGACTTTGTGGGTTCTTAAAAGTCCAGGCCGCGCCGTGGCTCAGTGGTTAGACTGCATGGCTCTCACCAAGGCGGCCCGGGTTCGATCTCAGGCGACCACAAAGTGACATTTGTGGTGGACAACACGGCGCTGGGGCGGGTTTCATCCAGGACCTCGGTTTCCCCCGCCATCTCATTCCACCGGTACTCTATCTTCATCTCATGTACCATCAGTGTCACCGCCTGCGGTGCCGTATGTAGTAAAGGCGACACACACACACACACACACACACGCATGCACACGCACGCACACACACACACTTAAAAGTCCAGTTTGCAGAAATTCAAAATGTTCTTTATTTCCATAGAAAGGCTCTTGTACAATTCTGATCTCAGCAGAATGATGTAACACACACCAATAGTCTCTTGTGGCTTCTGCACATGTAAATAAACAGAAGAATTCGATTTCAAATCACTACACATTTAACAGTTCTCAACTTGCAACTTGATACAGTTTAAATGTCCACACACACGATAAACAGCCTGCTGACTAACTGCCATATGCACTGCACACTCTGGTGACTTCCTGTCAATAATAACTTCACTTGGTCATCCGTAGTGTTATTTATACATGTTTTGCAGTTTCACAAAGTTGGCGAAGGCACCCGAAGCTTCACGCCCTTACGAGGCAGCAGGCGGAGAGAGAAACTCTAGACACTTCGTTGGCTCTTTCTCTCCCCACTCCCTCTCTGCCAGGCGTGGCTTGGCGCTATCTGTCTCCTTCACTCCCCACCTCCTTCTCTGTCGGCGTTCGCTTACAAGCAGCCTTGTGACACTGCTCCCTCCTCAAGGCTGGTCATCCCAAACAGCACCATCATGGTGAGCCAGACAATCCAGATGTACCACCAACATTTTTACTCGGGGCATCATCTGGATGTGGTAGACCACATCGTTAGTTCTCTTTACCACCTGGTAGGGTCCTTGCCACGGCTGTTGAAGATTCAGGCAGCGTCCCTTGGTTCGGGGTAGGGCAGTACAACCAGACCAGGCCTCCTTGCTGGAATCCTTGGCTGTTGGCTTGCCTGTCGTATCGGTCTTCATGCAGTCGCCCGCCATCTGGATGTAGCCATCTCATGCATGTCATGGAGATGGTCCACCAGGTTCTCCACATACTCGGCTGCGGGCTGTTTTGCTTCCGGGGGGCTCCCAAAAGCCAGGTCACATGGCAGGCGTAGCTCTCGGCCGAACATTAAGCTTGCTGGCGTCAGCCCAGTGGTGTGGTGTGTTGACGAGCGGTAGGCCAGCAAGAACAGTGGCACCTTTAAGTCCCAGTCTCGCTGATGGCTGGCCACGACCTTCCTCAGATGTTCTTCTAGGGTCTTGATGTACCTCTCGACCAAGCCGTCCAACTGTGGATGTAGATGTGTTGTGCTGGTCTTGTTCACCCCAAGTCTTTCCAGTGTCTCCATCAGGTTAGACTCAAAATTGGTGCCCTGATCACTGTGGAGCTCTAACGACACCCCAAAACGGCAGAACACTTGCTCCACGAGGCAGTCTGTGATTGTCTTCGCCTCTTGGTTCGGGATAGCATACACCTCCGACCACTTGAAGTAGTCCACGTCCACCTTTAGGTACTTGTTACCTCGGTCGGACACTGGGAATGGTCCAGCTATGCCGACAGGGGTGCGCTTGAATGGTGCTCCGACATTGTACTACTGCATGCGAACCCGGCTCCTAGTCTGCGGGTCGCGACTCGTCGCGCACATGTGACAGTGACAGCACCATCTCTCAACGTCTGCTCGGAGCCTCAGCCAATAGTAGCACTGTCGGAGTTTGTTGATTGTTCGGTTTACTCCCAGGTGTCCTCCTGAAGTACTGGCGTGCACTTCCTCCAATACTTCCGGGACCTTACTTGGGGGAAGTACTAACTGCTCCCTCTGCATCTTTCCATCGGGTGATTCCCATACCCGGAAGAGCACGCCCTCACTGATCTTCAGCGAGTCCCATTGGACCCAGTACGATTTGTACGTGGCGCTCCTTGGTGCAATGTTCTCCAAGGTTGGTCCTGTCCCTGCCTCCACTTCCCTCAAGAGTGGCCACAAGTCTGCGTCCGCCAGCTGCTCCCTCCTCAGGCGTGTGCTATCCCAGCCGTCCGCAGGCACTGCCGTGACCACTCTGACAGCTGCGGCACGCTCCGTCTCTTCCACTCTTGTGCATTGGCCGCATTCTTCTTGGCAGGATCTTCGGGACATGGCGTCTGCGTTGTCGTGGCTCTTAGCTTCAGGTTGCTCGCCTGCAGTCTCTGTAGCACCTTACTCAGGTTGTCGAAATGGTCTTCGAAGGTCTTGCCGACGATGATGTCCAGGTATAGCAGGCAGGCGTCATAAGTGAGTCCTCTCATCACTGACTCAATGTGGCATTGAAAGGTAGCTGGTGCATTGCGGAGGCCAAAGGGCATAACTGTGAATTGTCAAAACCCTTGGACTGTTAAGAATACAGTTTTCCCCTCGTCTCTCGGGTCTAGAGCTACCTGCCAGTAACCCGACTTGAGGTCCAGGGTCGAGAACCACTGCGCACCAGCCAGCGTATCGTCAATCCGGTATAAGGGGAAGAAGTCCTTCCTGGTGACAGCATCTGGTTAAACCATTATGTCATATTATAAATATATCACTCTGTGAAGGTCACTTCCCTGAGAATCTAAAGGTCTCAAAAATTAAACCACTGTTTAAAAAGGGTTCTAAATCTGATTGTGAAAATTATAGGCCAATATCTATTTTATCAGTTTTTTCTAAAGTAATTGAAAAGGTGGTGTACAATAGAGTCTTAGCATTTCTAAATAAATATGATATTATATCGAAAGTGCAGTACGGGTTCCAGCAAGGGAAATCAACAAGCTCAGCACTACGGAACGTTATTGAAGATATACTAAAAAATCTAGACAGCGGGAATCAATGCATGGGACTATTTCTTGATCAGTCAAAGGCCTTTGATCTAGTCGACCGTGATATATTATTACACAAGTTGTATAATTATGGTATCAGAGGAGTTCCATTTGAATGGTTTAAATCGTACCTAATAAATAGAAAGCAGTTAACCGAAATTGAATATGTAGTAAATGGTTCGAAGGAGATTAAAGCTGCTCGCTCTAGTGTAAAAAACATTAAATATGGAGTTCCGCAGGGCTCGGTATTGGGTCCCTTATTGTTCCTATTGTATATTAATGACCTGGCCAAAAACAACCAATGCATTAATACTAAATTTACTCTGTTTGCTGATGATACCAGTGTTCTCATTTCTGGGAAAAACAAACAAGAACTCAAAGCAAACGTTGATGGGGTAACAGACTATATTTCAAATTGGTTTAAAGACAATAAACTTATTATTAATAAGAGCAAAAGCATCGCTGTAGGTTTCCATCATAAAGTCAACAAAAATGTAAGTTTCCCTAATATATGCTTAGAGAATGAATCAGTAACTACTACAGATAAAATTAAATTTCTTGGAGTTTGGGTAGATAGTAATCTAGATTGGGGAACTCATATTGATGCTTTATCCAAAAAACTATGTCAAACTTGTTTTGCACTATATACTTTAAGATCATCAGTCAATCTTGATGTGCTTAAAATAGCCTATTTTGCCTACTTTCACTCGCAGTTATCCTATGGCATAATATTCTGGGGAAAGACGAGCTATACGAAAAGAATGTTTATAATACAAAAAAGGGCCATACGTTTAATGATGAATCTTTCCAGTACCACAAGTTGTAGACCTTATTTCAGATCATTGAATATTCTGTCAGTTCCATCTATATATCTCTATGAGGTGCTGGTGATCGCTCATAAACAGTTAAATATTTTTGTCACAAACGCTGAAATACATAGTCACAACACTAGAGGTAAATCACATCTTCATGCTACAGGGCATAAGAGAACCCTATATGAAAAAAGTATACACTATAACTGTATTAAATTGTACAACAAACTTCCTCAATATTTCAAAGAATTACCAAATTTAACAATTTTGTATCTAATACAAAGATGTTTTTATTCAGTAAATGAATACCTTGATGAACAGTGAATCAATTTTGTTAGACATATGTATTATATATATTGCAATTGTAAATACTATCACCTTATTTGTTTATCCGATCATGTGTTTACTGTTAATCTGTAATGTAAAATTGTATTGACGAAGCCGATATTTCTGTAATTGGAAATCTTATGGTGAATAAATTTGATTCATTCAACTTCCTGTAGTCCACGCAGAAGCGTAGCTCGCCGTTCTGCTTCGTCACCAAGACTACAGGGGAACACCAAGGGCTGTCAGATTCTTCAATCACTCCCCTGGATCTCATGTCCTCCAGCATGTCCCGTACCGCCGTTTGTATTGCCAGCGAAACGCGTTTAGGCGGTTGCCGAATGGTCTGGCGTCTCCAGTGTTGATGCGGTGGTGCATCCGGTCCGTGCGGACGTAATCGCGGTGGTCGGCCGCCCTCTCCACTAAACCTTCCAGCCGTGGCCCCAGGTGTTGCGTCGGCACCGGCTCGTGTGTCTTGTCGATTGCTGTCACGTTGTCTATGGGCTCACACGTTCCCAACTCCGTCCCTGCCTGGATGTCGTTATCGATGTCCGTTGGGTTGAGCAGCCTCCTGGCACCTCCTCTCGGCACGGCAACAATGTCCTGGCTACACAGTGCCCGTGCACAGGTATCTTTCGGTCCAGCATCATGTTCTTGGTTCACTGGCCTTCCAGTTGCGCCCTCACCACCACCTCGCTTCTCGCAGGGACAACCACGTCTTCCTTCAAGATGACCCTGCAGATTCCAAGGCGCTCTTCGGGTTGCGGGAGAATAACTTCTTCTCCATTAAGCCGCAGGACCTTCCTGCCGTCACCTCGTGGTCCTCAGGGCATCCAGTCCCAGTATCACCTCCTCAGCCACCTTCGCGATGAAAATCCAGAGATGTACGGTACTTCGCCCCAAGGTCAACTGCAGCAGGGCTTCCCTCTCCACGTGTAAGGTGTCGACCAATGTCGCTAGCTCGTATGGTCGGCTCGGTTTTCTCGACGGCAAACCCCTGGCCTCGTCAGGTCTGATGACGGCCATGGCTGCCCTGGTGTCCACCAGCACGCGGCACGGCCTTCCTTTCACCCAACCGTCCGCGATGGGGCTGTGTGTAGTGTTTAACGCCCGCTTTTACTACATACGGCACCGCAGGCGGTGACACTGATGATGCATGAGATGAAGATGGAGCACCGGTGGAATATGATGGCGGGGGAAACCGGAGGTCCCGGAGAAAACCCGCCCCAACGCCGTGTTGTCCACCACTAATCTCACTTTGCGGTCGCCTGGGATCGAATCCGGGCCGCCTTGGTGAGAGCCAAGCGGTCTAACCACTGAGCCACGGCGTGGCCTTCGCAATGAGGCTGTCATCCGTACGCCAGCTGACGGCGCACAGTGTCACTTGACGGTGTGGTGGTGATGGCGCCAATCTGCCCATCGCCACGATGGCCCTTACTCGTTCTTCCGGCTGCTCTTCCTGTTTTGGGCAGTCCTGGCCTGCAGTCTCCAGTGTAGCGGATACTCCTTGTTCTCGACGCCGGGGTAGCCGTCTCCTTGGCCACCTAACCTGTGAAGCACTACCTGCCGGACCCACTACACAGAAATATTGGAGAGCAAGAGAGCTAATGGCTTCATTGCCAAAGCCTAGCATTTGACAATTCTGATCTCAGCGGAATGACGTAACACACACCAATACATTCTCTCGTAGCTTCTGCACACGTAAACACACAGAAGAATTTGCTTTCAAATCTCTACACGTTTATCAGTTCTCAACTCGCAACTCGATACAGTTTAAATGTCCACACAAACGATAAACAGGCTGCTGACTAACTGCCGTCTGCACTGCACTCTCTAGCGACTTCCTGCCGATTACTAGCTTCCACAGATTAATACCAGATTCTCAACTCCGTGGTGGGGATTGAAGTCACATAAGGCACTCTTCCTGAACCTTTCGATATCAGCTAAGCGAACTAAGATGTCAGTAATGCAAGTGAGCTATTTCGACCGAGTTATGGTATATCCGCCTCCCCCACCCTTTCCTACCGCGGTCAGCGACTGATTGAATCCAACATCTTTCGAAGCCTAATCTCGCCCACTGATGAATAATTTACGGCCCAATTCATATCCCATACTAGTATAATCGCGCTACATACGCTGGGTAAAAGTGCGTAAATTATTCATCAGTGTGCGAGATAAGACTTCGAAAGAAGCTGACCAATTAAATTCGGAAAAAGGCCTCAGAAGCCACCTCCAAATTTGATCCTTTTCCTGTTATCATTAAGCATTATAGCTTTCATATTCATGTAGAAAATGAATAAGCATGTCTTTAAAAAAGAGTTGCAATTTTGACAGTGAGATTACTCAAGATGGTGTCGAGGTTATACAATACACTTTACTTCCTTTCCTTGAAGTGTGAAGTCCAAAGCATGTTACTGTGATAATTACAAGAAAACGTGACACTAAACCACTGCCTTTTTTTTTTTTTTTTACGTCCTCCAACGTTAAGTCATATCGGATGAAACCACTGCATTATGCAGGTACAGGAAAACAAGAAAGGATATCACAAGGTTATGAGTAATGCAATTTCTTTGTACACAGAACAATGTTGAAAAATTCCCTGGAAGGAAAGTGTATTAAAAAAAAAAACACGAAAATAATTACTAAAAAATGTATATATAAATTGATATAAATTGTAAGTGAAGATACAAACAACCATGTACAAAAAATTAGCACTATCTCTTTAAAAAGAAAACAAAGCTCTGTTAATAGCTTATATTCCTAAGAATTTGAAAAGTTTTATACTACATACATTATTTTCAGCACAAGTTTACAAAAGAATATTCAAAGTATAACCTGAAATCTGCGATTGATTCATGGCATTAATAGTATAATAAAACCTCACAAATTAGTACCTGAGGCAGTCAGCAACAGAAGACATACATTTAAAAAAAGACACTATTTTATATACTTCTAATCACTTTAGTTGAATTATCATTCACACATGCAGTATAAATGATTATGATTTGAATTAAACTTACAGTTCAATGAATCTAAGAAGAATATTAAGCTTATAAAAACTGTATCATTCATTTAAAATTATCCTAAGCTTAACTTTGTCTTTGCAACACAGGAATATTTCAACCTTGAATTTGTAAATGCTTCAATAAGCACAGTAATAAATGCTGAAAAAAGACAACATGCAGTTTTAAAAATAAATTTTAATGCAAAGTGTATCTTCCAACAGGACAAAATTTCATGTAATTACCTGACTGTGATGTATGATTTGCTTGATGTGTAAGTACAGCAACTGTTTTGGTAAATGGCTTACTTTAAGTTGGTAAGACTAAGCTATATATGTACTAAGATGGCAATTGGTGGTCTCTGCTTAGTGTAAACCTCTCAGGCTATGACATACAACTGAATGTGTGTCACATAAGTAAATCAATGAAAAGTTACACTCAGAACCATTACTGCTGTTTGTGGTCTTAATTATGCAGTGAAAGTGATGGAACTGTCTGTTTCAGTCGTTAATAGGTCTAATTAAAATGCTTACGCATCTAAGCATTATTTCTTTTGACAGTCCATAATTCCTTATCTGTTCAGTGGAATGAAACAGTAAGTGCATTATATAGGTGTGCCTATATCTGCTTTACAAAATTATGTGGCTTTGCATCACTGCATGTAACGGATGTTGACTGTTAAGCTCAAATATCCAGACTTTGTCCGAGTATCTCTGCAATGTATTGGGATACTACCAACAGTGTAGATGCTGAAAGATATTTCAGTAAATATAATTTGATTGTGAGTGACAGGACTCAAACGACAGAACAGAATGTTGAGATATGTTCAGTGCTTTTATTCAACAGGATTACTGAATCATAAACTACGCTAATTTAGTACATTTTCTTTTTTTTAGGTTAGTTCTACATCAGTATGGATTTTTCTTTTTTGTGTTTATGCTTTATATGCTTTCCTCATTAATAACCCTCCATAAATGTGTTTTAAATTTCATATAAATAATATTAATAATCATCATTTAACAAAATTAACTCAAACTTTTTTCAAAATGCTATAAAAAGCTAAATTGCAAATGTATAAATGCTACAAAATGCTAAATATCACCACCTTTACCTATGATGCTTTACTAATTTGAGATCATGCCATTCTCTGTAGAATACTGGAAATAATAGTAAAAATGGGATATAATGATGACGATTGCACAATGACATTTTAATAATTTCTTCCAATGCACAATTGCACTTAAAACTTGTTAAAGCTTTTAGAAGATCAATTCTAATCCCACCAGATCTCTTTTAAGATGGTTATTCAGGTATATTATTTAGTGTAGTGTGTACAATATTACATAGTGATTACTGCATTAAACAAAACAGAACTAATTGAATTTATGGAATCTCAGATCATATTTTTAAAAGCTATGAGAGTCTATCACTGATGTAGTTATAAACTGATGAGCAAGGTTAAGAGAACCTAATTTTTCAAAATATCATTGCAATTTAAAGAAAAACTTTATAAAAGTTTATATCCAAGTATCTTGCCCGAAGATTTTAATGCCAATTATAAACAAAGAAATTCTACAGAAATCAAAGAGCATTGAATTCTGTACAAATCCACAGCCACAATTTTGGTATGTCTGAAAATTCACATACTTGGGTTAGAATGACACAGCGAAGCATGTAATACACACGGCAAACACAGTATATCGTTATAAAAAACACATGCTGCCACCAAACATTGCAAGAATATCCTTATAAACAATTCATATATTTTAGATTACTTAATCCAGGAAAAGTACTGTGGCTGAAGTTTTTTTTGAAAATCTTCATGTATAAGTTTGTTGTACACGTGTTAGTACAAACAGCATGAGACTTATAGATATGTAACAACATGCAAAGAGATATGTCTATAAAGCAAATATGCAACTGTTTAAGTATTTGTCTTTAATGACAGCTAATTATATGGACTAAATTAACCCCACCCCCAAAACAAAGCTTAAATACTGAAGAAATCACATAATATTCACGGTGTTTAATTTTGGCTTAATGTTGATTTATATGAAAACTCATGGAAATCAAATGACAATTACAAAATAGCTGTAATTTAGGAAAGCTATTTTTGCAGTAATTTAAACTGGAAACTACTTACCTTACATGGATTGTTATATATGACTCAAATATTTTAAATTTAAAACTTTTAACACAAAACCAAAGAATATATCCAATCAACTGCCTAAAATAACTTCACTTTTCCTGAAAATTTAGAACATACTGGTCACAACACTCAAAGTTTTTGTTAATTTTCCACTGATATTGAAAGGAAACTCAAACTTCAAGAAATATCTAATGATAAGGCACAATAAATTGCTGTATAGGTGATAAACAAAGCTTTGTTCTTCATTAATAATGTTCCTGAAGATCACTGCACATCACCAAAACAATAAAAATACAAACTTTCCACTCATTCTGCACTTTTGATTTCTGCCAGTGTATTCCTGGTAGCCTGAGATGATGAGGTAGCTAAAAAAATGCAGAAAAACATTGTTTTTGCATTAATAATTAAGTAACAAGGTTAATGAAACTAATGCTTTTTTATGTAAAACATTATTGATAAATTATAATGTGCTACATAATCTAAAGAATTTAATTATAAATGAATATGTATGAAGCTATAATTCAGGTTAAGTGATGATATTAATTTTCTGTATTTAGCTACAAGCCAACATCTTACTTACTGATAGGTCTGTGTGAAAGTCCATTCCCTTCCTTCTTGCTGCCCATATGCCATCGCAGGCCTTACAAGACTTGCGTATTTTACCATTTTTCAGACTTAATTTTGCTTTGCTTCAATACAGTTAACACAGACAAATTTTAAATGCTGTGTAAAGAGAGACATCTGTTGGCACCAACAGATTTTAAAGTTGATGTGCAGCGCTCAATCTGTCGTACAGCCGTTTCGAGAAGCTTAATGTGGAACAGAGTCTCTATCCCACTAAACACTCCCTGCCTACTTCACTCGGTCATCCGTAGTGTTATTTATACATGGTCTGCGGTTTCACGAAGTTTGGCAAAGACACCCGAAGCTTCACGCCCTTTTGAGGCAGCAGCCAAAGGAGAGAGAAATGTCTTCTTTGGCTCTTTCTCTCCTCGCCTCCCTCTGTCGGTGTTCGCTTACGAGCGGCCTTGTGACAATATTGCAAGATATGTGAAGAAAGGTTATGCATGCTTTTCACAAATGCACACATTTCCTGGTGTACTGGATTCCACACAAGATTGCATTAAACCACCAGTAAGCAAAATTCAGTGTTATTCATAAAAAAAAATGAGAGATCTTTCTTTTCAAAATGCATGTGATATGAATGATACAGATAGACCAACTTTTTGTTTCAGTGCTATATTTCAAAATCACAAAAGAACCATCTAAATACACATGAAAAAAAAATTAGCTCTCAAAACATATGGGACTGTATAAACCCAGTGCTACATTCCTGCTAATCAATAAGACAGGTTTTCTGTTAACTAAGTTAACAGAAAGCTCAAGAGCAAAGTTCAAGATCATGCCATAGGCCTTGACTGCATGATTTACTATATCTGTTCTCATATAAAAGTAATGTTAGCAACAAGTATTTCCCAAGGGTTTCAACATTCTTATTGCTTTACACATAAGGATGTGATTTCAACATGAAGCATCCATTACCTCGTACTCCATATATGAAATACTTGGAAATAATGAGGACTCAAGAGGGATTATATTAGGCTGAATACGTGCATACTACATGTTTTCATGACTTCTCCAATACAACACCATTATTGAGGAAGAAAACTTTAAAGATTCTAAACCTCAAGCAGTAGCGTTTGTACAAGACAAGGAGCCTTTAATTAGCACTCAAGCAGTAACAAATAGGTTATCACACTACACACCCCCCCCCCCTTACTTGAAGTATGCTATTTTTTGTAAAAACTATTTGTAGTCAGTTTCCTCCAATCATGCATTATCGTTTTTCAATTAATTTTGATGTCACTGTTACTAAATTCCTCCAATCAACCATAATGCTGTCTTCGTACAAAAGCCATAATAGACATGATGAAAGCCCATGTAACTAATACTGTGCATTATGACAGTAAAAAGAAAGGAAGTACTCCTAATAATAGACGCTCGACATGATAAACATGTTAAGATTTATTTATGAAAGGCACTCTGAATCTTATGTGCTGAAAGCCACTGCACTTGAATAGAACGTTCTTCTCTTACCCATAATAATTGCAGATCACTTTTTTTTAACCTGCTCCATGATGAGTTTCAGTACTGAATGGGATTCAATGTAACTTACTACCAGTGTTCGTTATTTTGCTTATAAAAGCTTTGCCAACAGACAAAATAGTCCTGCCACACTTACTCAGACTTAATTGAACTTAAACATGTATTTCAATATTATATTTTATTTATCTTGTTTTTAAAACCTAATTCAATCTTTATTATATAAACCAATTCTTGTAACAGAATGTTATTCCCATATCTCAGTTTCACTTAAGATAAGAAAAAAAAAAAAAGGTAGTCAAAAAATTATAAGTTCATGCTGGCATTATACTCCACCTTCACAAATGCAAAACAAGCCAATGTGGACGTGGTTTGGTTCACATTGTGACAAAGTATTCAATTGTGAAGACATGATTTAGTGTATGTTTTCAGTTTACTTTCTTCAAGTCTAAAGCGTAATACAGTGTCACAGTGACATCAGGTGCCCGCCATGGAGAAATTAAGTATACCATTCCATACCTTTGTTGTTTGCCGGCAAGAGAATAATAATAAAAAAAATAACATTCAAGAACAGCCACTAGCTGACATGAAGCTGAAGTTGAGCTGCACTGTTACACTGTGGGATTTGTTCCAGACCATTTGAACTCCAAATATTGAGAGCATTGTACTTCCTAAGCCTTATTACAGCAATGGGCAGGGTATAAAAGGAGGTGCAAAAGCTAGTCTCCAGCAGTTCAGTTTCGTTCAGGGTAATCATGACTTGTGAGAAGTGCAGTACATTCCAGCTCTGTAATGAGTCTGCAGGCAGGGTGTACACTGTAGAGTTGTGAGTTTAGCAGTCAATATTGTAGTAGTTAAAAGAGTTAGCAAACAAAGCAGTGGAAAACTGAAATATTCTGTGAGTGTGTCGGAAAAAGTGCAAGCAGCACAAGTTGGTACATGTAGCAGAGACATAAAAGAACAGGCTGACATGCTTACACTATGAATTTTTCGATAGTGAAAGTGATTGTAACTTAGCATGTTGCTAACGATTTTAGTGAAAAATAAAGTGAGTGAAGGTGAACTTAATCTTATAATTTTTTGTCACAATATTATACTTTACTTCCCTTAGAGTATGCGTTAATTTCATAGCTAAGAAAGTTTTAGCCAGTATATAATGAATATAGTTGTGTCGAAAACTTCTTTTTCAAGATGAGCTTTAGATGAAAAGTTTAGCATAAAAAATTTAGTGGCTTACTTCTGAACTAAAAATTGAGCAGAAAACAGAAGTAAAAATTATGTTTACACAACAATGACAATCTGTTGGCTTTCCTTTTCTCCTGGTATTACGTATTAAGAACTAGGTCATATCAATGAGTATGTAAAAAACTCAAATACATGTAAAAAACATTCAAATGTTAAAAACTAGTTTGACATCTTAATGCTTGGAGGCGCAATATTGCAATACAGCTAAGCACAGCATATCATGCAGCAACACAAAAACATAATGAGCAAGCTAAGCAAAAAAAAGATACGTATTATCCAGGATATTAATCAAATTTTGGGTAGACAAAAAATTTGATGAACTTGCTTTGTGCAGACACAATGAGATTGAAACATCAGGTAGCCTAGGATTTTTTAGCTCTTTTAAATGCATATGTAGTCCAGACCGTGCAGTGAAAGAACATATTGAAAGCATAAAGTATTCAAAGAGTTATCTAAGATCATTCAGAATTAACTTCTTGACTGAATATTAGAAGTATACTACAAAGACATTGAAAAAGAAGTGCAGCAAGTTACTCAAGTTGCTAACCAAGGCAGAAGAAACTACTCATATAAGAAAAGATTTAGTAGGCTTTCGTTTTTAGATATGAAAGGAACACCTTTATTCATGGCTTTTATTAATTCTTCAGATCAGACTGCAATTCTATTGAAGTTTGTGTTTTGAAAGAAATGACCATTTTTGAAAACGCATTTTGTTTAAAATTTTGAAATGTATTGGACTTTATTCATTTATTGGAAAATTAATGGCAAAATGTCACTGCATAATATATCTTTCAGACAACTGACTGGTTTTAAATGCTAAGTATCACTGAATTTTTAAAAGTCCAAAACAGATGGACATTCATCTAGCATACTTTCTAATTTTAGGCTTAATATTCACAAAGGAAGTGATTTCTTTCATAGTAACTCCTGCTAAAGTTTGGCAGTATAGTACATTAGAAGATGTGTAGAAGTTACTTAACTCAGTATCTTCATACAGTTTGGTAAGCACTTCTCTTTACAACATGAACTAGTTTCACCAATTGATGTTACATTTCAACAATGTAAACTGTTACATTAACATCACTGTATCCCTGTGCTAAAGTATTAAACAAATATGGGTGTACTGCCCAGAATCTGAAATAAAATCATCCCTGCTTCCCAGTATTTAGACACTAGATCGATCATCTTTATTTTTAAGAATTTCCACATACAGTTAGGTAATCAATGCTCATTAAGCATCTTTACCACATAAAAAGTACCTGCTGTGCGGTAGTCAATAATCCAATCAGAAAATCATGGTCTGTGATTAGTCTGAACACTACAACAGATGATTTTCTAAGTAGATCTAGAAATGTTTTCAGTTTACTTTGGAGATCCTTCCAGTTATGTTTTTCAGAGGAAGATATAATAAAAGTGAATTGAGAAGATACTGACACATTGCTTCACTCATGCTGTTTTTCACAGGACATATTTCAAGAGCTGTTGCTCCCATCATCAGCTGAGTCACCAGTTGAGACTCAGCTAATGGGAGCAATAGCTCTTGAAACATGTCCTGTGATAAACAGTCAATATATCTTGATTCACTTTTATTTTAACTTGAGCTTCACTGTCACTACGCTTCTTTCAGTTTTTATACTTTGAAGAAAGATATATTTGTCATAACTGGTGTGGAATGTTTTTAATTAATCTTTCAACTGTTTCATAGGGGAATTTTGTTTTGTTTTTTGAGCAATTTTGGAACCTTTCTTGGTCAATATATCCCCTTGTTCATTCCCAGAAATTACACAGTGGGATGTAGCAATGGTTGAACAGTTTTAAATCAGAGAAATATATATCTATCCTAAACATTATTTAACTAGGCAATAACTAAGGGTTCAAGAAAGTTACAATTTTTGCAATCATACCATGTTATTTTAAACAAAATTTGTAGCTGTTTTTAAGAAAATAAAATATTTTTTTTCACGTAAAGGGTAATTTGAGGTGGACAGGTAATATAGGCAGTAAGCAGGTGTTAGAAAAGGGTTGGGCAAACTTAGAACTTCATTTTTACTTAGTGTACCATGAGATTAGTATGTGTAAACAGTGCATGAAAACCAGTTTATTCAAAGTTGTGGTATTGTATGTTTCAAAAGAAAATGTTAATTCTACAAAACAAAGTACAAACACAAAGTAATGAAGCACTTAAATAGAAAAACAAACCATGTTTCTTGCACATTAATTCATACTAATCAGTTCTCAATATTTGGAGAAATTTTGTCACCACAAGCTATGCCAACAACTGCTGCTAAGAACTCAACAGCAAGTCAACTTTTGTGCAAGATGTGTTTATTTTCATAACAGAAAATAACAGTTTACACCTGTAAATTGAACCATATAAATGTAAAACTATTCCTCAGTTTATGCAGATTGGTAATGTATACTCCTGAGGATCATTCACAAAACTGCGTAATACTTGACCTTGAAACATAATTTGTTAGCACCTTTTGATTACATTTCAGATCAATAAATTTACACTGTAATGAAAAGGAGAGTTTATCAGTAATCAGATGCTGCTTCATCCACCACAAATCCTACATGCAGTACCCGAGAATCAAACCTGGGCCACCTAGATGAGAGGTGAACAGTCTAATCACTTAACCACGGTGCCATCACCTTTAACATGTAATACCATTTCCGCCCACTGCTAACCTAAGTGCAGGAACTAAAATCTGCTGGCGCATTTTGTACAGTCTTTTGTATACAAACATCTGTAATCAACCATCTGTAAATATCATCCTCCACAGTCTGGATAACACACTGGTCCCAAGGTTGAGTTCAAACTCGACAGAGGCAATGGAGTTTTTTCAGGTGTAAAAATCCTTAGTATGGTTGGTTTCCGTTGGAAGGGAAGTACCAAGCATGATAAAGAGGTCTCTGAACAAAATAAGTGGTCTTTCATGCCCAAAACAGAATGGGAACCTGAGAAGCAAGTAGTTAATGACCGTCCATAAATGAAAACTCACTTCTTCTGTTTCACTCAGGTATTGCATTGTATATGACATAATATGATTAAGAGAAAAGACAAACAGGCTGTACAAATTCTACATAGTAATTTTTAGGTGTGGAAAACAAAGTATTTATTGAATTTGTTGTGTTTTATTTCTGAAGTTACTTTTGTTAAAAAGTGAAATGTAAATGTAAGTTGTGATACTCCTTTGCCTACGTTAAGTAATTCCTTTTAATATATGTAAGCTTTAAGGCTGCACCGTGGCCATAAGGCAGCCAGGGCTCAATCCCAGACAACCGCATGTGGGATTTATGGTGAATAACACAGCACAGGGGTGGGTTTTTTCCAGGCATTCTGGTTTCTCCCGCAATCATTCCACCAACTGCTTCATTATCACCTTTGCCATCGTCCACCATCAGCATGTATTAAAAAATGGAGCATGGTACAAGATAAACAAAAAATTTGATCTTAGGTTTATGATTCAAGGAGGTTCGATTAGGTTTAGTTTATTTTATTTTTTAATATAAGCTCCAGTTTCTTATACACAAATTTTCATCCCACTATTATACCTGTGGCAAATTTTGTTCTCTACTCACCTAGCATCACTCATTTCAGTTTCCTTTTGTCTCTGAACATAGCACTATGTCTCAGCTGCCTATCTAATCCAAATTAATGCTACCAAAGCATGCTTCAGCATAGATGAGCAATCCAGATCATATCAGACATGTCAGATTTGATGAAAGGGTTCTATGTTTTCAAAATTTAACCCATGTTAGCTTACGTTAGTGTGTGTATTTAAACAAGATGATAGGATAGGGTACGATATTTATAGATATATATATATATGTAAATGACATCAACCTATGTTATTGAAATTAAGCTTGCATTAGGTTAAGACAGTTAATATTCTTAATAGATTAATATTCCTTTTAGCTACATTCTTTTTTAAACTGTACACAGAATTTTTCAGCCTCTACATACCATTTTATGCAGCTGCTCTTACATTCGTAAGAACAATAACAAAATAATCGGCTATTAAAAAAAAGCGACCAAAAGTAGCAGGTATCGCTTAACTGTTAAGGTGAGCAACTATCAGAACCACCATTACAACTATATTTTGGTGTATCACATAACAGTTTTCCTATAAAAGAAAAACACCTTTAGAAAAAAAAAGAGCAGGTTAGTGGGTTCCAGGATTCCACAGAGGCAACATTAACCAGTATTTTTAACATATTTCTCTGCTCTTTCTCTACTTTCAGAGATTGCAAACTTATATTTATGACCTGCTTATTCCACCCAATTGCAATGCTACTGGTTTCACATTATGCAGTTCACTAAATCTTCACATGGTTTTTGTTGCATAGGTTGTCAACATGACAAACTGAGTTGGTTTTTTTTTTTTGTTTTTTTTTTGTGTGTGTGTGTGTGTAATTTCCGTCCTTCAACACTTTAGCTATATTGAACGATGAATGAAATGGGTGAATTGATGCTCAATGCATCTGGGGTCCATGGAGCTTAGAGTTACCTGACATTCGTCTTTAAGGATATGGGAAAAACCCGGAAAAAAACCTTATCCAGGTAACTCATCCTGACCGAGATTCGAACTTGGGACCTCTTGAACGTGAGGCAGACATGTTACCATCTATGCTACCGAGGTGGGCTACACACACTGAGTGATACCATGTATCATCTATAGTGATGGTGTGGTACTTTTAATCTTTTATATTAGCATTCAACTTGAAAATTTACCCCCAAAAATGTGTACAACGTGCACAGGCAAATCCAGCTCCAAGCACAAAAATGTAAAGGAAAAGTATTCTACATTAGAAATGCAAAGTACTGTCCATTTTTTAAGATGTATTCAGCTCAGAAGCATGGTTCTTGAAAAATTGATTTCCAAATTTGCTGCTGTTCAAGTTCATGCAGATTTTCATGGCCAATTTTCGACAAGCTCCACTTTCATTTGAACTAGACAAAAATGAGACCTAAGAAAGAGCTATGTGAGCCCTTTTAGTACTGCCCCATGTGCATTATAAAATTAGTACTCCATTAAAAGGAAATATTAGTTTCTACACTGTCTTAGTTGCCATTAATTCAACCAAAAGAATTCTTGCTGTAAGACATCAAAAGAAAAGAGAAATATACACAAAATACTTATTTATATTTAAACATTAAAATAAATGGGTAACAGTGGCAGTGTGGTTAGATCAAGATGTATGTGTATTATGTTCTGATGCTACTTTAACAGAACATACACAAAATATTTATATTTTGGTTAGATCAAGATGTATGTGTATTATGTTCTGATGCTACTTTAACAGAACAGTGGTACAAGGTCATGCTACAGTATTCTGATATAGGTAGTTGCCTTCCCACCTGAATATTATACATGTCATGTCATAAGCGTACAGGACCCCTCTCTCTGTTCTTCCTCTGAGGCAAATACAAATTTGTTCTCTATCCTGCTTACTGCATCAGACAATTCAATTCAATGAATACTTCTCTCCAGTATTGGTATCATGCACTTTGAGTAAAGCTACTCAAGTAGCTGACAGCATACTTACTAAAGATAAAATGACAGATAGGCATACCCATAATGGTAATAACCAATTAAATTACTGGCCGGAAATAATAGCATTATCAGCAATGATAACCTACTGATAATACACATACTACTTACCTTGGTAGGATTCCTCGAAGGCTGAAGCTCTAAAATTTTCTTCGTTTGCAGATGAAGTTCCCGGATTAGCTTCAATAGCGCACAGGTTTTGATATTCTACGCCTTTTCCTGTTGAACTGTCGCTGGAATTATTTGTATTTACATGCGATGCCTTTGAAACAGGCTGAGAACCTAGTTTATTTCGCGCTGACAGTGAAAGGCAAAGCTTCTTTTTTGGTGGAGCGTTGCTACACTCGCCCGCTGCATTCTCTTCCAAAAGAACTGTCATCTTTTTTGCACCTGTCAAAATCAATTGAATGAAATAAGTTCTATTATCATCTAGGTGTGACAATTCATTTATGTAATGCGAAGATTGCCGAAACCGCCGCATTCATTTTAATTTACAATACAAATTATTTAAATAAACAATTACGAAGGTTATACTTACATATACTTAGTGTAAGAATTCATGGAAGTCACGTAGTCTATTAGTGTTTAGGTCTATTAAACATCAACTACCGTTCCATTACATATTACACCTGATTTAATTTCACCTACTTTGCTTCCACCATTTTAATTTACCCACAGCCTGTTAAATCCGTTCCTGCGTGGTTCCTGCTTTCTTACGGTCAGGTGTTTCCGTTCCATGGTTATGGCAAGTTTTAGGTTTAATGTGGTTCCATTTAAACTCAACAGAGGCGCTGGGCATTGGACTAGTTTGTAGCAATACAATAAGTACATATTCTGTGGCAAATACCATGCACTGCTTTATTAATCTTGAAAGATCTAGACTAGAAGCTAAATACAAGTTTCTATTAATTAAATTTTATTTTATTTTTACCCGAAGAAACGCTGCAGGTTGTAAAGTAGTGTAAAAGTTAAAGGCATATGGAGGTGCGCCGTACTGCAGAACATTATATAAATTAATTAAGACCCTGACCGGAAGAGTGCGGCCCACAGATTAATTGTGAGGCCAGAGCACAAGAGTGGAAGAGAAGAAGTGTACCGCAGCTGTCAGGTTGGTCACGGCAGTGCCTGAGGATGGTTGGGATATCGGTGACCTGAGGAGGGAGCAGCTGGCGGACGCCGACTTGGGACCACTCCTGAGAGAAGTTGAGAAAGGGACAAGACCGACCTGGGAGGACATCGCACTAAGAAGTCTTACTGGGCCTAATGGGGCTCATTGAAGATCGAAGAGGGCGCACTGTTCCGGGTATGCGAATCACCGGATGGGAAGACGCAGAGAGCAGTTGGTACTTCCCCGGAGTAAAGTCCAAGAAGTCTTGGAGAAAGTGCACACCGGTAGTTCAGGACGACATCTCGGAGCAAACCGAACGAGCTACAAGCACCAACAGCGCTACTCCTAGCTTAGGCTTCGAGCAGAAGCTGAGAGATTGTGCCGTCAGTGTCACGTGTGCACGATGAGTCGAAGCCCCCAAATTAGGACCCGTGGTCGCATGCAGTCGTACAACGTCGGAGCGCCTTTCAAACGCATCGCTGTCAACATAGCTGGACCATTCCCAGTGTCCGACCGAAGAAACAAGTACCTGATGGTGGCCGTGGACTACTTCAGTAAGTGGCCGGAGGTGTATGTCATCCCGAACCAGCAGACGAAGACGATCACCGACTGCCTCGTGGAGCAACTGTTCTGCCGTTTTGGAGTGCCGTTAGAGCTCCACAGTGATCGGGGCACTAATTTCGAGTCTAACCTTCTGAAAGAGGCGCTGGAAAGACTTGGAGTGAAAAAGATCCGCACAACACCTCTACATCCCCAGTCGGATGGCTTGGTCGAGAGGTACATCAAGGCCTTAGAAGAATATCTGAGGAAAGTCGTGGCCAGCCATCAGCAAGACTGGGACGTCAAAGTGCCACTGTTCTTGCTGGCATAACGCTCGTCAACACACGACACCACTGGGATGACGCCACCAAGTTTAATGTTCGGCCGAGAGCTACGCCTCCTTCGTGACCTGGCTTTTGGGAGCTCCCGAAGCAAAACAGCCAGCAACCGAGTATGTGGGGAACCTCTTGGATCACGACATCCATGAGATGGCTCGTCCGAACTTCCAGATGGCGAGCGACCACATAAAGAGGCCGTATGACAGGCAAGCCAACAGCCAAGGATTGCAGCAAGGTAAACTGGTCTGGTTGTACCACCCTATTTGGACCAAGGTACGCTTCCCGAAACTTCAACAACCATAGTATCCACTGTAAAGAGAACACTGGGGAACACGTTTTTGTACCCGAAACAAAATAGGCTAATTCTTATGCAAAATGTCTTGGTGATTCCAAAAATGCCTCTGAAAATGCTGTATCACGTAACGTTTTTGAGATATTCTTATTCTTTCATATAAAATTACAGAAATAAGGTATGATACCAACTCATACTGACTTCATTTAAAATAATAGCCATTTTATTATCAAATAATATTTTTATACCTGTAAAGAACATGAATACTGTTCGAAATAACTAGAACAAATTTTCCATCATGTAAGATTTATCAGTAAAATTAATTTTAGAGTCTGCTATAAAAATCGTATTTACATGGGTGTGCCCAACTCAAAATAAATTAAGTTGACATAAACTACTGATGCAGGATTTCATAACTTATCATGAAGACCTGAATACATCTTATTTTGTTTTCTCTAATGAAAAAGATTCCTATCTTGTGCCTTTAGGTTCAGAGATAACCCCCCTTTATCACGCTCCTCTCCTCCTGAGTAAATAAACAGATGTGTTAGCTTGAGTGCTCCTCTGGGTGGTCTGGTTTTCATCTGTGTTGGATTTTTTTTCAGTTCCTATTCAGCTGTGAAAGTGTAGTGTGGTTTATTCGCGGTGCTAATGAAAGGTTACAGATATGAATAAGAGCAGGTGTAGGAAATGTACTAATGATCCAAATAACTTTAGTTATGTATGTGGACAGTTCACCCCTAAATCACAACGAAAAAAACAAGTATTACTAAAACAGCATATTCATTATACTTTGGTTGTGCCCTTGGTGATCAAGATAAGGATTTTTCTCCCCATGTTTGCTGCATATCGTGCAAAACTGGAAATCAATGGCTACACGGTAAACGCAAATCTATGCCGTTTGCTGTGCCTATGGTGTGGAGAGAACAATCTAACCATTTAAATGACTGCTATTTTTGTAATACAAATATTACAGGTGTGTCTAGAAAAAATAATGCGAGTGTCAAATATCCAAGTTTTCCATCAGCAATAAGACCAGTTCCTCATGGTGAAGATCTTCCGGTGCCTGATCCTCCGAAAGCATGGGCTGAACAATATGATGGATCAAGTTCAAATCATGATGTAGATGACAGTGAACCCTCAACATCCCAAGACCCTACATATGAATGTGCACGAAGTGAAAAAAAGACATTTTGTTTCTCAAGAAGAACTAAGCGATCTTATTCGTGATTTGAAACTAGGTAAAAAGGAGTCAGAATTACTGGGTTCCAGGCAACAGGAGTGGAATGTCCTGGCAAAAGAGACTAAAATAACATTTTACCGATCTTGACATAAACAGTATTCACAGTATTTCACAACAATAGACAACATGTGTTTCTGTGTTAACGTTAATGGTTTAATGAAGGAATTGGGTATAGAGTATTGTGTCGAAGATTGGCACCTCTTTATTGACTCTTCTAAATACAGCTTAAAGGCAGTGTTACTTCATAATAGCAATTTACTACCTTCAATAGCTTTATTTCATGCCATAGGAATGAAGGAGACATACGAATCAATGTCCATCATTTTAGATACTATTAGTTATCAAAACCATGGCTGGGAAATTTATAGTGACGTCAAGGTAGTTGCATTGCTAATGAGACTGCAGGGAGGTTTCACAAAATGTTGCTGTTTTTTGTGCTTATAGGACAGTAGGGCAACTGACAACCATTTTATAGTGAAAGAGTGGGGGAAAAGGGAAGACTATACCCCTGGAGCAAGCAGTGTTAAGTATGTGCCTCTAGTATACCCAAACAAAATTCTTCTCTCCCCACTTCACATAAAGCTCGGGTTAATGCAGAATTTTGTTAAAGGTTTGGACAAAAGTGGAAGTGCATTTGAGTATTTAAGAAGTATCTTTCCCAAAATAAGTGAATCTAAATTGAAGGAAGGTATATTTGTCGGTCCTCAAATAAGACTACTTCTTAAAGACAGTGTTTTTAATCAAAGCTTAAACGTGTTGAACTGGCAGCATGGAAATCATTTAAATCAGTGGTGAAAGGCTTCCTGGGCAATAACAAAGAAGAAAATTATGAAACTTTAGTCTCAGAACTATTAAGGAGCTACAAAGAAATGGGTTTCCGTATGTCATTTAAAATCCACTTTTTTCACTCTCGCCTTGATAGTTTCCCTACAAACCTAGGAGCTGTAAGTGATGAGTATGATGATCGTTTTCACCAGGACATTTCTGAGATGGAAAGAGGATAATAGGGTCGCTGGGATTCAGCCATGTTGGGAGACTATTGTTGGTTCCTCGAACGGGAGAGTACATGTCAATACAAAACAAATCAACAGTGAAACACTTCTGAGATAATTCAGGTATGTGGCTTTCATCATTATCTTGCGTTTATTTATTTTAATAATTAATGATAATTATTATTATTTTCAATGTTATTTGGCAATAAAATACCTATTATTTTCAATTGATCAAATATGAGTTATCACATCGCAATTCTGTAAGTTTTCATAAAAAAATTATGAATACCTAAAAAACGTTACGTGATACAGCATTTTGAGGGGCATTTTTTGGAATCAGCAGATCAGTTTACATAAGAATTTGCCTATTTTGTTTCGGGTATATGAAAATAATTTTTTTTGTTCCCCAGTGGAATTAACGACATTGTCTACCACATCCAGAAGGTGCCACGAGGAAAGATCTTGGTGGTACACCTGAATCGTCTAGTCCGCTACGATGGTGCTTTTCGGGACGACCAGCCTTAGGAGGGAGCAGTGTCGTTAGGCATTGTGTCCTTCCGCCCCATGCTTATGCAAATGCTGAGAGAGTAGCGGGGAGTGAAAGAGATAGATAGCGCCCAAGCCACGCCCACGGAGTGGAAGAACGCTTGTTACTTGTCCAGAGAGAAAAGAGCTAGAGAGATGTAGGGACAGCTCCCTCTCCTTCGCCTGCCGTCGTGAAAGGCCGTGAAGTTTCGGCAACTTTCGAGAAATGATGTTTTTTTGTAATTTACGTCCTTCAACGTTAAGTCATATCGGACGATGGATGAAATGATACTCAAATGAGCCCAGAGTCCATAGCGCTTAGTTACCCGACATTCGTCTTTTAGGATAAGGGAAAACCCCGGAACAAGCCTTATCCAGGTAACTCAGCTTGACCGAGATTCGAACTCGAGACCTCTTGAACGTGAGGCAGACATGCTACCACCACGCCACCGAGGCGGGCAGAAATGATGGTTCAGTTATAAAAGCGTCACGGCTAGACCGGCAGCTCAGTGGTGTAGCGGAGCTGCTAGTATGTGAGTGGAGTTGTTAATGGACTTGTGAATCTTGTGTACCGCTGTGTGAATGTGTGACAGACGATCTTGAAGGTAGCATTTGTGTATGTTACGTAATTCTGCTGCAAATGGCTGTACAAACTGTCTTTCTGCGGAAATAAAGAGTATTTTGAATTTCTGCAAACTAGACTTTTAGTTTTACAAACGCAGAAAGTCGCAGTATGGACAGCAGTTTGAAGTTCGTGCTCAGGAAACTCGTGTAGAAAACTACCAAATAATTTACACTTTAATAATCTGTCTGCATCGAGATGACTTAACGATTGAAATCGACGTCTAGCTTCCTGAATGATGCTATCACAAACTTCTTTAGCTTCAATTTTCAGATGCTCAACTTTTTTATGCTTACTTGCCTATTTACAGGAAACAAAGCCCATACTGTCAACTGCCTTTCGAAGATCAGAAATGCACCGAGTAAAAGAAGACACGTCGTTCTTCATTTTAATTGAGTTAGTTGATCTCGACTGTAGTTGATCATAAAGTATATCCACATGTGACATTAAGTTGTGGAAGAACTTCAGCCAAGCAAGGAAATGCGTATCTTCTAAACAGCGCCGAAGACCTCTTCCTTCTAGATTGGTCTGATCGTTTGTACAATTTTATAATTCCAATATTACTGCAACAGTTCATCTTGATTTTCAAAAACCATACTAACAGTTCCGGATATAAAATTCAACCTAGTTGCAGAACCACAAGAGCTCGTCTGGCTGCCACAGATTGTAAGGCAGCTAAACGTTGTGCGGATCTTGAAGAAAACGCAGGAAGAGCTGACAGGTTAAGAAAAAATATTCTGGCGGACTTATTTTTGAAGCTACACGTTCAATAACTAAATTCAATTGATGAGCATAGCAGTGAATGAACTGAGCATTTGGATACTGCGACTGGACTTTTGCTTGAACTCCTCCTACTGCACCGCTCATCACAGAAGCTCCATCGTATGTCTGGGCAACGAGTTTCTGAGGCTTCTCTATAACTCATTAAGAACTTCCAAAATGCTCTTAGAAATTGCTTCTGCATTTTGTCCCTCTGGGTTCAAAAGCCTCTCATATGGAACACCATCCTTCTCGTACCGCAACAGAATCCCCAGCTGCAACTGATGAGAAACGTCTTTAGTTTCATCTGCCACAAGAGCCACAAAGTCAGTTTCTTTCACCTCCTCCTTTATTACCTCGCGGCAAACTTCCAACACACAGTCAAGGAGTTCATTCTGGACAGTTTATTTGAATGCATGTGTTCCTTCACAGCACTATCGATGCTACTAACGAAATCTATGAAACCCAAGAACAGGCCACGATTTTCAGAACATTCAGTTTCATTATGCCCTCTTAAAGTGAGCCCAAAAGCTCCACGAAACTTATGCATTCAATTGTATGTGATAGCACATGTCTGTTTTTCAACTTGCTGGTTATGTTTCAGTCTCACCTCTTGATTAGCACGGCTTAACTCTGCGATGTTTATCATGCCTAAATCACTAATATCTAGTACATTATTTCAATGCTTTACGTTTTGTTTATGCTTTCAGATAAGCACATTTAGGTGACCTAAATCGGTCACTCCCGTTGTGCTCCAAGCATCGTTTCCGAAGAGTAGGCATGGAAAGCAGAACAGAGCATTTCTTTCTTGGCAACCACATACGCACTTATGCTCATACACTTTGGGGTTAAAACGCCTGGTGTAGGAATTATTTCTCCCTCATTTTGGACACTGTTTTATAATTAGCTCTGGAGTTTGCCTACCCAATTGCTTGACTTGCACTTTTCCGTTCAGGGTTCTTCTAGAGAAAGGGTAACTGATTAAGCTGCTCACCGAATTCATGTTATAATCTTCGCAAAAGTTAAAGGCATATGGAGGCTGGCCGTACTGCAGACTCCAGCCAATCCTAAGCTTGCTACGCCTAGCAGTGCTGCAGAATATGTACATGCATCTCCCGCACCTGAACTGAGAACATTATATTAATTAATTACGCTCGAATATATGAAAAATGACACATGCCAATCTTATATTAACAACGAATTTTATTTTCTGATCATGACCGTCAAAAATTATGCCTCTATGATACCTAGAACAGGTGCGATGCACGTTTTATCTTTCACATGGTCATGGTTAAATGCTACGGATAAATATTTGAAAAATGACAAATGCCAATATTAAAATAAGAAAGAATTTTATGATCATGACCGTACAAAACTTCTGTCTCTACGATACTTATTACGCGAGCGATGCACGTTTTATATTCACTAGGTTATGGTTACCCAACAACCATCCATTCATCACAGATAAGCCTGAAAAACAACACCATTCTCTCCTCACAATATCTCAAGCATAGATAAATAATGCACCTACTATGGAAACAAAAATCATGCAGTCTGAAACAAAGTTAATTTTCAGTTCGTTTTCAGAGTAGAGGTGTTGTTTTGTTAAAGTGAATGGCATTGTAAAGTCGTCTGTTGAACTCCAGCTGAAATATTGTTAATATTACGATAACATTTTATTATTATACACGTCATTTTTCCAGTGTTTGTGATCCGAGTGCGTGAATATGTCCCTCGAAGCTGGGACAAGTGACTTTTTGATCAACAATCGTGAAGTGATTCATTCTCAGTGCAGAAATATATTTAATGTGAACCAGTTTTTACGAAAGCTCTCCAATCCAGGATATAGGGCAACTGTACATTTTTCAAAATCCCAGCAATTAACTCTGTAACCTTATCGTGTAGGTAGTGTGCACACAGTGTCACGAGTTTTCTAGATAAGCAACTTCATCCTTAGAAAAAAGATCCATGAAGTCGGAAAGCGAGTTACTAGATTGGAAACCGTGCCTGCTGTTCCACTGCAGTGACGTGTCAAGGTAAGATTTTAACGGTTTAGGAATACTTAATGTGCTGTTTAATTACGGGAAAAATAGCCAGAACTTTTGCTGGCGGGTAAAGCTGCTCTTATGTACAGAACATCTGCGGTACACGTACTATGTTTGGCAACAGCGCTCCACTAGAGAATTGGCCAGCGTTCATATTCCTTTAACTTTTGCGAGCGGTATAGTGCACGCAAATGACGTGGTAATACCATCAACCATAACAGTATAACTTAAACTGCAAAACTGCTTTCTGTAAGCCAATAATTTGAATTGTAAAAAACGAAAGCAAGTAGTGCGAGCATACATTCCAGATTCCCGCCTGAAAGCAAATAGCTGCAAGAGCACTTCTAGGGATAGTAGTTTACTGTAACTACTGCAAATGACGTGGTAATACCATCAACCATAACAGTGTAACTTAAACTGCAAAACTGTTTTCAGTAAGCCAATAATTTGAATTGTAAAAAACGAAAGTAGTGCCAACATACATTCCTGACTCCCCCTGCAAGCAAATACCTGCAAGAGCACTTCTAGCGGTAGTAGTTTATTGTAACTACTGCAAATAGCACTGAAAACACTACAGCAAGTAGAAGAAGTTTTAGTGCTCCATTTGGCTGTAGCACAATCCCAAACAAAAACAGTCAATCAGAGGAGTGATCTCAAAGCAATGCGCCGCTATGTCAAGTGCGTTCATTGGACAGCATTCTCGCAAACACACAGCTCTTCGGTGTAGCAAAAATAGTGGTCACGTGTTACTTTAAAGTGTACGACAGCTATCCTCGCTTCTTGCTAGCGCATATAAATCTGACAAAAGCAAAGAAAACGTTAAGACATTCGTTTCAGTAAACTATTGTGCAGTAGCACTGTAGCACCTAAGCACGAGCCACGCCTGCTTTAAGTCATGTTCATTGTTGCTTATGATTTTGACCGAGATTTTATCACTCATTCAGTTCCTCAAGGAAATCGTGTGAATAGTGCATGTTACAGTCACTTTATGGAACAGCATTTACGACCAGTTGTGCATAGTGTAACGATATGTTTTAGATAGAACTTTTTATATGAATATTGTTTTCTGATATGACTTAGTGGGCCAATGTAATGACAATATAAAAAATTATATGTGTAATTTTGTGATTGGCCGTAGTAATAATTGTATTACGTATTGTGATGAAGTGGCAGTAAATCGGCCAATCACAAAATTAATAGAGGAGTAACGATAGTTACAGAAAATCAATAATCTTTATTCATATATATTCTTTAATCCTGTTTCATGACGATGGAAAAATGTCGCGGTGAATATAAAAGTTTTGTAACGGAAAATCAATAATCGTCAAAAAGGAGTTATTCGTTATTCGTAATAGTGATGAGTGGACGTCCAAAAGTGAGGAATTTTAAGTAATTAACAGAAATTGTATTATAATTGAAAATAAGGATTTATCGATGTGTTGGAGGTAACCTACAGTGATTGATTAAGAAAGAAAGTTCGAGTAAAATGTAATCCAGATTATACAATTAAATTATATATTACGAAATTGGAGTCATATAAAATTTTATTTCTGTCACTAAAAATCCACATCTGAAAACAAGATCTCATGACTCTTATTTCATCAAATTCAATTGAGACGACACAATTAGCGACCTGAAGAAACTGAGCCGCACAAACTGACGACATGGGAAAGAATTGTGCTTACAGTGAAGAAATACCGCTACATATTTCGCCCGAACGTGTGGCTGATTAAGCTGGAGAAACAATTCGACCAAATATCGCCACAAAAATGACGTCCCAACTTTAGGGCTTCGAATTGGTGGCAAGTTTATTTACATATCGGTCAAAGGAAACTTCCAACTATTATCTACATATCGTTAGAGAATCAAGACAACCAACTGCAAGTTAAAATATTTAAATATATGAGACTCCGAAGCGGACGTAAATTGCCAGAAAGGATGGATCATCGCCAGCAATTTAGTGAACAGTTGCATGAAGCAAACGTGCTTGCACAGGGTGAGGGACATGTTAGCGAATCATCAGGTGTAGGTACTTTAGGCCAGATAGTTAAGATGATAGCAGTAGAACTCAGTAGTAAGTTAGAAGATGTAAATCATAAAATAGAAAGTCAAAATGCAAATCTTAGGAAGATAGAAAATCAGAATGCAGAACTCGGTAGCAAGTTAGAAGACGTAAATAATAAGATAGAAAGTCAATATGCAGATTTGAGTAGGAAAATAGAAGGTGTAAATGCAGATCTTAGCAGCAAGATAGAAAATCAGAATGCAGAACTCAGTAGCAAATTAGATGCTAAGATAGTGTGAGTCAATTAGGCGCACAAGAGAAAGATATAACTAACCTAAGTGAACAAGAGAGGTTAGAATTT
This sequence comes from Mantis religiosa, assembly GCA_030765055.1. Lineage (NCBI taxonomy): Eukaryota > Metazoa > Arthropoda > Insecta > Mantodea > Mantidae > Mantis > Mantis religiosa. Next base: position 121,777,134 of record CM060949.1, on the reverse strand, counting down.
GTACAGATTAGCCAATATAATGAACTAAGAGAGCTAGTTAGCCAAGAAATAAGAAATTTACACACAAATGTTGACTTACCAAACAATGAATGTTATAATACAGATGGTTATCAGAATATGTATGTTGTAAATTCAAACAATCAGCACTTTGATGTGAACTGTAATGTATATGTACACGAAATGTTCCCACAAACACAAATACACAATGAAGGTCATAGTGGTCACATATATGATACACCACACGAGATAATGTTGCTAAAGGTTTGTCAAAGATTTGAACACAAAACTAACCTAAACCTTCAAACAACGTTATAATACACATAAAAACAAAAGATGGATTTACCAGGTTCTGGATGCTTGCAAAGATCAGGTTAGCCAACTGAGAAATTTGTATCACCATAACTGTTCAAAAGTTACGAGTGTGAAAATTACCTTTGATACAGGACAACTAGAAAAATTAATTATGTGGGCGACTCACCCAACTTGAATAACAAAACAGAGAATTCTTTTATATATATATAAATTGGTTAAAATTCAGTTATTTCATTTTAATTATATATTCGTTTACCAATTGTTATGTTAGTAAAAATATATTCTTTTTATTGTTGGTTGTGAGTAATGCAAAATTGTTAATTATGATATTTTATTCAAATTTGGGGCTGGGCACACCCCTTCATTAAGACAAAGATATATATTTTTAAAAAGTGTTATAGTAATGCTAAGTTGTTGTTAAATGTTCATTTATTGTTATATTTCATTCAATTTATGTTTATTGTTATATGATATGCATGTTATGTTTATGTTATAGTTCATTGTTGTAAACAAAATTGTTAAATTTGGGGCTTTCTTCAAAATATATGGAAACACATTGTTGAAATATTTAAATTTAAATTATTTCCTATATATTTTGAAGAGGGCATTTGTAACGATATGTTTTAGTTAGAACTTTTTATATGAATATTGTTTTCTGATATGACTTAGTAGGCCATGTAATGACAACATAAAAAACTATATGTGTAATTTTGTGATTGGCCGTAGTAATAATTGTATTACGTATTGTGATGAAGTGGCAGTAAATCGGCCAATCACAAAATTAATAGAAGAGTACCGATAGTTACAG
>CM060949.1:121643514-121771014 GCA_030765055.1 Mantis religiosa | reverse complement strand
CTCAGTCCCATAAATCCTCATATCGCTCTCATTTCGTTTTAACACTCTGAAGAACATTCTTCCGGAGCCACAATGTAAATCCCAACCTAGTGATCAGCTGGAGGGCAGAGCACGTTGTCTGAATGCAGGCCTGGGGACTTGACTATTATGAATGGCAGCAGAGTCACATTATTTTCGCGGGGTAAACTTCAGATGGTTAATTTAGCCATTTTGTTACTATTGCTTCAAGAGGAAATACTGATGTCATTTTGGTTAAAAAGTGAATGAAGTTGCCTGTAGTCAGCCTGACGAACTTTCGCGTAATGCCGCTTAATTATCATGTTTTCTAATACTTCATCTGACTTAAAGTGTTGCATTGTTTATTGTGGAGTGTACTCTATAATGCCGTGCGTCTGTTGAGTGAAGCCAAATGATGTAACTGTGAAGAGAAAACCCGGTCACGGCATGTTGAATGTTAACTGCATCGTGTTTATCTTGTGCATGAGAAGTGTTGTAGGAATCACTGTACGCAGCAATGAAGACAACGAAATTCAATATAGTGTGCTTAATACCATCAGCAGCTTCCTTGGGTCATTCATGTGATCAACACAAAAGGAAGTTCCAGAGCTCAAGAGGATATCAGCTAAGTCTTTAAGATGAATTTTAGAGACTGTCGCATAACATCGCAAATACAGCTTAGTTGAACGAAAACTAGGTCCTTTGCTTGCTTCAGTTGACCATACTTCCATCACAAGCTCACTGAAGGGCCGAAATTTGCATAGTCGTATCTTTTGACACAACTTTCTCGAGGATATCAAAGTTCCTGAAAGGATCTGGCCATTCCTTTTGGGACGAGAACAAAATTCAAATGACATCAAGATATTGGAATTCTTATTTCCTGCGGCACTCCTCTGCAGCTGACTTACTGAGGAGCGTTAACGAGATCTTGACACAAATATAGAGCTGAGAATGGTCTTGCATGCATCCATTGATGGGTCAAATGTAAACTAGGCTTTTCTTGAACTCCCCAGAAAAGTTATGCGTACATGGAAAGATGCTCCAGAAATAATTGATCCTGGATCATGTGACATACACCACCACCCCCACCACCACCCCAACCACCACCACCACCACCACCACCACCACCACCACCACCACCACCACCACCACCACCACCACCACCACCACCACCACCACCACCACCACCACCACCATCAGCACCACCACCACCACCACCACCACTACAAACATGTAGGTGTAAAAGTGTTTCAAAGAATTACATTTTAAATTGCTTAGGTTTTCAACTTACATAATTAATATGTAGTTTGGCAGTGCATTTTCGCTGTAAGTGCAGAAAAAGTGTGTGGCTGGAAGAAGCTGTTCTTAATGCGTCATCTAGATGTGAGTCTGTTAAACTAGATCAGTATTTATTGTTGATGATGCTCGTAGACAAAATGTGACCTCACAAAGAGCCAAAAAGACAGTAAGCTTTTAAATTAACACTATCAATGATGGGATATTTATTCCTGTCCACCAGAATCCAGAAATTGCTTGAACTTGATAAACATGATTTCAAGTATATATCTTCTTAAATATTTAAAATTTCCATGTATAATTCTTCAAGATAACAATTTCCAAAGATCTCACATGTTCTACCTACAAGATCAGTAACGTCAACTGAAGTGAATGGGTTACTGATAAACATAATCACTGGCTCAAGTGCTGGAAACTAGCTAAACCTGTTACCAAGTTCTGTCACTAAAATTTCAAGATGCTGGGCCAATGATACATTACCAACATCACATTCGCTTATATTTACAGTTTCCATAACTTATTTCAAAGTTGGAAATTGTGATGGAGAATTTCTTTTTAAATGTGTACTCCATATGCTTAGTCTCCTCCGAAAAGCATTTTTAGTACTGATCATGACTGAAATGTTGCGATTTTTTCATTTCAATTCGAGGTTTAGTTCATTTAATTTTGAGATGATATCTGCCAAGAAACCTAAATCTAGGAGCCATGGTATCTCATCAAGTTCTTGACAATATTGCCCGGGAAATGATTTCAGAAAATCTTTTATTTCATCCACAAGACTGCAGAACTTAAGCATTTCTGAACAATCGGTGACGTGTAGAAGATGAGCTGATGTGATTTACTACACGAGTTGCAATTTTCATGACATGTTTGAACTTCAAAACCTTTGCGCATAACGCTTCCTGGTGGATAATACAGTGATTAGAAAGAAATTTTGGAAATGAATCATCTTTAGTACAAAGGGCAAGAAACTCATTATATTTTCCAGTCATTGAAGGTGCCCCATCTGTTGTCATAGTAACAATTTTAGAAAGTCGAATACTACTACTTTGCTCAAATTTCAGGAATGCATTAAATATGCGTTCTCCCCTAGTACGCTCATGAAGTGGCAGCACTTTAATAAATTTCTCTTTAACTGTAAAGTCAGAAAAGATCATTCTAATAAATAAACACAACTGTCCAGTATCCGAAATATTAGTTCTTTCATTAAACTGAAGCAAAATGTATTGAGATGACTGCAGGTCCTGATATATTTGAGATTCTAAATTTTTAGAAATCTGTTAAACACGTCTAACAACAGTTTGGTAAGACAGTTGAAGTCCTTTTATGGACGACATAAGTGCAGATTTATCTTTGCTACCATCCAACAGAGACTCCGCAGCACTGTGCGGAATTCTTTAACTATATCCCCGTCATTGAAAGGTTTTTTGCTTTTTACCAACACATGACAGACTTTGTACGAAGCCATTGTCGCAGTACTGTTTTGCTGAACTGGCTTTGTAAATACACTTTGCTGTAATGTTAGTTTACATTTTAAGTTTCTAGTTTTGCGTTTTCGTAGTTCAGAATTGACTGGAAATTCAATATTAAATTTTGTGTGATTTGTCGAAAATGATGTTTCTACATTACTTTTCTTGGGAACAGACACACTACTGCTACATTATAAACACATGGGTTTTCCTCTAAATTCCATAAAACAATACTGCTCCTCCCAATCACTATTGAATCTGTAAGTTCTTTGTCTCTTAGCCATATTATATTAAGCACATCCAACCAACACAAGACACAACAGTGAACCTACATTCACAATCTTTGAAGCTATACTGAATGTTTTTTTTTATAAAAACCTGACTCCTTCGTTCCTATCGCTTTAACTATAAACAAACCGAGCCTTTCGTTATCGCTAGCAGCAGCAATGTTTAGAGGAGTGAACATACTGTTGCGATAAACCTTGGTTGGGACTGAAGTGACTCTGCATCCAGGTCTACTATTCGTTGAGGAAATAAACGAGTACAGCTTCGAGTGTACAAAAGCAATTTTCATGGTCATAGATGTATACCAAGAAAGTAAGAAGAAAGTAATTTTGTGCTGAAATATGATTTAAATTAGAAATTCTCAGAATAAAAATCGACTCAAGAAGGGCGCCAGGAAATCACATTTCGGGCGCCGCTTTGGACAGGGCTGTACTAGAGTCTTATCGTCCGCCAAAAGTACCGGGGAAAATGGGTAAAAAAATATATGGAATGCAGAGCACCCCACTATTTTAAAGCCAAATCTGAAACTCTATTTCACTCCCTTTGACTATTTGTTTAAGTTCTGTATACTGACATAGTCACATAACACACACTATGGGGCACCCAAGCTTTATCCTGGTAGCCCAATTTAATGTTGAAATATGCAACGCACACACTCTTTTAACAAAGTCTGATATGTTTCATCGATGTTTACGTATAACATATTCACCACATATATAACAGACTAAACTTAATGAATTCACATAGCCAGGAGCTGTCATACAGCGCAACACGATCACCATGATCCTTTTTAAAGTTTTGGAACACTTCGGACTATTAACCTTTGATATCGGTTATTAATGATTACTGTGGTTCAGTAATATACAACTTGCAGTGGCACAGCTCCCGTAACAACAAAAATGTATTTCATACTTTCATGCACACAATAAGCCGTGAACCATATTGTGGCTTTGTGGGTTCGTGAAATTAAAAGTCTAATTGCACAAACTCAAAATGTTCTTTATTTCCACCGAATTACAGTTGGAACACTTGCCAATTACAGAGAATTATGTAGCGCACACAATTACAATTCACCAGTTCGTCTGTCACAGGTCCACTTCGCACTCGCAATTACGTACAACTCCTCCGATGCACGTACACAGTCTTCCAGTGCGTTCATTAGCACGGTGCTCCTCCGGCTGGACACCAAGAACTCAACTGAACTCACTCGCCAACTGCAGCCCCTTTTTATAGGAAGATCACTGTTTCTGGTAGTCTTGCGGTTCAGAGAATCATTCTGAAGGTTCCAGATGTCAGGGAGGGGAAAGAGATGGCTAGTGATGTTTTTCCAACCATCCCCTCGTTAGCGCTACAAGATAAATGGGTAGGCTTCCCGTCTGGTCCATACCTGCCAGCTGGTCCTATCGGAAATTCCGATGTTTGGGTGACAATATATAACAATTTTGAAGAAACTGCACATTTCTTATTATGTTGACTTTCACACTGAACATGCAAAAATACCCACGGAATAATTGAAATTATTCAAAAAGCTTTTTAGTGGTGGACTGTGTTATTGGTAAACATAAACGATAGTTCCAGTGTTGAAAACTGGCTAAACCGTTACTAAAATCTGTGACTAGGGTTACGAGATGCTGGGCAAAAGAACCCCCCAGGGGCCTACTGCGGTAGGTATGGGAATTGGCGATCCCGGGGTCCCGAGCCACCCTGACACCCTTCATGTGGGTTCCTCTTAGTGGTGAGGCGTCAGACAAAACACCTACCCACGTGTAGGCCGTGCGTGGAAACAAGTGTCGGTGGAAAGGTTTGTCCGGTAGTTGAGGGATGCGCATCTGAGCTCATTCCAGTCTTCTTCTGAATTCGGGGAGGGTGCGCATTTCCAATACACTACTTTGGTTTCTGCTTCGCCTAAACGGGAGGTTAGGGACTAACCCGGCCCTAATCAATCGGCCAGGGCTAGGTACTGTACCGAACTCCAGGTTGAGTGGGACGGCGAGCCCACTTTATGCCCTGTGTAGCTCTGTCATCTCAGTGGGATGAACCCTTGTTGGGCTCCGTGGAGGTTGGGGAGAACTTGGGGATTAAACTCATTTCATATGTTATGGCAAACCATAATCTAAATAAAACTGTAAACAAAAGTGAAAAGAAAATAGCTGAGTCTTGTGGTCCTCACTATTTAGTTATTTGTAGAACTGAGGAATGAACCCGTTCATTATTCAGAAGAGTTTAGATAATATTGCTGGTCCTGTAAAGTCATGTACTCGATCTCGCAATGGCACGCTCCTGGTCGAAGCAGTTTCTCCGACGCAGGCTGCAAAAATCTTGAAAGCCAATATGCTTGTGAGCTATCCGGTGCGTGTTGAATTGCATAGGACCCTGAACTCCAGCAACACCAGCGCATTGGATGGTATGTCCAATGAGGAGATTCAGGAAAACTTGGCGGAACAAGGTGTGACTAATGTATATCGATTTCACCGCAAAGAACGAAGTGAACTAGTGCCCACTCGTACCCTGTCTCTTACCTTTGACCGGGTAGATCTCCCGCAAAGGATTAAGGCAGGGTATGAAACTATTTATGTGAGGCAGTATATATCCAATCCACTGAGGTGGTATAAACGCCACCGTTTTGGCCACACGAGTGATTCTTGTAATAGAGTTGCTACGTTGCCTGCGGGGAAGTCAAACATGATAATGCATGCACTTCATCTGCAACATGTGTTAACTGCAGTGCTAATCATCCATCTAACTGCACAGAACGCCCGTGTTTTATGGAGGAAAATGCGATCCATGAGATCCTGGTAAGAGAGAGAGTGTCCTTCTTGGAAGCCCGGAAACTCTTGCGTATTCGTCAGCCTTCTGTCCCTATGACCGTTACTTATAGTGCAGTTGCAGCTAAACCAGTACCTAGATGTGACATCGCAACACAAACCAGCGACATAAACGGGCAGTAATGTCCGGAAAATCAATTACACCAAGATTACAGCCAAAGCAACAAACACCAGCACGAATATCAGTGAGTGCCCCGACCAAGTCCAGTCCTAAGAAGAAGGATTCAGCCAAGTCACCCCCGAAAGCATCTAATTCAAGAACATGTGAACCGGTAATATATAATATATCGCCAAGGAAATTTAAGACCTCGTATGATAGAACTGCCTTCCTTAAGGAAAATAGTAAGAGCAGTGAAAGGAAAGCTAGCCAGCACAAGAGTCCGCGAACATCTCCTCCGTCAACATCTGAGGAATCATCTGGAAAGGACGCCGATCAGCGACCTTCATCTTCGCCGGTCACAGTTTCCGATCGTTTCGAGAGGCTCGATTCGAAGTTACCAGTACGGAAGCCGTCCTTCTCCATTGACGATGTGGAGCGGGTGGATCCTGTCCTCACTGCCCAAGCGACAGTGAGGAAGAGGCAGGAAAAAGCTGCCGAAAGTGCTAGCCCCGCCCCAAAGAAAAGGAACAAATTGATTCGACCACAACTGGGCAGGTAGCTTTTGTCATGGCAAGTTGATGTTGAAAGTAGTATTTTATGCCTTTTTGTATTTTATTGGTAATAATAGCTTGTTATTGTTTTTACCCATTTGGGCTTATTCATTTTATTGTTATTTTGTTTTGATCTATTTTTTAAGTTTTGAGTAATTTATATCTGCCTATTGCCATGAAATAGTTTTTGTAAGGGCGCCGATGATCAAGCAGTTGAGCGCCCTTATATGCGAATCATCATCATCATCATCATCATCATCATCATCATCATCATCATCATCATCATCATCATCATCATCATTATGGGTAAAAGAAGGGCAACACATTCGGCATTTGCCGTTTACGTTATTGGTTAGAGAATTTCCTTTTTAAAGGACAATCGATCATTTTTGTTTCCTTTGAAAAGCACTTATTACACCTATCTAGCGAGAGGAAAGCGTGGAAATAACTTTGTTATCAAGTAAGAGTACTGGAGCGATTTTCAAGACAATTAGAAGTAAATGTAGGAGTGTGGAAGATGTTTATGACCTTATGACTGGGTGAGGAGGAGAAGAAGAAATGAGCAAAATAAAGTAGTTAGGATATGGAGGGATGAAAAAGTACAATGACACACAGAAGAAGAAAATATGTTGAATTATACAGGGAATCAATGAGCACAAAGGAGTCGGAAACAGTAAGAATGCCGTGTGACAGAACAAAGCAAATAAGGTAAGAAGATATGGTGAAAGTAGAAAGGGTGAGGGGCAATGAGTGAAACTGATAACGGTTGTGTAGCTGTGAAGTGAATAATAAAAACTGTGAGTAGGAAAGTTTAGAAAAAAGGTAACAAAAGGGAGGAAAAAGAAATGCAAAAGATATAAAGAGTTTAGGGATGAAGAAGAATCAATAGGTATTAGTAATAGAAATAGGAATGAGTTAGAAATAAACTTTGCAATATCGGTTAAACAAACAAATTATAGTCAGAGAAAACTAAACTTTAGTGATTAATAAAAATGTGATGGAAGAGAGGTAATGAAAGCTATTGATGTTTTGCTAGGAGAAACAAGGTTAAGAAAGAGTAGCCTGCAATTGAAGGAGTTAAGACAACACATTTCGAGATAGGAAAGTATTGCTCTATACAGTACAATCACGGTTTTCAGTTGCATGGAACTCCAGCATAAACTTAAAGTACCACAAATAGAGGAAAATTGACATTTTTGTAAACGTTTATGTATTCTGTAGACCATAAAATTTATTCATTCAGACTACACCTACCATACTGAAATGTTACAGCCTTTCTCTTGTGTTATAAGTTTTATTTATTTAATTTTGAGGTGATATCTGCCAAAAAATCTAAGTCCAGTATCTATGACGTCTCGCAAGCTTCTAATATTGTCCGGAAGTTAATTTTAAACACGTATTATGTTCTACAGTGTTTTCCCCCTACTAAACCACTGCATATCTGCAAGAGGAATTGTGACATGTAGATGATTTGATGTAATTTGTACACTAGTTACAAATTTCATGGCATGATCACTTTCAAAACGTTGTATAATAAGCTTCCTGGAAGATAATACAATAATAGGAAATAAATGTTTTAAATGAATCATCTTTAGCATATAGAGCAAAAACCCATTATTCTTTTCAGTCTTTGAAAGCATCCCATTCGTTATTATAGCAACGAGTTTAGAAAGTGAAATGTTTACCAGATTTCAGGAATGCATTAATATGTCTTCTACCCTAGTATGATCTTTAAGTGCCAGCACTTTTAAAAAATCCTACTTAACCGTAAAATTATGAAAGGCCATTCTAATAAACTCAGATATTCAATATCGAAGTCTAGTAACAGTTTTTATTTATTTATTTTTTGTAGTTGAAGTCCTTTTACAGACGACATAAGTGTAGATTTTTCTCTGTGGCCATCGACCAAAAATTTCGCAACAGTGATCCTGCTTAAGTATTTCCCTATCATCGAAAGGAAGGTTTCCTTTTCACTAAAAATAAAAGGCAATGGTAATTATTTTGCTAAATTGAATTTGTACACACACTTTGCTGTAAGCTTATTTATATTTTAAACCTATAACCATGTGTTTTCATAATTCGGGATTAATAGGAAATTCACTACGAATCTTTGTGTGATTTGTCGAATATTATTTTTTGAGAATACTCATTTTATCACTATGCGGTAAACACACCGGTTTTCTGCTGAATTTAACAGAAGAGTACTACCCCTCCAATTAAAATTAAAAGCGAAAGTTATTTGATATTTGGCATATTTTATTAAGAAAATCCATCACACACAAGACACGTAACTGAACCTACACTCACAACCTCTCTATTTTACTGAATGTTCGGTTTAAAAACTGACTTCCTCCTCGATATTGGTATAAATAGGAATGTTTAGAAAGAGCGAACTTGCTGCAGCCGTTTAGCAGCATAACTACCTCTCTTCTCTCCCCCTAACTAATTCTTACCCATCAACCTACAATTCCCACATCCAGTTACTACAAGGTTAAGCCCGAATAAGGCCAGGTACACGGCTAACACAACTTGGCTAGATAACCCATTTCTTCTCTCTGCCTCATTAATTGAGATAATCATTCGCAAATTATATGTTTTCATTACACATTTCGTTGTAGATACGAGAGGGATGTAGATGCTGAAGCGACGGACAACAAGCTATATGATCACTTTGTAATTCCACGGTAAACAAACGTATAGCGACTTCATAGGTCAAGAAATTTAAAACAAATAACTGCGAATATTTCGGGAATAATGTTCACGTGCGTGTGCAACGTACAGACAGACTCACAAAGCCTTTTTGTGTCAAATCCAGGAGACCTTAAAAGTTAAAACCCGTTTTACCGATGCATTTTTGGATGGAGTACAACACTTCCTCTGACCTAGCGGGATGACGGTTTCGTCTGTAGCCGCATTCAGGAGGTCCGTGTTCGATTCCCGTGGTTGGCCTATCTGACCCATGGGTTTTTCGGGGGTTTGCCGGGACGCCAGTGAATGCTGGGTAGGTTAATTGCATCCCCCCGAAGTTCTTGTCCCTCCATTTCATCTCGGTTAACATTTTACATTATCTTGCAACTGGTGGTCTCTTCCAGGCTAGAAGTGTCGGCGGTAGTCTCGGCGCTGAATGACAGGACGATATGCTCCCGGCAAACATCTGCTCCTCCGGTAAGATGGTTTCCAGGCAGACTTAGTGGGCCGTATCCGGACCACAGTGGATGGGATACCGGTTATATTGGTCTGCCAGGAAGTTGTTTCCAAGTGGTCAATTATAGGGTCCCTCTCCTCTGCACAGTCGTGACTCCTTGGGTCGGCCACCCTCTCTGCTCTGGCCTCATCCTTCCTTCCGGGGATACCGTCCTTGGGGGTATAGATACAATAGACCAAGACTGGCACAGTGCCGAATACCCTCCGTACGATTCTATCCTACTATAGTAGATGACAGAGAAAGCATTAAATAGAATACACAGTAGATGTTTTAAAACATACAACAAACTTCAATTGTTTATTTTCACTACATCAGATCTGTGGCATGCAGAGGATGTATAAGTACTGCATTCTATAAAAGAAAGCGAACTCCATAACATATTTCATCGGAACACATTGTAAGGTTCCCTAAAGATACATATTAAAATACCGCGTGCTTTATGGCATTTTATGACAAATATCTTGAATTTTCTGGGAATATCCTTTGATGTACTCTTTATTCTGGATGATTACTGACAAATTTCAAGATACAAAGTGTTTTTGTACAACAAATGTTGATCTTGTTATAGCAACAATTAGTTCGAAACGTGTATATTTTATTTATTTCATTCCATTTTTTTTAGTTTATCGTTTCCGAGATATTCCTCTTCTTCCACCCTCTCCTGAGTGTAAAAGTAATGGAATTTCAAAGCTATCACGTAACGACTAATTATTACGGGATTTAATTATCTCTTAAGGCTACCCCGGTCCCCTACTTCCATTGAAGAAATGTGTAATACAAATTATCTTATCTCGATTAGCATGAACTAGATAGAAGAACAAGCTTTTGTAAATCTATTTTGTTGAATTATTACACAGAGTTATGGTATTGTAACCATCAGATTTGTTATAGTGAAAATGAAGCCTCTGCGATGGTTTATTTGTATTTTCCCTATCACATCAGAAAACTGGGAATGGTTATTCTGATACATCCTGTGGAACCTTCCCTCTCTACTGATTTAATATAGGAAGGGAAAATGAAATAAAATGTCTTTGTTTTTGCAGGAGAATTGATGAGATGTACAGGCCGAGCGGAGGGTTCAAGAACAGCTGGCTTTCAACAATAATAGTACGGCATCATTCATCGCTGGTATACAATTTGTAAAAGAAAATAATTATGTTCCTCTACTCTTCTTAGAAAAATAAAGGGGAATGTAAGTATGGTTGCGTCCTTTGGGAATTTAGACTTCAGAATTAGCACAGTATAAACAGATGATACCAACCGTGGTTCTTTCTATGAATCTGAGTATCTATAAGGAATAACGTTTTGAAATCAGCTTTAGAAAGGTATTCCTTCAGCAACTCAGAACATTGTGATCTTTTTTCGTATACCAAGCTTTAATTATAGTAAATAGAGAATTATTCAGAAGACTGCATGGCTTATGCATTCTTTTGACAAACTTTGAGCTATGTCTCTCGTTTTAGTACCTTCGTTATATGTTAGGTAAGCTTATCTAGAAAACTAACAAAGCGTTTCAAAGGTAAATAAAGTCGTGTATCATTTGAGTTTCTTTTAAAGTTCTTTAGCTTGGTAGAGTGCATCGGAAGATAAGTGAATGAAATGTGTGGAAATATGCTCAAATGAACCCGAGATCCGACATACATCTTCTCAAATTAAGGGAAACCCCTGGGAGAAACCTTATTCGGTTAATTTACCACAACCATATTCGAACTTCGAATGCGAGGCACGCTTGCTCCACACCACAGACATGGGTTCTGAATATGTTTATTCTATACATACTATGCTAACTGAATTTTTAGCGAAGTATTTCACAATTCCGCTTTTAAAATATGTATATACTTTCCATTTACAAGACTACTCGATCCACTCACCTACAAATTTTCTTCCAAAAGCATAACAAGCAAAAGTCAAATGATTAAAAATCGTGTGTCTCTATGGTAATTTTTCAATATACTTTGTAAGAACCACAAGGAGCAAACGAATGGCGACAAAACATGAAAAATTATACCTACGACTTTTAAAGATACAAACCAACCAAAACGGATATTTTTAAAATGTGGCACAGCTTATTATTTGAAATTAACGGTGATGAAGCGTGCAATAAAGCGCTGGAAGCGCTTCTTCTCCAAGAATTTCAGGAGAAAAAGAAGGGGAAAAAAACATAAAAATTCATGCCAAACAATATTTTATTTGCTATGTATACATTTTCAAAATGTATTCGCGAACATCCACGGTGCTGTGGACTATCTGGCAGCTGCTTAGATTCCAGTGACAGGTGCCACGAGCTCATTCAATACTGAATATTTCCGTATTTATGCATTCGTAACCTTAAACACCGTGCTTCGTAGGTATTCGGAAGCATCGCGACTCTTCGATAGTTAGGAAGCACTGAGAGATTTTGTCACATGAAGTCTCAGTAACGTGTGAAGAAAAGTTTATATTGTTGTTTTATGTGGCGTTTTTAAATACAACTGTAAGTATATTTCAGGGGCATTAGCAACAGTACTTTGTCTAGATTGGTATTTAGTGGTGTCAAATAGGAAATTCTTGTGGAGTTGTAAGTTATCAGCAAAAGTGTGTGAACTGCATACTTTCTCCATTTTAGACTAACAGTTCACGCGGTGTGGGACATCTGCAGGAAAAATTCGAACGTCTGAGTGGAGAGAGGAGACAGGAATATGCCTGCGTGTAGTATGATCAGTCTTGCCATGCAAGAAGGGCCTCCGTGTGACTGCAATAGAAAGATTACTGAGCAGTAGCCTTAGTTCTTTGAGTCATTATTCTTTCTTACTGTAATGAAAATTATTATTTAGAGCTTCCCTCGCTTTGAAAGTCACGCCTCGCTACTGGAAATGAATTGTATGTTCTATAGGGATCTACTGTTTTTATGGGGTACCGTAAACGTGGACTTCTTAAGACCTAGCATTCTTTTTTGACTCAAGTAAGAATCTCAGACTTGCCATCAGTTTTCAAACTAGTGTTCAAATACGTGGCACCATTAAATGCGTAACAATATATACAAGCAGTTAACAAATCACGTACTAACGCAACTTTTATTTGGTTTATTCTGTGCCCATGCGTGATTTTTCGACCGCTCAAACTTTCAGTTGTCAAAACTATTGTATATCTGTTATAATTTGGCAAGTACATTTTAACTATATTATTTAATATCTTAATCAGTGGTATAGTTGCATTTTACAGTAACACACAACATTTTATAATTCTGTATTATTAAAGGCTCTGGTAATCTCAAAAGTATGACCTAAATATATTGGTTATTATAACACCTTAAAGCAATTTAGGAGATATCTTTTCTATTGCATGCAGTAGTTTTCAGATATTGAAAGATATATAATTACGAACCCAAGCCTGGAAACCGAGACTATGCCGATTACAATAATGATCGTTTTCTAAGCTGTTTAGAGAGCAATACTGGTAAAATGTCGCAAAGGAAGGTTGCAGATTATTTTAAAATACCATGAATAACTATTAAAAATACACTGAAAAACTTATTTTTCAAGCTGACAAGTCATCCTAAAGCTTTCACTCAGGATGAATAACCAGCATTTACCAGTTACCTCAACCGAATGAAGAATTTGGATTCAATTTATGAATTAGACAAGAGACACATTGTGAAAAATTGTGTTAGAAGGCAAGAAAAGATTTGTCAATGTTTTATAACAATTTTCTGGGCCATGATTTGACAAAATCTTTTTATCTGCAGTGAAGTTTGACACGAACTAAGAAATCGTGCTCAGATTGATGAGGAAAGAATATTATACAACTTTGATAATGTAAATCAGGCGTATTCGCCTAACATTCAGAAGGCCCAGGGTCCATAGAGCTTAGCTCGACATTCACCTTTTAGCAGAAGAGCAAACTCAGGGGAAAACCTTGTCCAGATAGCTTACCCTGACCGAAATTCGAACTCTTGCCCTCTAAAACGTGAGGCCCACGAGATACCAGCTACCTACAATGGCGGGCTTTTATGATTTACCAAATACATAAGAGTATATGAAGTAAATTCAGAGTGAAGAGGACTTAAGAGATTGTTCGCAGAAAATTCAACATATTGTTATTAGCCATACAAATACGATATTTTCGAGATATGATATTTAAATCAAAATTGATAGTAATTTTGGAAGCACCAGAAGTAAGGACTTCTTTTCAAATGGGAAGTTACTAGTTTGGAATGGTTTATTAAAAATATAGTTCTGTTTCTTTCAAATCAAACTTTTCAAAAAACATGTACATGTACATGATAATTTGGGGGGGGGGGGAACTTTTTTGAAAAGTTTCATGTTGCTAATTGTGAGATGCTGGACTTAAACACCAAGTTTGGTATTTAATCCAATTTTTGTTTTTGAGTTGGGCTGTGTTCAGGGCAGACAGATAAACACACACACACACACACACACACATACACACACACACACACACACACACACACACACACACACACACACACACACACACAGACACACACACAAAGGGATCTTTTTCTACCAATATACTGTTTTGATTCAGGAAACCTCAAAACGTGCATTCCCACTGAAATGTTGGTAGAAGGTGTCACCCGAAGATCTGCAAGAGTCTCCCCAGACTACCTATTACTTAGAATATTTTTCGAAATGTTCGTTATTCTCAAAAATAAGAAACTATTTTTATTAAAATGTCATATGTTTAAGACATTTTCATGGCAGATGAAATGTATGTGTTGCATTTTCTGCGAAAGTCCTCAGAAATTCTCTTTACTCTGAATGGTTTTCGCATAAATCTGGAACCGCAAGGGATAGTCAAATCCTTCTGCACAAACTTTTTTACATGCGTTAAGACACACAATTTATGTCAAACGCATTGTTTTGTGGTGTAAACCGTTTCCGAGATATTCCTTGTTATTTGCATGGATTTTTCAATGCTTAAACTTTTCTTAAATAGGAATACTATTTGTTTTTACTTTCTCTGCTAAGGATAATAACTACGGGAAGTGCTGATTGCACCAAAAATTTCGAGGTCGAGATTTCTCATGGGAAAGTCGGTTAATTAAAGACAGCGTTTAAGATCAGGGCTTTTAAGGATGCAGGCAATGATTTTAAGAAACTCCATCACTCCATATCACACTTTACAGGCAACATTTTTCGGAAATCTTGATTTTCTCAAAAATAACTGAGTAAAATCCCATATTTTTATGATAAATGGAATGTACTTCATGAATTTTCAGGTAATGTCCTCGCAAGTCCTCTTCATTTGGATGGTGTTTTCATAACTGATAAACTGTAAGAGATAGAAATCCCACCACACAAAAAATGTTGATCTCGTAAAACACATAACTTAGGTTTAATGTATTTTTCTGTTGTGATACACTTTCGAGATTTTCTTGTAATTTGTTTAATTGTCCGTATTTATGCTTTTCTCAAATGGGAAGTCGCTTTCCACCCCACCCTGGACATGCATCAGAATGGAATTCCAAAGCCATCACATAGCCAGCAACTCTTAAAGAGATGTCACCAAAGCTTAAAGACTACAACAAGAAAAGTGTCAATATGATATATGATAGTTTCTGCAAATGTTCATCTTGACTATCATGAAGTAAGTAGAGGAATGATGTTTAGTAAAACTATTTTGTACAAAAGTAGAAAATTCATATGACGCAACATATACCTAAGAGTGTTACCTTTTCAACTACTTCATAGGATTAGGACTACTACGCAGGATATTAGCTGTGGTTTATTATACCTAAGCCCCAAGTGGGTCATGAGGCGAGAGAAGACAGAGGGCGGACGATCCATGGAGTCACGACAGTGCAGAGGGCAGTGTCCCAATTCTTTTACTTAGAGACCTCCCTCGGCAGGCCAGGCCTTTGTACTCGGATACTATGTAAGGAGCCAACCATCTTCGAGTTAGTTGAATTAGTTTAGTCGCCGTCAGTTGATTGCAGTTGAAATGAGAGTGACAATGTTTAATAGACAGTTAGTTGACAGTGGGAGTTCAATGAATTCAATGGATTTACGCAATTCTTATGATTTTCAAGTAAGTGTCTGCTATCTTTGTAAAATATACATTACGATTTAATTTTGTTGTTCTTAGCTATTGTTTGGTTTCTAGAGATGTAAAACAAATTTGTACATTTTTTAATTCTTACATGGAATAAAACGTATCTCGTTTTATTACATATTTTTGTGCTACCACAATTTTTTGTGAGCCAAACTCTGTTGATTATTTTATTTAAATTATGTTGCAAAGTATTTTCATCGTTTCTCATTTTTTTGTCATCTGTGTGGTAACGAATCCATAATTCAGACATATTAAAATATGTAGCTGCTGATGGCAAAGTCAATCCCAAAGTGTCATTTTAAAGTACTGCAGAAATAAGCAACAATTAAGGCGTTGTGCCTTGGTTCCCTGTCCGGAAAGTACTCGGGATCATCCCATACCTGGATGGTGCGGATTTTAACTGCCGGATATAGGACCGATGCCCACTCAGCATCGTGATGAAATTGAAGAGCTACTGTAGGTAGTGAACCCTGGTCTAGAAAGCAACACTTCCAACTGGGGGTGCCGAGATGCTGAATACATCTCCTCCCTCCATTGGTTGGATGATCGCCAACCTCTGCCTTGCGTATGTGAGCGTGAGGCCGGCAGTCCAATTGTCAGGTTCAGGCCTATTTTGGGATATTACGCAATGGGTTTATTTTATTTATATATTGAAGTGCCTACTCATAAACTTGTTCTACGCCGTGGCGTAGCGGGCTAAGGCAGCATGCCTTGACCCATGGTCACGGAAAGCGGCCCGGGTTCGATCCCTCCCATGTGGTGGGGATTTTAGGTCCCGGGTATAGGACCAGTGCCCACTCAGCATCATGAGGTAAGTGGCCCTGGTCACGGAAACCAACATTCCAGCTGGGGGATGCCGAGATGCTGACCACATCTCCTCCCCGTATCGGTTGGATGATCGTCCACCTCTGCCGTGCGTAAGTGGGCGTGAGGCCGGCAGTCGAGTTGGTAGGCCTTGGCCCTCTAAGGGCTGTCGCGCCATGGGCTATTATTACTTATAAAGTTATTCAATTTATAATATTTGCAAACAAATTATAAAACAGGAAATACATATGTATAATGTACATTTCTTTATCTATTCCGCCGGTTTTCTCTTTTACCATTTTCTGCAAGGATATATATCAAGGATATATATATATATATATACATTATTTACAAAAAAAAATTATTTATTTTTCTTACATAAATTAATAAAGATAATTACGTGTGTTACAATCATAACTTTAGGCTATTGTAGAGTGGGAGAAGAGAACAATTTTGGCCCAGAATGCATACATTTATATATTTGCACAATTATACATAAAAATCAAGGTATTCCGTGTATGGGTTTGTCTATTTGTTATTTTCTTTGTTTCTTCTTATTCGAACAAAGTGATGTCGTTAGTTAAACAGTCCGATTTCGGTCTCCTTTTTGCTCCATTCCATATTTCGCTCTTTGCTGTCTTGTTTGTGTTCTCTGCTGTATTCTTTAATAAGCTAACTTGAAATTACGTTGATCTGTAACTCCCATCTACTGGTATTGAGATGATGGATTATTATGGGACTTGTGAAGTAAGGTGATCTTTATTAGCGAGTGAAAAAATTTAACGCCCGAAGCGTTAGCGCCAAGGACTTGAATTTCAAGAACGCAATAAACATCGGACTTCGCTAGTCCCATACGTAATTTTATCCACTACCTAAGCAAAAACAGACTTGAATTATAAAAATATTAAAAATTGTGTTAGAAAATATTTGGAATCGATGTTTTTAGTTAGTCCGATGTTTAATTTTTCTTTGTAGATGTATGTTTGTTTCTTGTTTTTCAGATAATTGAACATCGGACTAAGTCATCTACGAGGTAATCGATAGTCAAAGAGATTACAATATAATTTTTAACACTATATTAGAGTAGGCATTCCAGAAGAACAAAGTGTTTTTGTCTCGCAAATTTTAGCTTTATACTTCTGCTTGACCTGCTACGAGTATATTGACTCTGGTAGAGATAATTTGACTCTCTGCAGAGATTATTTATGTCCAACAGTAAAAGGCCTACTTTTCAGCAGCAAAAGTATCGCGTAATGATGTGTTTTCTTCTTATGGTGCGGATAAATAATCTTTATTTTAGTTTATTTCTTCATATAAATGAAACAAAAATGATACTGATGCAGGAAAAAATGAGTTGACATTGTATTAGCTGTAAGTCATATCTCCGTCATTTAATCCGTACGTTCTATGAAACTTATTAACGCAGGTGAACCATTACACCGTTTCAAATTCATTCAGATATTTAAGAAGATAGGTTCAGACAAAGATAGACAAAGTCTGAAACGATTTAAGTAATTAATATAACAGATGTATCACTTTAAATGCTTTGACAATCCTTTATAAAATAATTATTTAACTGTTAAAATTAGGTTAAGAAAAATTTATTTAAAAAAGAATGACGATATATGTAGAAAAGCTGAAAGATGTTTAGTTGTCATTATGGCAACGGGAAAATTATAAAAGCTGAGGCACTTGACGCCAGTTTGTTCTTTTGAAAATGGACATGGTAGTGTGAGGGTGTGTTTTGCGTGTGTTTGTGCTTGCATTGAAAAGTATAATAAATGGTTGGAAAAGTTTCCTTTTAATTGAAATACAAATTTTATAGAGCAAAGGAGGAACTGCCATTTTGTTTTAATTGATAGCTAATTTATCACTTCCCTTCTGAGACCGCCCCTGAAAGTAAGATCTTGTGTGAATGCTGGAGCGGCCGTGGAGCTTCTGGAGTCCAACAACTAGATTTTCAGCGAGGTTCGCCATAATCTTTTCCTCCACAGCTCACCTTCAGCGACACCAAGTCGTTACAAGTCTATCAAGAAGATAAGACACAGCGCCACATGGAAGATCAAAGACCACAACAATGGCGATGACCAAGAGTGTAACCAGGGGAACCCAACGTCTCTCTGCGGAATTGGAATTAGGCAAAGCAGTGTGGTGCGCATTCTACCGGGTAACAAGATGTGACTGAGCTCAGTAGCTCAGTCGGTAGAGAACCTGCCTGCCGTGCTAGGGGTCAAAGGTTCAATCCCTGGCTGGGGGTGGAGAATTTTCTTCAATAAAGATGATTCCCCATCTTCCCCAGAGTCTGGAAGTACGAATGAGAGTGTGAATGTATGCATGATCTAATGATACAACCCAACGATTATGAGTTAACACCATCGATATGTTCCAAAGGAGAATGTCCGCCGACATGACCACTGCAGTTAAAGGCGTGGTATAACTGGGTGAAAAAAAGATGTGACAGTACATAAAGGTTCAGATGTTACTGCATTTGAATGAGGACATCCTGATTGCAGGGTGAAATTTGTGAATGGGCTCTCATTATGAGCATTTCTGTTAGTTCTAAACGTTTTAAGGTGAGGTAAACTTTTATTATATTTATTATTTTTAAATTAATGTCCTCCAACGTTAAATCATATCAGAGGATGAATGAAATGATGCTCAAATAAACCCAGAATCCATAGAGCTCAGAGTTACTCGACATTCATCTTCAAGGATAAGGGAGAAAAGGCTTATCCAGATAACTCATCCCGACCGAGATTCGAACTTGGGCGCAAAATGAGAAATACTAGAGGAATAGCCATCCGCATCGTATGTCATCAGCCTTCAAACTCGAAAGTGTGAAAAACTCATATGCTGATACAGGATTTGAGATAACAGCATTTCTGATGCTTTCTACATTGAGGGCAACTTCAGCGCGTATTTGGTTATACACATCGATATTTTAAACAGCGACATTTTCTTGCCACACTCGAGTGAGTGTGGAGATTTCCTTACTTACGTTCTTACAGTAAATCGGAGCACAACACGAAGTGTGTCAGTGGCTAGATCAGCAGTTCCCTGGGCATTGGATCAGTTCATCTGATCAAGTGGCGTGTCACCGGACCTCATTCCCATAGAAATTTACCTTTAGAGTCGTATGAAAAAAGCGATAAAGTGAATCGTCCTAAAAAGAAAAAGCACGTTAACTGGTAAGTCAGTAACGGAAGAAACATAGTTAATGTCTGCCATAATTGGTTGGAGAGCCCGTCACTTTGTTTGAAATATAACCTGTAATTTTAATCCAAAATAATTCCCATGTTTTAAAGTTCAACTTCCTTTAATCAATTAGGTCATAATAAACGACGAGTGAATGAATGAATGAATGAATGAATGAATGAATGAATGAATGAATGAATGAATGAATGAATGAATGAATGAATGAATGAATGAATGAAAGGGTTGAACTGATGATCAAATGTGTACTGGTTCCACAGTGCTTAATCTTACCCGACATCATGGGAAACCCCTAGAAAAAGCTATATTCGGGAAATTTACCCTAAACAAGATTCCAATTTGGGACCCTTTGAATGTAAATTAGGCTAATTCTCATGTGTATCAATAGTTTTGATACTCTGTAATTTAAACGTAAATGAACAGATTTTCCTTATCATGTGGGACTCACTGAGATTAAGATGTTCTAGTTAGTGTTTATTGTAACTGAAATATTAAATTATTCACGTCAGATTCATGATAAAGTGTTATTTTAATTTTTTTTGGCTTAGTTGTTCACTGATTCATTGTAAACCTGCCTGTACCCTCCTGCATTCATGCATACATACAGACCTCCTCTAGCAGATGCCTGTATCACGTGTCTAGTAAAGGAAAGCAAGCTGGAATGAAAAATGTGTACTAGACTATTTATTTTCCACAGTTTAAATTCAATTAGTTTGTTACAATTGGTAATTAGTTCAGTATTTACAACTCTGTGGATTGCTCCTAGAAAAATAATACATTCTCATAGGCATTGTTGAGTATTAGGTTACATATTTTCATTTACTTCAACGAGGTCAATGTAACTGGAAAAGTTTCTCAATAAACCCTGTTTCTGACTTCTTTGCTGACTTGAGATTAGAGAAGAGATGGAGCACTGTCATCTCCAGCTTTCGATCTTCTTCTGGACCCAGAGGTTTGACTGTGTCCATTTTTCGTGCGTTTCCATTTCATGCGCCTGTTCTGGAACCATACTTTCACCTGAAACACAGAGGAAAATGTTTTATTTACGTGTAAATTGCTTAAATCAATTATGTTCTTATGATTGCCAAAAGCAATATTTTGTGGGATGGATTACATTTGTATGTATCTTGAAATACTGCATGGCACACTTTGTTATACAGATTGAAGTAATGGATAAGCTGCAGCTTTATTTGAACAATTTTCGTATTATACCATTGTACTTGATAACGCTTGGAATTATTAATCTAATTACGTTTTACTTAAAATAAACTATTTTTAGCGCAGCTAAATTCAGATTATAATCCAAAGACTCTTAGATTTTGTCTGGTTTGTTTGTTACTGCGTACTTAAATTCTTCTTTAACTATTTACTGGGTTTAAATGATGTATTAGTACCATTGTGCCCCTTCTGAAGCACTCTGAGTGCCTAATATACCTAACACTGCTTTTACTTCATGTTGGCTCACCATAGCCCATTACAACACTTCGTAAAAGCGTACCAGAGATATCGCTGAGTTTTGTTTGTCTTGTATAGTTTTCAGAGATCACCGAGTGCTGAGATGTCATCCTTTTGAAAGCCAACTACCCTTAACAATTACGCCCACAATGAAAGAGTTTCTCATAACAGTAAGGTTAGTTTGGTAACATTGGTATCCTTGACAGCTAATTGTGCTAATCAGTATAACATGTACTTTTTAACTTCACAGCATTTTTGGTAATCCTAAGGGGGACGCATGAGCATTAGAAAGTTATTTGGAAAATACATTCCCAATATTATTTCTGCATTACCAAGCAGTACACCTGTATTAATTCATGTAATAAATTAAACGAGTCACTTTCACAGCTTGTATACCTTTGACAGTTAAAAGCATTTTTGCACAAATAAAGAGTAACTGAATTATATAACATTATAAAAAAGTGAATTCCTTGCTTTAAAACAACAATATCATAAGCATGAAGTTTTAAGACTTCTATTTCTTGTGGTATTTTTCCCAAATCATGCATCCAACTATAGCGAAATTATCTCATACGAGTATGTTAATACCCACAAGATCTAAAACCATTTTTTAAATGAATTGGCTCCGTGATCTGGTGGTAAACCGTTAGCTTGCAAATGCAGAGAATTCGAGCTATTTTCTGTTGGAGGAGAGGACTTTTCTTTAGCCAGCATAATTCACCAACTTTGTTAGGAGATGTGAATGAAAGTGCAGAGGTGTGTGCGTTAGTGTGTGTATGTGTGCGTGTGTAAGTGAACTTAATGCCGATATACAAATACCTAATACAAATAAGCCGAAAAATTAAGAGAATAGTTGGTAGGTATGAATAATAACTTACAGAATATGTTACTTTCTCTTGGAGTTGCGTATTTTTACTTCTTTCCCTTATATTTAACATTCTATTTTATATACAATAAACAGAATACTAAGTAAATGAACGTCATTGCCGATAAGCAATTCTTTGAAAAAATGAAGTTGCTGATATAGCTTTAGATATTATAGTCATCATAAGTATGAATGAAGGAAGAAAAAGCGCGTTTTAACTGAAGAGAATTTAACGATAGATGTGTACCAAGCAAAAGCTTTGATGTGTCTGGCACATAATAAATCCATACTAAAATAACATTCCGGGCTCTCTAGAATAGATTTAAACAAGAGCATTGAAGTAGTTGTGAAGCAGTATATGGTTTTTTCAGACTAAATATTGAAGAATTAGTATTAATCGCTATTAGAGGGAAGAGAATTAAATGAAGTATGGAAGGATAGTTAGGTAACTATTGAAACTATCCTTTATGCATTGGGCAAACCAGGAAATTAGTGTTTGTAGTAATTCATCATATCTGCTCTCTGCAGTACGATGATCTACATTTTCTCGTTAGGCTGGCAAACAACTTATTTTTTATTTGTTATGGTTTACTCAACTGCAGTATTTATAACAACACTAATAACTCAGAATAATAAATAGTTACTTCTGGATCTGGTTCTTAGCTCCGTCGTAGGTCGAATTAGAATGTTCAAAAATGAGATTGTTCGTCTGTTTAATCCTTACTTCACTGATGCTTATTGTCCAAATGTTTGCTTCATCTTTATTCCGCTACATTTTATCTTCAGTGATGATCTGAACACTACTGGACAAAAATTTGCATCTTGTCGCATTCCTTTATGCGCTCAGTGATGGATTTAATGCATTAAGACTTTTTCTAATAAATCCTGGAATTTATCCCACCATATTTGTCTGCCCACACTTCTTCCAATTTTATAGGAAGATTTTTGTTTTTTAGTTTTCTTTGAAAACTGGAGCCAATTGATTTCATTTAATTGTTCCATTTACACCACACCTTAAGGTAATATCAGCGATCCTTTACTTTTGGAAGAAAATGACCCTTTGAAGCAATTTTCATTGCTATTTTAATTGGATTTTGTCCTATTTATTTGGGTTGCATACATTAGATCACCCAAATATAATTCCAGACTCTGGAGATGATAGAGAATAACTTTGGCTAGAGCAAACTTCCCAACACTCAGCCGGGAATTGAACATGGGACCTCTCGCACAGGAGGTAGGTATTCTACCGACTGAGTTACGATGTCAACCAAGCACTTTGCTTTCCTTTTAACAACATTGGAGAAAAGAGGTGATGCCAATCCAAGGACATGCATCCTCTAGTGAAGTTCTGTTTTTACGAGGGCTGTTCAATAAAGAATGATCACAACTTTTTTTTACAACATACCTTTACTCATCCTCATAATTTTGATGGTCCTTCTCAGAATAGTCTCCCCTCAATGCGATGCACTTGTCCCAGCGTTTCTGCCGGTCTTCGAAGACATGCTGGAAACCGTTTGAGAGATCCTTCAAAATCGCCTCCGCAGGCTTCACCACTTCTTCTGATGATGGATAATGCCTCCCACGAAGGCGTTTCTTCAAGTTAGGGAATAGAAAAGAGTCACATGATGCTAAATCCGGACTAAAGGGAGGGTGAGGGATGCACTTCACGTTGATTTTTGCAAGATATTCAGCAATATGCGGCCGCGCATTATCTTGGTGCAGCATCTAGCATGCTTCACGGAAATGTGGCCTTTTGCGCCTGATATGGACTTGCAATGCTTTCATGACATCCTTGTAGCATTGTCCAGTTACTGATGTGTGTGCAGGTACAACATGCTGATAAACCATTTCATGAATATCAAAGAATGAGATGACCATAACTTTCCCAGTAGAAGCAACCGTTTTGCTATTTTGGGGGTTTGTGATGAAGGAGATTTCCACACTGAGCTTTGCTGTTTGCTCTCAGGATCAAAATGATGTAGCCAAGTTTCATCAGCAGTAATTACGTTTGAAAGAAACTCCAGATCTTCTTCTAACATCAACTTTAACTGCAGACCTGCATGCGAATATCCTTTTGTAGGGAATCAACAGTCTTGGAACCCATCGCGTACAAACACGTCTAATGTATAATGTTTCTGTAACCAACGTGTGGGTGGCACCCAATGAAATATTCAGTATTTCAGAAAATGATCTTAAGGTAATTCGTCGATCCTCTCTCACAATGACAGCAGCAGTGTTGATATTTTCTCCCGTAAGAGCAGCAACTGGAGCACCGGGTTCACCTTCCTTTGTAATTGATTGTCTCCCCTCTTTAAACATTTTAAACCAACAACTTGACAATTCTTCTATTAAAAAAAAAGAGTTGTGCTATAGGGAAGAACAGACTCTCCTGTAACATTGTATAGGCCTCAACTGAAGATTTGTTGAGACGAAAGCAGAATTTCAAAGCCGCATATTGTTCTTCGCATGTTACCTCTATTGCAGCGGTAAGCGATACTGAACATGTCTGAACTTACCTGCTTCTCAAAGACGGGAACCAGGAGTACCAACAATGAAACTACTACTGCGTGTTTGTTTCACTTTAAGCTAACAGATTATAATAAGATTGAATTTTAGTGCGAAAAATTATGACCGTAAAAACCTATGATCATTCTTTATTGAACAGCCCTCGTATTTTTGGATATGTATCGCGGCATTTTGTTTTATAGCTAATCAAACAGTTCCTTAATTATTCCTCTCCAGTTTTCCTGTCAACATTTCAGTGTTCTCTCACCTTCTACCTCTGTTTAATACGTGGAAGTTCAAATAAAATTGATGTCCACTACTGTCTTTGGAGAAGCCCCCATTTGTTGATTTTGAAACTATATGCTACTGTTAGTGGATGACTTCATCTATTCTTAAAAGCATATCAACACTTCATTATTGCCAAGGAGCACAAAGTTTAATATGGGGCATCTTAAACGAGTTTTCCATTACTGAAATAAGTTTATTGTTATAATAACTGAGTCATAAAATTTGATTTTGAGTCTGAGCCAATAAACTTTAATTCGGTAATTTTTTAGAAGAAATTTGCATTGTTATCTCTGCAATTTCAGTGTGCTCATCGCAAGCACTGACATTTAGTAAGAAATTCACGGATTTCATAAACCAATTTTAATTATTGTTCCTTTTCTTCCCTCACTTCTCATTTCATTTCCGTCATCATTAAGCAACCTTAAGTCAGACTGAACATTCAAACACAGCTTTTCTTATCTAAATCCGTAGCTCTCGAAACAAGCTGGTTCTAACGAAGAATTATTCTTAAGTTATTAGGTGTTGTTTCTGTTTCTTTTGGCATAATGATTATCGTATATTATTATATCAGATACTATACCTACACACTCCGGCATCACTTGGTTTTGTATCTGTTGCGTAAAAGAGACTATACACCACTTTTCTGACTGAAAATAACTTTTTTAATTCAGTTTTCCTTTATAGAGAATATGTTAATTTTAACACAAATGGAGAAAAATAAGTAAATGAGTAATACAAATAAGAAAGTCCATTCTACGTAATGCTTAGACTACTGCAGTTTTATTGCCTTGATCTTAATTTCACCTACATGGACTCAACTATTCCCGTCAGTAGTTAAAAATGGACGGTTCCAGCACAGACCCAAAAGAGCAAGATGGCGGCCATGCGCAATCGGTATTTTTAGTGGATTTAGACAGTGTTTAGGTAGGCAGTCAATCCTCTTAATTTGCTGTACCTTATAATGCTGTGTCTTGAGGTGTGATCAGGGCTTGTCTTGAGCTATGATCTGAGGCTCTAGGGTTAAGAACTGCAGGGTTTCTTATGTAAAGACTGTTGGTCTGGGAGGTTAATATCTATAGGACTTAGAGGTTAGGTCTTGAGGCATGATCAGCCTAAGAGTTGCAGGGTTTTCACAGTTGAGGCTGTTGGTATGGGATGTTAATAGCTGTAGAATTTAATGGTTAGCTCTTGTGGTATGATCTGAGGCTCTAGGGTTAAGAGTTGTAGGGTTTCTTAGGTAAAGTCTGTTGGTCAGGATGGTTGAGAGCTGTAGGATCTAGAGGTTAGATATCTATGTATGATCAGGGGGGTTCTTGTGTTAAGAGCTTCAGGTTTTCACAGGTCAAGGTCGCTGGTCTGGGAGGTTAATAGCTGTAGGATTTGGAGGGTAGATCCTGAGGTATGATCTGGAGCTCTAGGGTTAAGAGTTGTAGGGTTCATAGCTAAATGTTGTTGGTCTAGAGGATAAAGGCCGTAGGGTCTTTTAACTACATTTTATGGGCTGAGGTATGGTCTTATGAATTTGAAGTTCAGTTTGCTAGTCCAGCGCTTAAAGGCGGTTAATCTCGAGGCAAGTCCTACATTTATGCTTTACTATGTCATCCTATTATAAACTAACCTAACTTAATATACTCATTCATTTCTACCTTCTTTCATCATTCTTTATTGTAACCTAGCTGTGTTTTGCTAATGGCTTCCTTTGTTGCATCTGTTAACCTAATTGTTCTCTTTACTTAAGTTTCTCTATTCTGCCACTTTAACCTAACCTAATATATCCCTTGCTTTTACCTTCTTGATCATTGTTCAACTTACTTGATTCTGCTATTAAGCTGTCCTATTCTTACCTCCTTAACCTATCCTAAGCATGTTTCTTTTCTTCTCTATCTAACCCATATCTTTTAAGCTCAACTATTTTGTCTAATGCTAACTACTTGTATGTATGATGCAAATTTTTGAGGCATGTCGATGTTAGAGCTATCTTTGTCACCGCAAGAGGTATATATGCTGATTACAGATCTTTATACAGTAAATTTAACCCTTTGTGTATCTGCTTCTGTTTTCCGAAAAATTGAAGTTCTTTTGTTGCTAGAGTTTCTTGTTTTTCGTACCTTCTCTATGCTTTCAGGAACTCTGTTCCACCTTGTTATGTTTTGAGGTCTTATGCTTATATCTTAGGCTTTTTGATTGTCTTTTTGATCTGAAAGGCTATGTATATTTGTTATGGTCCTCATTCCTTTTGGTCACATAGTTAGGTCTTGAGGCACGATCTTAGGGCCTGGGGTTTAAAGGATGTAGGTCTCATAGCTTAAGTTTGCAGGTCTGAAGGTTAAAGGCTGTAGGTTTAGTGGTTAGGTCATATGGATTCAAGGTTAGATCTCTCGGTCTAGAGTTCCAGGCTGTAGGATCTGGAGGTTACGTATTGAGGTATGATCTGAGGGCTCTAGGGTTAAGAGTTGTAGGCTTCATAGCTAAAGGTTGCTGGTCTGAAGGTTAAAGGCTGTAGTAGGTTTAGTGGTTAGGTCGTATGGATTCAAGGTTAGATCTCTCGGTCTAGAGATTAAGGCTGTAGGTTCTGGAGGCTACGTATTGAGGTATGATCTGAGGGCTCTAGGGTTAAGAGTTATAAGCTTCGTAGCTAAAGGTTGCTGGTCAGGAGGTTAAAACTGTGGGATCCGGAGGTTAGGTATTGAGGTATGATCTCGGAGCTCTAGGATTAAGAGCTATAGGTTTCATAGCTAAAGGTTTTCCAGCTAGAGATATCTTCGTTACTCTTAGAGGTATATTTGCAATGGTCTAGGCGTAGAGTTTCCATACGTATTTTCATGCAGATTGATATCTTTATACTCTTGTGCCTCTTTTCAAGCTTTTACCCCCTCTGCATCGTCTTGTAATAAGTCGTAACGCTAAAACAATGTTCTTATGCTATTTTCAAGCTTTTTCAGATGTTATGAGGTTTATGGGTGTTTCAAGGATTTTTTAGACCAAGTTCAGTTACTTAAATCATTTTATAACTAAGTAAAAGGTTTTTCAAGGATATTTCAGATTACGAGATAGTAGTTACTTTTTCAATTTACCTATTTTAACATTAACTAAAGTGCGTTCAGTTAGCTTGTAGTTCAGTAGTAGACGCCTCTCCTCTTTTATCTGGGCTGGAGACCAGCACTAGAATTTAATCCTAGTGGCAGAGTTAACGCCTTCCTCCATTTTTGTTATTTCTTCTTTCTTCCTCAGGCGTCATGAGAGTCGTAGGATAGATGTCACTTGTGTAAATATTCATTCTGTAGCTTAGCTTACAGAGATAACCGTTATCTTCTGATCTAAGTTGTCCCCTGTTGCACACTTTCTGCAATACTATAGTGTCTGTACGCGTATGTTGATACTCCATCCTCAGCAATCACTCTCTTGTCGTCATGAGGCGATAGGGCTATTTTATTAGCTTCAACTGTAGAAACATTATGTTTTCGGGATAGGATTAAGTTCATAGGAGTTCTTAGGATCTTTTGGGTTTTAAGACATTCCACATAGCTATCGAAGTTGATGTACTGCCTGATTGCGCTACGCTTTATGCCTTTAATCTTCTTGATGACCCCTCCATCTATGTCGAGAGCATACATCTTAGGTCTGAGCCCTACAAAACGACGAATAATTTTTCCATTGGCTTCATCTTTAAATTTTCCCAAAACTTTCCTGTTTTTTGTAGAATGACATATATGGTCGACAGGATAATCAGCAGTATCCAGATGTTCAAGAAAGCGTAACTTATCTTGGTATATATCTTTTGTAGTCACTATATGGATGAAAGAGTCTGTATCCATGTACATGAGTTTTAGATTTTCAGTCCCGTAATACGGCAATAACACATCATAATGATATCGATACATCAAGGTTTTTGAGATATCCAGCACACACATCCCAATGTATATCGGTTTGTCGAACACTATCTCTCGCGAAGCCATGTGTACTGCAGCCAGATTAGGTCCATATATAGTTCGATCAATGAACGTAGGCTTAGCAACCAGCTTTTCCAATGTCTTCCAATCGGTAACAAGTCGTATATTCATTCGGTTTCTTATATTCTCCATAGTTTTTCCGAATATGACATTGTTAAAAAGTTTGTACAGATCCTTCTCGAAATCATTTCTAGATCCTTGTCGTAGTCCGTTATTGAATTGGACATAAGGCTTTAACCAACATGACTGTTGAAATTGTAGCACCCGATGGATTTTAGTCAGTTGTAACCCATGACTAAGGGCTTGCTTCAAGGTCATGTAATGCACCACATACCTAGTTCGTGATCCAAGGTGAGGAATTAGTTTCCTAGTAGAAGAACCCGGGGGCTTGATACACTCAGGTAGGAACGGTAAATCATTGTGCAGGTCATGGAGTTCTGTAGGATATTGAAGGTCCACTTCTAAGATGTATCCGAGAGGGTCATCTTCTCGTAGTATATCTAGGTTGATATCTTCAGGAGAAACCCACTTAAAACTCCCGTAAGCAAGGGCCTTCCCCATAGCCCACGCATATTGATTATTTGCGTCCTCGTACGTAATATATTGAGAGGGTTTACTTGAGTCATACTCCTTCATGTAGTGATTGTTCGCTTCTGCATACCGATGAGAAACTTGGCATAATCCTCCTCTTATACCTGCTTCAACCATGAGTAGCTGGTCATAATCCTGTAGTAATTCCAGTTCAATTCCTGTGTACAACAGCATTGCATCCCACGTAAGTCCGGGTGATGTATAATAATGTGCGGGATCAACTTTATGTGTTTTCAGGGTCTGCTCTCTGAATGTTTCAAACACATCTGCTAGTAGAAGGACATCCGAAGTTAAGTAGAGGTCACTGTAGTCGCCTAGTGTTCTGATGTTGAAGTGACTCCATACGGTTTTTGCATGCTGATACTCTGCATCACTAATTTCTTCTCTGTTTAACTTACTGTAGAATGCTTCTCTCGGAGGAAGTTCTGTCTCACTCAAAACATCCCATGATGTAACGTAATCATAGGGAAACACACCTTTACGCATCATCAATTCGATCTTCTCTGCTCCAAAGTACTTCTGGGTTTCAGGATATGATGTTAGATTTTTTGCTAGTTTATCCAAGCTGGTACTAAGGAAGCGATAGGTATCCACAAAACGAAGTTTAATGTCACCAACATACTTGGAAAATGATATATAACTTTCCTCAGAGCTAGGAATAACTTCTCTATCGCTAGTACAGCCTAACTCCTTAACAATGAAATGGGAGTCATATCCACTCAGGTTATGTATGAAGACAGGAATATAATTAGGCGTTTTACACGCTAGATTACACTGATTATGTAGACTTCCTCGATATTCACCACTTATATGATCATGATCTCGTACTTTCCAGTTATCGTCGGTAAATTCTTTACCATATAAGTAGCATTCTGTAGAAGATTCGAATGATTTTTGTTGCTTATCTGTCAGAGTTAATGGAGCACCAGTTTTGTATACAGCATTAATTTTCTTTGCGAGAGAACTTACATACTCCATAAACTTCGGTGCAGCATCATAACCACGATATACATAGGGTTCAGTAGGAAGATCAGTCTGTAAACCTTCAATTGTAGCTGAGGATTTGACATAAACACAGAAACTCATAGGAATATGCTTCTGATATGGAACTGTATAAGACGTTTCGGCATTAGAAGAACACCCGTGGTAACGGGTAAGAATGCTTTCAAAGTCAGCGTATATGACATAAGGTAATTTCAACATCCTTTCATGATTCTTGAATCTAACAATAGATTTCTCCTTAGTTGGCATAACAATCTTAGCAACTCCGTGTTGGCTACATAATTTTCTATGTTCATTTAACCTCTCAACTCCTCCATTTCGATAATCAAAGTGCGTAAAACAGCGCTTGCAGATGTAGAGTTTTCCCTCACATTTGGTTTTTTGTTGATGAATAAGTCTCTCGAAATTCTTTATATAAACTTAATGATGACGTCCAGCTGAATTGCTTAATAGAAGCATGTCGCGATGCTCAGTCAGTTCTTCATTGACAACTTTCATAGGAAACACTTGATTCTTTTCATCCAAACCGAAAACATTTATAGAGATGTTATTTTTTCGTTCAAATTTCGGGATGTCACTCAAACTCATAGGAAATGAGACGCAGCTAAAGTCATATCTTTCTTGAAGATTCTTATACTTGCTAACACGTTGAGGATCCTTGTGAATGAACTTGGCAAGTACGGCGTACATAAAACATTTCTCATCATCATAGTTGTGCGGATTTATACAGGCTCCTTTAGCTCCAACAATAGCCGGTAGAGAGATGTAACTGCTCCCTTTTAGACCATTATTCTTGTTGATCCTAACACGCACACCATCAACAGCTAATAAAGCCCAGCTGCTTCCTTTAAGTTGACTTTCCTCCATTTCAGTACAAAGTTTCTTGAATTTACTTTCCAATATGGCGTCCAAGTCACTTTCTAAAAATATTGCTTGATTTGGTGTTTTAAAGGCTTTATCAGTAGTGTCACCAACGGCATTCACAAACCGACATTCAGCCATGAGGTTAATTTTCACACTTTTATGCATCCTCAGTTGCTTCTGAACGGCTTGAATTATCCGCTGTTTTGATTCCTGGAGAAATGTATTCAGGTCTTGGCATGTAGAGCACTGGATGAAATATGATTTCAGTCGATCCTGGAAAGCTGTTTCATATTCTACGACATCGTCTTCATCAGGAACCATTAACAGCAATTTATGTTTGGTAGGCTCGATCTTGAGTTTCTTAGGCGCAGTTATTCTCTCGCATCGTTCTTGATGAGTATCTCTGCGATTCTCAGTATCATAAACATTACCACAATGTTTACATTCGTAAAATCGGCCACATACCAGCTCATGTCTCTTTTTATTGTAGCTTTTCAGGAAACTCTTTGCACATATGCTACACCTATTTTCAGGTATAGTGTCTAACAGAGCTTCCATCACTATAGTTTTTGTTGTGTGCAGGCTAATTCTCGGGGAATATGTTGCCAAGTGAGTGTCTTGATACACTTTTCACTTCTCTTCTTCACCTTGATAAGTTATCAGCGCTACTGATGATGAATTTCACTGTAGAAGCTGATCCGCTATGCTATAAACACATGTTTGGTAGGCTCGATCTTGAGTTTCTTAGGCGCAGTTATTCTCTCGCATCGTTCTTGATGAGTATCTCTGCGATTCTCAGTATCATAAACATTACCACAATGTTTACATTCGTAAAATCGGCCACATACCAGCTCATGTCTCTTTTTATTGTAGCTTTTCAGGAAACTCTTTGCACATATGCTACACCTATTTTCAGGTATAGTGTCTAACAGAGCTTCCATCACTATAGTTTTTGTTGTGTGCAGGCTAATTCTCGGGGAATATGTTGCCAAGTGAGTGTCTTGATACACTTTTCACTTCTCTTCTTCACCTTGATAAGTTATCAGCGCTACTGATGATGAATTTCACTGTAGAAGCTGATCCGCTATGCTATAAACACACTAGCGTAATTACAATCTAAGATCGATCAAGCTCTCTTTATACACTTAGCACAGACCTAATTGAAAACTTCATCATCCCCTCCACCAACGGGATTCGAAGGTGGCACTCCTATCGGAGAAAACCTAAAGGAAAAACTTCATCACACCACCACCACCACCTTTGTAGTTCGAAGGTGGCGCTCCTATCGGAGAAAACCTAAAAGAAAACGATTATCTTGCTACCACAGGGGTTCGAAGATGGTTCTACTATTGGAGAAAACCTAAAAGAAAACTCTATTAATTTTCCAGTTTTTCGATTATTCTTTAACTACTATACAATTCACATGAGAGAAAAAATTAGACAAATTAAAATTGAAAAAGGAAATAAATAGTTAGATTTGAAGATAAAATTTAGACAATTCAAACGAGTATAAACACGACTAAGCTCCGCCTTTTAGTTTTAAAGTTACATTAGGAGCTCCCATTGCCACCCGTAGACACCTCTCCGTCATCTTCAACCACGTGTTCTTGATTTTTTCACACATATCTTAACATAACAGTTCTATTTTTCTCAACTTCATCTATTACACCGTTTAACTGATCCACGGGGCACCCTTAGAATCCTTCACTTCATCCTCAAACACACCTTCTTGAACCCTTTTGATATATTTTAACCTATTTATGTTTGTTGCTACGGGCATCCGTTCTCTTTTCTTAAGTTAAATTATTACGGCCATCTTGTTATCTGAGTCTCATGCTTATATATTAAACTTTGTGATTAAGTATTTTGATTTGAAAGTCTATGTAAATCGGTTAAGGTAAACATCTCTTCTCAACATGAGACAAGTCATGATGTATGATCTTATGGGGTGAGCTTGTCAACACGCCTAAAAGCATTTATATTCAAAGGTATTTAAATTATCCCACCGAGATTTGAACCCTGATCCTAAGGCGTAAATTACCATTTCAACAACAATTCAGACCTAAAGTATATATGTATACGCTATTTCATTGCGCTAACGTTATTAGTTCAAGAGTTATTTAAGATTCAAGTTATTGCGACAGAAGCGGTTATCGAACCACGGGTCTGTAGGATACGGAATCATAAATCATTCACAGCATATGTTGAATGAAAAAAAACCTGCGCTTTCCCCTGCTGTTCTATGTGCAGTAGATCAGAAATAGAACACAATTACATAATTCAATGGACGATGGGAACTGAACCAGGGACCCTTGAGCTACACGTTGTCAGCATATGATTAACTATGAGAAGCATAACCATATAAAGGTTATTTCACTTCTCTAGACCCACTGGTTACAGAGATATTTAAATTAAACAATTCAGAACTCGAACTAAGGACTACAGGTATACAGCATAAACCCTGTGGACCCCGCTAACCATATGTAAGTAATAAAGTTTATCCGAACTCTCTATCATAATTAGTTTCGGAGTTATTCTAATATAAGCAGTACTCTTTTGTGCAGAGTTTGATTAGGGACCATTGATAAAACTACAAGTCACAGACAGTCAGTAAGGGCATGGACACCCCTTACCAGGCGGTTAAAGGTACTATCACTTGTCTTTCCACCCCTAGTCGGCATCCCATTGTTTACGCACCCTCTTTATTTATCACATGCAGGTGTGCCGGCGTCTTGTGACAGGGGTTTGACAGGTCATCAATCAAGTAGTAGTTGGTAAAAGGTTCCCCTATCCCTTATCCCGCCCCTTTCAATTTATATGCAAATTAGATATTCTATTGTTCCAGGACGCCCATTTACCAACTACTACTTGATTGATGACCTGTCAAACCCCTGTCACAAGACGCCGGCACACCTGCATGTGATAAATAAAGAGGGTGCGTAAACAATGGGATGCCGACCAGGGGTGGAAAGACAAGTGATGGTACCTTTAACCGCCTGGTAAGGGGTGTCCATGCCCTTACTGACTGTCTGTGACTTGTAGTTTTATCAATGGTCCCTAATCAAACTCTGCACAAAAGAGTACTGCTTATATTGGAATAACTCCGAAACTAATTATGATAGAGAGTTCGGATTAACTTTATTACTTACATATGGTTGGCGGGGTCCACAGGGTTTATGCTGTATACCTGTAGTCCTTAGTTCGAGTCCTGAATTGTTTAATTTAAATATCTCTGTAACCAGTGGGTCTAGAGAGGTGAAATAACCTTTATATGGTTATGCTTCTCATAGTTAATCATATGCTGACAACGTGTAGCTCAAGGGTCCCTGGTTCAGTTCCCATCGTCCATTGAATTATGTAATTGTGTTCTATTTCTGATCTACTGCACATAGAACAGCAGGGGAAAGCGCAGGTTTTTTTTCATTCAACATATGCTGTGAATGATTTATGATTCCGTATCCTACAGACCCGTGGTTCGATAACCGCTTCTGTCGCAATAACTTGAATCTTAAATAACTCTTGAACTAATAACGTTAGCGCAATGAAATAGCGTATACATATATACTTTAGGTCTGAATTGTTGTTGAAATGGTAATTTACGCCTTAGGATCAGGGTTCAAATTTCGGTGGGATAATATAAATACCTTTGAATATAAATGCTTTTAGGCGTGTTGACAAGCTCACCCCATAAGATCACACATCATGACTTGTCTCATGTTGAGAAGAGATGTTTACCTTAACCGATTTACATAGACTTTCAAATCAAAATACTTAATCACAAAGTTTAATATATAAGCATGAGACTCAGATAACAAGATGGCCGTAATAATTTAACTTAAGAAAAGAGAACGGATGCCCGTAGCAACAAACATAAATAGGTTAAAATATATCAAAAGGGTTCAAGAAGGTGTGTTTGAGGATGAAGTGAAGGATTCTAAGGGTGCCCCGTGGATCAGTTAAACGGTGTAATAGATGAACTTGAGAAAAAATAGAACTGTTATGTTAAGATATGTGTGAAAAGAATCAAGAACACGTGGTTGAAGATGACGGAGAGGTGTCTACGGGTGGCAATGGGAGCTCCTAATGTAACTTTAAAACTAAAAGGCGGAGCTTAGTCGTGTTTATACTCGTTTGAATTGTCTAAATTTTATCTTCAAATCTAACTATTTATTTCCTTTTTCAATTTTAATTTGTCTAATTTTTTCTCTCATGTGAATTGTATAGTAGTTAAAGAATAATCGAAAACTGGAAAATTAATAGAGTTTTCTTTTAGGTTTTCTCCAATAGTAGAACCATCTTCGAACCCCTGTGGTAGCAAGATAATAGTTTTCTTTTATGTTTTCTCCGATAGGAGCGCCACCTTCGAACTACAAAGGTGGTGGTGGTGGTGTGATGAAGTTTTTCCTTTAGGTTTTCTCCGATAGGAGTGCCACCTTCGAATCCCGTTGGTGGAGGGGATGATGAAGTTTTCTATTAGGTCTGTGCTAAGTGTATAAAGAGAGCTTGATCGATCTTAGATTGTAATTACGCTAGTGTGTTTATAGCATAGCGGATCAGCTTCTACAGTGAAATTCATCATCAGTAGCGCTGATAACTTATCAAGGTGAAGAAGAGAAGTGAAAAGTGTATCAAGACACTCACTTGGCAACATATTCCCCGAGAATTAGCCTGCACACAACAAAAACTATAGCGATGGAAGCTCTGTTAGACACTATACCTGAAAATAGGTGTAGCATATGTGCAAAGAGTTTCCTGAAAAGCTACAATAAAAAGAGACATGAGCTGGTATGTGGCCGATTTTACGAATGTAAACATTGT
Organism: Mantis religiosa; assembly: GCA_030765055.1. NCBI lineage: Eukaryota > Metazoa > Arthropoda > Insecta > Mantodea > Mantidae > Mantis > Mantis religiosa. The sequence continues at coordinate 121,734,877 of CM060949.1, read as the reverse complement.
GGTAATGTTTATGATACTGAGAATCGCAGAGATACTCATCAAGAACGATGCGAGAGAATAACTGCTCCTAAGAAACTCAAGATCGAGCCTACCAAACATAAATTGCTGTTAATGGTTCCTGATGAAGACGATGTCGTAGAATATGAAACAGCTTTCCAGGATCGACTGAAATCATATTTCATCCAGTGCTCTACATGCCAAGACCTGAATACATATCTCCAGGAATCAAAACAGCGGATAATTCAAGCCGTTCAGAAGCAACTGAGGATGCATAAAAGTGTGAAAATTAACCTCATGGCTGAATGTCGGTTTGTGAATGCCGTTGGTGACACTACTGATAAAGCCTTTAAAACACCAAATCAAGCAATATTTTTAGAAAGTGACTTGGACGCCATATTGGAAAGTAAATTCAAGAAACTTTGTACTGAAATGGAGGAAAGTCAACTTAAAGGAAGCAGCTGGGCTTTATTAGCTGTTGATGGTGTGCGTGTTAGGATCAACAAGAATAATGGTCTAAAAGGGAGCAGTTACATCCCTCTACCGGCTATTGTTGGAGCTAAAGGAGCCTGTATAAATCCGCACAACTATAATGATGAGAAATGTTTTATGTACGCCGTACTTGCCAAGTTCATTCACAAGGATCCTCAACGTGTTAGCAAGTATAAGAATCTTCAAGAAAGATATGACTTTAGCTGCGTCTCATTTCCTATGAGTTTGAGTGACATCCCGAAATTTGAACGAAAAAATAACATCTCTATAAATGTTTTCGGTTTGGATGAAAAGAATCAAGTGTTTCCTATGAAAGTTGTCAATGAAGAACTGACTGAGCATCGCGACCTGCTTCTATTAAGCAATTCAGCTGGACGTCATCATTACGTTTATATAAAGAATTTCGAGAGACTTATTCATCAACAAAAAACCAAATGTGAGGGAAAACTCTACATCTGCAAGCGCTGTTTTACGCACTTTGATTATCGAAATGGAGGAGTTGAGAGGTTAAATGAACATAGAAAATTATGTAGCCAACACGGAGTTGCTAAGATTGTTATGCCAACTAAGGAGAAATCTATTGTTAGATTCAAGAATCATGAAAGGATGTTGAAATTACCTTATGTCATATACGCTGACTTTGAAAGCATTCTTACCCCTTACCACGGGTGTTCTTCTAATGCCGAAACGTCTTATACAGTTCCATATCAGAAGCATATTCCTATGAGTTTCTGTGTTTATGTCAAATCCTCAGCTACAATTGAAGGTTTACAGACTGATCTTCCTACTGAGCCCTATGTATATCGTGGTTATGGTGCTGCACCGAAGTTTATGGAGTATGTAAGTTCTCTCGCAAAGAAAATTAATGCTGTATACAAAACTGGTGCTCCATTAACTCTGAGAGATAAGCAACAAAAATCATTCGAATCTTCTACAGAATGCTACTTATGTGGTAAAGAATTTACCGACGATAACTGGAAAGTACGAGATCATGATCATATAAGTGGTGAATATCGAGGAAGTCTACATAATCAGTGTAATCTAGCGTGTAAAACGCCTAATTATAATCCTGTCTTCATACATAACCTGAGTGGATATGACTCCCATTTCATTGTTAAGGAGTTAGGCTGTACTAGCGATAGAGAAGTTATTCCTAGCTCTGAGGAAAGTTATATATCATTTTCCAAGTATGTTGGTGACATTAAACTTCGTTTTGTGGATACCTATCGCTTCCTTAGTACCAGCTTGGATAAACTAGCAAAAAATCTAACATCATATCCTGAAACCCAGAAGTACTTTGGAGCAGAGAAGATCGAATTGATGATGCGTAAAGGTGTGTTTCCCTATGATTACGTTACATCATGGGATGTTTTGAGTGAGACAGAACTTCCTCCGAGAGAAGCATTCTACAGTAAGTTAAACAGAGAAGAAATTAGTGATGCAGAGTATCAGCATGCAAAAACCGTATGGAGTCACTTCAACATCAGAACACTAGGCGACTACAGTGACCTCTACTTAACTTCGGATGTCCTTCTACTAGCAGATGTGTTTGAAACATTCAGAGAGCAGACCCTGAAAACACATAAAGTTGATCCCGCACATTATTATACATCACCCGGACTTACGTGGGATGCAATGCTGTTGTACACAGGAATTGAACTGGAATTACTACAGGATTATGACCAGCTACTCATGGTTGAAGCAGGTATAAGAGGAGGATTATGCCAAGTTTCTCATCGGTATGCAGAAGCGAACAATCACTACATGAAGGAGTATGACTCAAGTAAACCCTCTCAATATATTACGTACGAGGACGCAAATAATCAATATGCGTGGGCTATGGGGAAGGCCCTTGCTTACGGGAGTTTTAAGTGGGTTTCTCCTGAAGATATCAACCTAGATATACTACGAGAAGATGACCCTCTCGGATACATCTTAGAAGTGGACCTTCAATATCCTACAGAACTCCATGACCTGCACAATGATTTACCGTTCCTACCTGAGTGTATCAAGCCCCCGGGTTCTTCTACAAGGAAACTAATTCCTCACCTTGGATCACGAACTAGGTATGTGGTGCATTACATGACCTTGAAGCAAGCCCTTAGTCATGGGTTACAACTGACTAAAATCCATCGGGTGCTACAATTTCAACAGTCATGTTGGTTAAAGCCTTATGTCCAATTCAATAACGGACTACGACAAGGATCTAGAAATGATTTCGAGAAGGATCTGTACAAACTTTTTAACAATGCCATGTTCGGAAAAACTATGGAGAATATAAGAAACCGAATGAATATACGACTTGTTACCGATTGGAAGACATTGGAAAAGCTGGTTGCTAAGCCTACGTTCATTGATCGAACTATATATGGACCTAATCTGGCTGCAGTACACATGGCTTCGCGAGAGATAGTGTTCGACAAACCTATATACATTGGGATGTGTGTGCTGGATATCTCAAAAACCTTGATGTATCAATATCATTATGATGTGTTATTGCCGTATTAGGGGACTGAAAATCTAAAACTCATGTACATGGATACAGACTCTTTCATCCATAGAGTGACTACAAATGATATATACCAAGATAAGTTACGCTTTCTTGAACATCTGGATACTGCTGATTATCCTGTCGACCATATATGTCATTCTACAAAAACAGGAAAGTTTTGGGAAAATTTAAAGATGAAGCCAATGGAAAAATTATTCGTCGTTTTGTAGGGCTCAGATCTAAGATGTATGCTCTCGACATAGATGGAGGGGTCATCAAGAAGATTAAAGGCATAAAGTGTAGCGCAATCAGGCAGTACATCAACTTCGATAGCTATGTGGAATGTCTTAAAACCCAAAAGATCCTAAGAACTCCTATGAACTTAATCCTATCCCGAAAACATAATGTTTCTACAGTTGAAGCTAATAAAATAGCCCTATCGCCTCATGACGACAAGAGAGTGATTGCTGAGGATGGAGTATCAACATACGCGTACAGACACTATAGTATTGCAGAAAGTGTGCAACAGGGGACAACTTAGATCAGAAGATAACGGTTATCTCTGTAAGCTAAGCTACAGAATGAATATTTACACAAGTGACATCTATCCTACGACTCTCATGACGCCTGAGGAAGAAAGAAGAAATAACAAAAATGGAGGAAGGCGTTAACTCTGCCACTAGGATTAAATTCTAGTGCTGGTCTCCAGCCCAGATAAAAGAGGAGAGGCGTCTACTACTGAACTACAAGCTAACTGAACGCACTTTAGTTAATGTTAAAATAGGTAAATTGAAAAAGTAACTACTATCTCGTAATCTGAAATATCCTTGAAAAACCTTTTACTTAGTTATAAAATGATTTAAGTAACTGAACTTGGTCTAAAAAAATCCTTGAAACACCCATAAACCTCATAACATCTGAAAAAGCTTGAAAATAGCATAAGAACATTGGTTTAGCGTTACGACTTATTACAAGACGATGCAGAGGGGGTAAAAGCTTTAAAAGAGGCACAAGAGTATAAAGATATCAATCTGCATGAAAATACGTATAGAAACTCTACGCCTAGACCATTGCAAATATACCTCTAAGAGTAACGAAGATATCTCTAGCTGGAAAACCTTTAGCTATGAAACCTATAGCTCTTAATCCTAGAGCTCCGAGATCATACCTCAATACCTAACCTCCGGATCCCACAGTTTTAACCTCCTGACCAGCAACCTTTAGCTACGAAGCTTATAACTCTTAACCCTAGAGCCCTCAGATCATACCTCAATACGTAGCCTCCAGAACCTACAGCCTTAATCTCTAGACCGAGAGATCTAACCTTGAATCCATTCGACCTAACCACTAAACCTACTACAGCCTTTAACCTTCAGACCAGCAACCTTTAGCTATGAAGCCTACAACTCTTAACCCTAGAGCCCTCAGATCATACCTCAATACGTAACCTCCAGATCCTACAGCCTGGAACTCTAGACCGAGAGATCTAACCTTGAATCCATACGACCTAACCACTAAACCTACAGCCTTTAACCTTCAGACCTGCAAACGTAAGCTATGAGACCTACATGCTTTAAACCCCAGGCCCTAAGATCGTGCCTCAAGACCTAACTATGTGACCAAAAGGAATGAGGACCATAACAAATATACATAGCCTTTCAGATCAAAAAGACAATCAAAAAGCCTAAGATATAAGCATAAGACCTCAAAACATAACAAGGTGGAACAGAGTTCCTGAAAGCATAGAGAAGGTACGAAAAACAAGAAACTCTAGCAACAAAAGAACTTCAATTTTTCGGAAAACAGAAGCAGATACACAAAGGGTTAAATTTACTGTATAAAGATCTGTAATCAGCATATATACCTCTTGCGGTGACAAAGATAGCTCTAACATCGACATGCCTCAAAAATTTGCATCATACATACAAGTAGTTAGCATTAGACAAAATAGTTGAGCTTAAAAGATATGGGTTAGATAGAGAAGAAAAGAAACATGCTTAGGATAGGTTAAGGAGGTAAGAATAGGACAGCTTAATAGCAGAATCAAGTAAGTTGAACAATGATCAAGAAGGTAAAAGCAAGGGATATATTAGGTTAGGTTAAAGTGGCAGAATAGAGAAACTTAAGTAAAGAGAACAATTAGGTTAACAGATGCAACAAAGGAAGCCATTAGCAAAACACAGCTAGGTTACAATAAAGAATGATGAAAGAAGGTAGAAATGAATGAGTATATTAAGTTAGGTTAGTTTATAATAGGATGACATAGTAAAGCATAAATGTAGGACTTGCCTCGAGATTAACCGCCTTTAAGCGCTGGACTAGCAAACTGAACTTCAAATTCATAAGACCATACCTCAGCCCATAAAATGTAGTTAAAAGACCCTACGGCCTTTATCCTCTAGACCAACAACATTTAGCTATGAACCCTACAACTCTTAACCCTAGAGCTCCAGATCATACCTCAGGATCTACCCTCCAAATCCTACAGCTATTAACCTCCCAGACCAGCGACCTTGACCTGTGAAAACCTGAAGCTCTTAACACAAGAACCCCCCTGATCATACATAGATATCTAACCTCTAGATCCTACAGCTCTCAACCATCCTGACCAACAGACTTTACCTAAGAAACCCTACAACTCTTAACCCTAGAGCCTCAGATCATACCACAAGAGCTAACCATTAAATTCTACAGCTATTAACATCCCATACCAACAGCCTCAACTGTGAAAACCCTGCAACTCTTAGGCTGATCATGCCTCAAGACCTAACCTCTAAGTCCTATAGATATTAACCTCCCAGACCAACAGTCTTTACATAAGAAACCCTGCAGTTCTTAACCCTAGAGCCTCAGATCATAGCTCAAGACAAGCCCTGATCACACCTCAAGACACAGCATTATAAGGTACAGCAAATTAAGAGGATTGACTGCCTACCTAAACACTGTCTAAATCCACTAAAAATACCGATTGCGCATGGCCGCCATCTTGCTCTTTTGGGTCTGTGCTGGAACCGTCCATTTTTAACTACTCCTGTCTTATACCAAAATAGTTTTTAGTAACAATATAAGTATTTAAAGAATGAGAACTTGCCTGACGTTCTGTGAGATCCAAGGAAACAGCAATTTCATATCTTCGCAGTCGGGTCAGATAGTTGGAGTGTGCAAATTCTTCCTCTAACTCCTGAATCTGCTGCTTTGTAAAAGCGGTGCGTTCTTTGCGTGGTTTTCCTGCGTTGTTACGGCCCTCTGTGAACAGCAAAGACACATTATGACTGCTTCTATGAAACTCATTATCTTCATGATGCCTCTGTACTTCAGACAGTTACCACCAAGATCGTTTAAATCAAAAGGCCAATGTAGAAACTCAGACATTTTCTACCCATTGTGAGCTTATATCTACGCTATTCTTCATGTGCACATTCTATTGCATTCTTCTACCCATATTGTGTTATTAATAAGAGCTTCTTGTCTAAAAATGACGTTATACTTAGCAACATGAACTTAGTTGCATATAGCAAGCATTCAATATTTATATCAAGAAAATGAACTCATGGGAAGGAAAACAGGAAACAAAAGTAGCAGCAAACTTCCAAAGTAGTGTATAAACTTAGGCTTTCACGGCCGGAGTCTAGACGAATAAAACTACTTCTATTTGCCGGGCTTGTAGTTTTTTTGTGTGTGTGTAATTTACGTCCTCGAACGATGAATGGAATGGGTGAAATGATGCTCAAATGAGTCCGGGGTCCATGGAGCTTAGAGTTACCCGACATTCGCCTTACAGGATAAGGGAAAACCCCGGAAAAAACCTATCCAGGTAACTCACCCTGACCGAGATTCGAACTCGGGACCTCTTGAACGTGAGGCAGACATGCTACCACCACGCTACCCAGGCGAGCTGCCGGGCTTGTCCGGCTTGTAGGCCGTGGTCTAGAAGGCATCGAAGATACCGACGTTTCACCAAGTTTCGACGTGATTCGAGCTTCAGCCAGGAGGCTACTGATCACTTTATCCTGAGGATGCCAAGCGTAGTACTTGGTGAAACGTCGGTATCTTCGATGCCTTCTAGACCACGGCCTACAAGCCCGGCAAATAGAAGTAGATTTATTATTCCAAAGTAGTCTATGAAATGAAGTACTTGAAAATGTAAACATATAACAAAGATTACTTTAAAATGCTAACACTATAAAAATATTATATAGAAATTAAAAATTTTAGTTATATCTGCTTAGGAACTTTTTGTGCCACACGTTTTTGTCTCACTGTTTTGGTTCCCTAATTACACAAAATTCATGAGACTACCGAACACTTTATGAGATATTCACAAAAATGTAATACATTCGGTTTCTTATGAAAAAATATAGTAACATTTATGGTAAAATCCAAAATACATGTATTAAGCAAAATAAGTGTACGTTTAAGAAAAAAAACAATAAAACTTTCCAGTGATACAATTATCTACTTCAAGTTGGAGAAATTTTAGGAAAATCTCTTTACTGGATGGGAAAAAAAAACTTGGTTGAAAGTAAGTCTATCTTCTTGCTGCGAAAAAAAAAAATCCTGAAAGACACAGTCACCACTCATGCAGAAATAATACATTTTGAAAACCTAGAATTGCTGTGTCACCCATATAAAAATACCTACCCTTTCCATATTGATATTGTTTGTGGAAAATAAAGAAAAATTTGTGCTCAGTGAAGATATATATGACAAAATGACAAAAAAACAATAACACCAGCTTCGGCACTATCTTATTATCAGAAATGTGTTTATTATGAGTCTATTTCAATATACATAGAATAGTCTTCCCACCAAACTAAGATTGTAATTAACAGCGTTAAGTGCTATCGATTTCCAATTTATAATGTCATTCTTTGAAATGAGTCTACGTTTACCTAAAACTGCTCATCGCATAATGTATGGTTGTATAATTTGTGTCAACATTGGCAGGTGAATCATTTATGTAAGGTGAGTTTATCAAGATTATTTTTCACTTGGAGCTACTCCCTGGAAACTGTTTGCAGAATTTACAAGACTGTGCAATGAGGACGTCTTTTAAACCTGGCCGCATGAACGGAAACAAGTCTACTGATTTTTTATTATATGTTACACATCGTTGCTGCAGACAGCAACATGAACCTGGAAATACAACAGTAATGTTCGATTTCACCAACAGATGTTAAGACTTAACACGAGTTTAGCAATAGTTAAAACAAAAATTGCATTTCACCAACAAGTGTTAGCGTAACACTCGTGTTAAATCTCTTGTTAAACTAACAAGCCAAGTTTCTGATGTTAAGTCCTTAACAATTGTAAATAGTAAAGATGGCAAGCATGAACTACGCTGTTGATGTCGATTTGCTATATTTAAGACCGTCTAAATGGCATTCGTAATAGAGTACGGCCTATGAGGAGAAATGATTTCGAGGAGCTATCCGAAGAAAAATTTTTACGGAGGTATAGACTGTCGAAACATATTACTATGAAGGTTACTGTGGAAGTACAAGTGAGGCTAGAACATGCATCGAAAGGAATATGGCAATCTCGCCTTTGATTCAAGTATCAATAACCTTGCTATTTTATAATTTTATTTATTATGTCCACCTTCCGTCTTGAAAGGTTCAAGTCACTAACCCTGCTTCGCACCTCGTTTTAAATTTACGTAATAATGAGTTAGAATATGCATCGAAAGTAATATGCCGATCTCGCCTTTGCTTCAAGTATTAATAATTTTGAGATTTTATAATTCACTGAATTATGTGGATAATAAACTGTCCACCTCCCGTCTTGAAACGTTTAAGGCAATTGTCCTTCGCACCTCGTTTTAAATTTAGGTAATACTGACAAGTTCTTTGGTGCTTGTAGTAGTAACACATGCATTTGAATAAATTCGTTTCCAATATTTTCATCGTGACATGTTTCTCTTTTACATTCACCGCATCCTTCCTCTTGTTTTCCACGATATCTTTACACTTCGTCGCCAATTCAATTAACAATTCTTTCTCCATCGATGAGAAATATGTCTTACGGCTTTATTTATGATTTTGTTCATCCGCCATTTTTCAGCTTGTGCAGACGAAAATGAAAACAAAAGCGCATCGCAGTACGTTCAGAAAATAATACGATTCATCCATAGCCTTCTATAGCTGTGATATTTACAAGTTTCTTGGCGTTAACACAGGTTTGTTAACATTTTCAGAAAACAGGTTGGTGAAATGCAAGAAATTTAACATTAGTGTTAGCGCTATAACAATTGTTACGTTACATTTGTTAACGTTGATTTTAAAATCTGTTGGTGAAATCGGGCATAAGCCAACTGGTGCTAATTTCCAACCTGAATCCTAAATGAAGAGGTTGTTAGTAGGATATAAGCCGCTGCATTATTGCTTCTCTGGACAGGTATCCAGAATTCTAAGAGTTATCAAGAAGACCTTCGACAGATTTTGCCAATATTACTTTACCTACTTTATGTTTACATTACGCACGTAAATTAGGCATGGTTAGAACATAAACTTGTGGTACAAGTATTCAGCATTGCTAGGTGTTTTATCCTTCGTGTTATTCAGAAGGCCTTTTATTTCCTAATAGATGTGTACTGTGTTTTAAAACTTTACCCAGCCACTGCGCTAATATATAAGTAGGTATATAGTTTTCAACCTCGCTAAGTATTCCAATAAACCGCCGGAAGAAACTACCCCCTATTGCGCGCTCTATTGAAAGTTTTGTGGACGCAAAGCATAGACCTAGATAGCTAACACTCATTTGTAACACTCGATGTAGGCGCTCTATACAGATATCTGCTTTCTTCAATTTGTTAGAACTATCGACACGGCGTACAGTAGTGGCCTCTGCTGCGACGTCGAAGGACGAATTAAAAATGACCACCCAGGATAGAATTTCCTCAACATAAATTAAGTAAGCAGCAATTATTATTATCATTATAAACATTCAGAAGTAGTATAAACATTTAGATCTATTGTTGATAACAAAATGGTACAAATTCCTAAGTGTATGGAATGTGCAATGTGAGAGAGAAGGAATGTGAAGGGAACATCAAGTTGTTCGGCAATATTCTCTGCGGATCTAACAACTTGGTGTGAAAACATTCGCGCGAATCAAGTAGCAGTAGACCAAAAGCATAGTGCTGATACGATTATGCGTAAATTAGAAATTAGTATTTTTGGAACTGCAACGTTGGAGCTTTACTGAAAATTAATCATTCCTTCCATCTCTAATTTATTACTTGTAAATTTATTTTGACATTACTTTTGTAACTCTAGATCTTCAACACATACGTAGGTGTATTACTAATGCTTATTTAAATATTTTAACAATTGAAAACATCAGTTGCTGCTAAACACACTTCATTTACACTTAGATCCTCAGTATAGCACAAAGGTTACACTTGAGACACTGTTACATGCACTCACAGCAGAACATAACTGATCTATCGATTCAGTCAAAACTGAACTGCACTCTGTACTCTCCAATGAACTGAAGTGTCACTGTCGAATGTCTATTGGGTACTAGCCAGCTCCTTAAATATGAACGGAATACAAAGTGACTTCTGGAAAATGAACTTATCCGAAAAGGCCATAACGAGTCCTCTGGAGGGGGGAAGCGCTACAGAATGACTGTTGTGTTATGGGAGAGACCGGCCATTAGCTGCTTCTACGTCAGGTAGTCGGGCGGGTATGCAATGACCGAAACTGTTAGTAAATAGCTTCGCGTCGAATATGAGGAAAAAAAGCTGTCCGAGAAATAAGCAGTTGGAGCATTGTTTGGTACTTGAGTTGACTGGTTTGGTTTTAAGAAATCTAAGAATGTGGAAAAAGTCGGTCAGGTATATCATGTAGAGATTACATATTACCGTTTTGACCACAGAATTGTCTGCTTGTCTAAATAATTGGGCCGTTGTGATAAACGTCATTACTGCTGATAAGGGGAAGCCAGTTTAGGTATGCCGAAACATTAGACGCTGCCACTGAAGGATCTGAGTGAAACAAAGACCCAATAAATGTGGCGGAAGATTAACAAGTAAAGGAAGTGATATCCTGAGAATTTTGGGGCACCCGATGAAGCCTAATTAGAGGTGAAAACTCGCATTTAACGGGGAAAAAAAGAGCTCAGAAAGACAATTCTTAAACATAATTCCTTTAAAAAAATAATAACAAAGCTGACTTTAAACAGTCTAATCTGATCGGTAGTATACAGTTTTTGATAATCCAAAGCCTGGTAAAGGTATACCGCAAATCAGTGTTTTAATGAGGTACTTTTCAACATTGTTACAATTAAGGTCAAGTTAATTTTCAGTTTTAATTATAACTGAAAAACTACAGCAGTAACTCTAAAGATGTTCCTGACTGCTTATTTCAAAGTATATATTGCTGTTTGTGAAGGAGCTTTGATTTATCAATTTTGGTTTCAACAATTCGTACTACTAATTCAAAATTTGTACTTTTTTATTTCTTTATTATATTTAAATTATTAATATTGACTTTTATGTTGACGAAATTTAAGATAGAATTTCTAGCCCCCCAGTATGTCTCTTGCCGCGTGTGTGTATGTGTGTATACGTAAAACTAAACTAAAAATATAGAAGTGTGAAAAATACTTAGTTTCATATCTGAGTTAGACCTTCTTAAGCATGAATATCAAGGATGTTGAAGAAACTGCCCCTCCCCAGAACAAGAAAGAACAAATTCACAAATGTACACCCCTAATGTGGGTATAGTTTTTCTGTTTCAGTTGTACCTACTCCAGAAGGTTGAGCACCTTTTTCGCGACACTGAGAAAACATTTATGTAATCTTGCGTTGTAATTACTATTTGTGTAGCAACGTTTAAAGCGTTTTCAAGTCTTGTGTTCTTCTTCCTGTTAATTAGAAGGAAGTGCATCTAAATAGACATGAGGACCTCAAACTCAACATGGAATCCGTAGCACGGTGGGTTATGTCCCACATAGCTTATGCTACGCACCCGAGTGCCGATTTAACTCAAGGCTGCTTAATTTGATCGACCGACAAGAATGTAAGTCACTCATCTAACTTCATCTCATCCACTTCTTATTGCTATCTCTAAATCCACATTTGTCTAGGGTCGAAAATGTGTGGTTTGAATGCGCGCGTATAACAAGTTGCTTCAGTTTTAAAATCAAACTAAATTAATTTTGCATGATATACAAAACATTGACGCAAGAATAATACACCAAAAAACTATAATGTTAAAATAAATTACAACACTGAATCTTAAAGAACATATATTACTTAAAGTATTAATACATTTAGTGTTTGATGCCAGTTTTAACAGTTTTAAGTAAATAATTAACATATTTAATTAATATGAAGATAAATTGAGGATGTCTCGAGTGCTATTGGCAGGTTATCTGTTACGTAGCTGTGATGCGTATGGTCTTTCTAATTATTACATTTATTTTTCAACCATTAATAAGTTTATATAATTCGTGCTTAACTCAAGGCACTTTTCCAAAATGTTTAAAGATTTCAAGAGTAATTCCTATACTTAAAACAGGTGGTGTTAAAGACTTAAAAAATGTATCTCCAATTATCTCGTATCCATCCATCTTCTCAAACATTTTTGAATACATAACGTATGATCAAATTTACCCTAATTTTGAGAATAATCACTTAATATCTCCATTGAAATTCGGCTTTAGATCTGGCAAATCCACCTCTTGGCTCTTGAACATTTTGTCAAATATGTGATTCAAGCTTTTAAAGAAAAAACGTTTGTGTCACTTATTCTCTGTAATTTATCCAAGGCTTTCGACTGCGTTGTGCCTGAGTTGCTGGTTCGTAAATTAGAGTATTTGGCCTCTCAAGTAATTATCTTGAGCTATTTAAGTCATACTTGTCAAATAGGCAGCAATTTTTATCCACGGGTAACAATAACTCTCTTTGCTTGTGTATAAAATATGGAGTACCCCAGGGTTCCGTTCTTGGTCACTTCCTATTTTTCATTATGATTAATGATCTTTCCACTAATATTTCTGACTTGCCTATATTGTATGCTGATGACACCACGCTTCGAGTTAGACATGCTTTAAGTGAACTTGACTTTTTCTCTAGCTTAATCCTTAACATAGCTCAACACTGGTTTTCAATTAATGGATTTTTATTGAATCAAAACAAAATTAAATTTATGTACCTTGGGTTAAGATAAATATCCAACAGCACTTCTCAGTACGTTAATTTACTAGGTTTTAAGCTGGATACCAAGCTCACATGGAAAACCCTGTTTTTGAAGTATGTAATAAAATTACTCTCACTATATTTTTACTTTATAAACTAAGATCTGCTCTTCCATTCGATGGTTTGAAAAATATTTATTTTACTCTTATTCACACTCATATATCATATGCTATATGCTTATGGGGACACTCCCCTCAATTAAGGATATTTAATTTGTCAGAAAAGGGCATTAAGAATTATTTTGAATAAATGTTCAACCGACCCATGTAAATAATTGTTTAACTGAAAATTTTATCTGTTGTTCATCTATATATATTCTGTTTTGTTGTATATACATAAAACAAATACGAGTACATAATGAGATCTGATGTTCACAGTATTCATACGAGAAACCATTTTAAATTACATATTCCTAGTTGCAGATTACATTTGACAGACAGTACTTCTTTTTACAATACTGTTAATTTCTATAATGCAAACAATGTACCTTTTAATCTGTTCAAAAGGAAAATTTATCACTGGCTTTTATTAAGATCTTTTTATTCACTTGGTGAATTCACATCATATGTACCTACCTGATGTAAATGTATTTTATTCATGACGATGTCTTATTCAATGTACTTGATCTCAGACAAATAAATTATTATTATTATTATTATTATTATTATTATTATTATTATTATTATTATTATTATTATTATTATTATTATTATTATTATTATTATTATTATTATTATTATTATTATTATTATTATTATTATTATTATTATTATTATTATTATTATTATTATTATTATTATTATTATTATTATTATTATTATTATTATTATTATTATTATTATTATTATTATTATTATTATTATTATTATTATTATTATTATTATTATTATTATTATTATTATTATTATTATTATTATTATTATTATTATTATTATTATTATTATTATTATTATTATTATTATTATTATTATTATTATTATTATTATTATTATTATTATTATTATTATTATTATTATTATTATTATTATTATTATTATTATTATTATTATTATTATTATTATTATTATTATTATTATTATTATTATTATTATTATTATTATTACTATTATTATTATTACTATTATTATTATTACTATTATTATTATTATTATTATTATTATTATTATTATTATTATTATTATTATTATTATTATTATTATTATTATTATTATTATTATTATTATTATTATTATTATTATTATTATTATTATTATTATTATTATTATTATTATTATTATTATTATTATTATTATTATTATTATTATTATTATTATTATTATTATTATTATTATTATTATTATTATTATTATTATTATTATTATTATTATTATTATTATTATTATTATTATTATTATTATTATTATTATTATTATTATTATTATTATTATTATTATTATTATTATTATTATTATTATTATTATTATTATTATTATTATTATTATTATTATTATTATTATTATTATTATTATTATTATTATTATTATTATTATTATTATTATTATTATTATTATTATTATTATTATAAAATGCAGTCTCTTTGTGTATTCACTGACCATCTCAAACGATAAGCTGTATTGCTCTTATATTTGAATGGTGTTGGAAAAAAGTGAAAGTAGCAAAGTTCCTTCCCCCCCCCCCCCCCCCCGCCCAAAAAAATGAACACTCACTGCCCGACATCCCGTACTACGAATCACTGACCAGATGAGTCATTTTACCCGGATTTAGTTGCTCATGTAGCAGTTATAAAAAGCTCTGTGTCTGCCTGTGTAAGTGTATGTGTTCGTCCATTGCCGTAAAGATGCGCACAATTAGGCCACTAGTAACTTACTTCTCTTATCTTATGTGCTATTTTTGTTATTCAAGGTTTCCAGATATATACTGGAATACAAAGCACTGCTCAGTATTTTACTTCGCTTCATTCATTAAAGAAACGCCCAACGAGAGAGAATGAGTAAATAATTAAGCTGCCCATTAACTCTGTGAAGAAACCCCAAAAACTAGTATACTTGTACAATTTTGTTACCCTTTCTCTTCGGTTCTGATTATATAACAACTCACTGGAATCATTTTAAAACCTTTATTTATGTTTGCGCCACTGAATCTGTAAACAACCAGTAAGCTGTCAAATGAAATAAGATAAATAAAAACTAAAAGTTAACGTGAAATTAAGCTTGCCTGGACGTTTTTAATATTATGTAAAAAATTTTAGTATGCTACGTCAATATAAGCCTGCAAGTCTCTTGACACTGGTTCTCAACAACCGGTAACATAACTGTAACGAAAACAATGAAATGCATATATTCAGATGACAGCATTCACAGTCGATGGAAGCCTTCGAAAACGGGAAAGAAGGCTTGGACAAGTTTTAATTTCCCAGGTACGGGTTACATTTATATTGTGTACATTAGACGTTTTGCTGTCGAGAAATTATTCAAGTTGGCCGTGCCATGAAACAGCCCTTATAATCAGGGGCGGCTTCTGAGGTAGTGCCGTTGTGCCATGGCAATCTGTATTAAAACGAAGGAAAGAGAAGTGTATAGGAATTGCGCAAAAAAGATTGCTTCTGAGTATCTGCTCCCTCGTGTGAATAGGCGTGTTAAACGCAAGCGCTCTGTCCTGGTTGTTTTCCGTGGCTTGGCGCCGATTCCAGAAGGGTACCATCTACGCTCATAAGCGTCTGTGTTACGGCGTAGGATGTGTGCTTATACACGGCTTCTTATGGGAGAAGGTAGTGCCGAGATTTCTCTGGTACATAATTACGCTTTATCCGCTAGATTGCAGTAAAGCACAGGACTTCAGATAACTGTCCCTCGGTCACGAAATCGTACACGAACACTTCGTATTACATTCTCCATGAATTGTATTATCAAACTTTTGCTGTGCTTGTTACACCTGTGCTTAACAAGAGTACGGATGCAATAAATATCTATTTCCGTTTCCCTGTACGTTCTGTTTGGTATAGTATATTATAAAACAGGATGGAATACTGATAAGATTACATAAATTGGTACACATAATCATATTTTAACAACCCTTATTTATTTTTTTATTCATTCATTTATTATTTATTATTAATTTATCCATTCATTTATTATTTATTTATTTATGTATGGCACCGTCAATACAATGCCTCACCGGCCGTCCCTGCTTATAATCCTCTGTCTGCCTAGTCGCAAGTTGCATTTTGACCCCACTTTAACGATGATTCGTTCTAGTTATTTTTCTTCAGTGAAACTAACTAGTTTACAGTCCCTATTATAACCACAGGATATCAAATATTCATATTTTGTTTCCATGGCAAAGAAGCTTAGGTAAGCGTAGTAAATGTTCCCGGAGAGTTATATTTTCTCGTAAAGCGCGTTTGAAGAATCTCATATTTAGTGAACATTTGGGAAACAATCCTAAAACTCCTAAGGAATACTCAGGAGGTCTTTCTAACAACATTAATTTTGTATATATTTAAAACAAATTTGAAGCGTTTCCTCAAATTCTCCGTATATTGAATGTCAAAGCGTATGTGCAGTGGTAAATCAATCCATTTAATCAAGTCTTAAAGCTGGTATATTTTAGATAGCTCTCGATTTAAATCAATTAAATCTGATCAATCCAAATTGAAATGAGTTGATAACTTTTTAAAATTGTTGAAGAATTTTAACATAGCACAGGCAGTGTTTCCCAGAAAAGTTAATATTTTTGCAAGACTCTACATAGAAATGTTCCTTAATTTTGAAAACGAATTTCAACCAAATTTAAATGTGTTGACAAGTTGTCTTAAAAACTCTGATTTATAAAATCTAAATTCTGTATTTGTAGTGCTTGTTTCATACATGGGATGGATATATGCATTAAGTTATATTAACAGGTCTTTGCAATAGAGAACGCATTAAGAATGATTAAATGTATTTGACAGATGAAGGTTTAAATGGAACGTGGTATAAAGTAACACATTCAGTTTGATAAAATAATATATTTGTTTGTACATAGCATTTCATAGGAAGTTCGAAAAAATACAATATGCTAAAATTCGTGTTCTTTAAAGACAACTTAACACGATTTCAAGTTACGCTATAATCAACAACAAAATATAAAAAAGAAAATATATATTTGGTTCAAATGTTTGTAAATTATTAACAATATAATTTGAATAGTAAAACTGTAAAATTTTGTAGTAATATCCCTCTAATCAACAGAACATTTCGTTTTATTCTGGAAATTTTAAATAGCAACACTGCATCAAATGTCATAAGATTTCATTGGAACTGCGAGATAATGTTTCTCGTACCTCACTTGTTTAAACAGAGACGCCTGACTAAACACGAAACTAATAAATTCGACAGAATGGCGCCTGACGTGCTATCATAGCAAAAAGAATTGCAGACATAAATATAGTCATAAAGCAAGGAGATACGCATGATCGCCATTCTAAACACACACGTAGACTAAATACCAGAGATGCACTCTTTACTCCGAGCAATGTAATCCTTGAGAACCATATACATCCAATAGAATAAAAAAACAACCATACAGTGAGGGATGGTTTAAAACGGGTACAAAATGCTTCAAACTCAAAATGTAAAAATAGGGCAAAAAGTATAAAATAAACTAAGTTCTGAAATTCACAACTGTATATCTATAATGAAATATGCATTCACGTTAGTCTTTCCTTATTAATCCATGTTTATTAGTTCTCAGGTTGCCGATGATTTTGGTAGTGGTGGTGGTGGTGGTGGTGGTGGTGGTGGTGGTGGTGGTGGTGGTGGTGGTGGTGGTGGTGGTGGTGGTGGTGGTGGTGGTGGTGGTGGTGGTGGTGGTGGTGGTGGTGGTGGTGGTGGTGGTGGTGGTGGTGGTGGTGGTGGTGGTGGTGGTAGTCGTGGTGTTTTTCCCGAAGGTATTAACAACTACAGTTCCTGTAAGGGCTTTCTAGGTAAGGTGATTTTATGGAGGATGAAAATCTCAGAGATTTCTGAATGCCAGGTGTGATATATTCGATTTGTTTTGGAAGCAATTCAAAAACAACTAATCTTTTTATGGAATGAAGATGAAGTTGGAGCTAAAAGACAACGGGTTGCATATATTACAAACATAAAAATAAAACATACTGCAGAATGTGTTTTAAAGTAGTTATGCACATAAACAACTAGTTCTCTATATTCCATAAGCTGAAATTTCTTGCACTTTTGGATTTTGAAGAGTTTGAAACTTACACAGCTTCTTTCCATTCTTTATTACAAATACATAGCAAGTTTTCAGTACTGGGATACTTAAACCAGCACTTTCACCCATCTCTGCATCAGCCGAGTTGAACAAGCCCTACATATTAAGATGTACATATATTTAACAGCTTTCCTTGCAACCGCTGAAGGTGATACGGGTACAAACTTCTCCAGATAGTCAGCCATATCACTATTGCCTTCTCTTGCCGCAATATATTTTAATATTGCATTGGGTTGTGTTTTCATCATGAAGAGCTACTTGTTCAGCCTCTCTTGCTGTCCCACCGTTCTCAAATGAACACTCTCAATGATGAACAACGTAACTACCTAGAGTCAACATGAAAAATTCAATGCCACGGCTGGGATTTGAGCCACGGATCTCCTGGTTTCCGTCCAGTCGCTCTTACCCTTTGAGCTACCATGGCCAACGTGCCGTCCTGACATTAAATTCCATGAATTGTGAATGGAATTTCTCGTACATCTTTATTGACTTTTGTGGCAACAAGTTATCCGTAATATTGAGTGATTTTACCTTAATTTCTGGGGGTGTAAGTTCAATGTCACTGTTATACTAGTGTCAAACATTTTGAATTTTTTCTAAACTGGCGCTAGTACCGTTGTCGATCGATACCTGCGCTTTCACAATGTTAGTGGCCACTTCTGATTGGTCGAATACCAATAGGTACTTAAATGAACAGTGTACTTTAGTGAGGCCCACATAAGTACCGCTAGTACTCGCATAAATACTAAAGTTTGGTATAGTCGAGCATAAACATAAAGATGACCCACAAAAAAGGCCACATATGGCATGACATCTAATTATTTTAAGTATGTAGCTGTCAAAATAAACCACTAACGACTTTACATTTCAGATAATTATTATGCATTGGAAAGTTCAAGCCAATATTAAGAAATACCTCAGAAAGCAAAAATATTACTTATATAATGCTCAGTAAGATTTTATGTGTATGTCAGGGTTTAGGATTTATTCAAATGTCATTCAGAATGAAGAGGACCTCAAAGGCCACTTTAAACAATGTATTGGTCTTGCAAATATCTTAAACACTGGTGCTTTATTCAAAATGTCCGAACAATTTCCATATAAAGGATGGTTTAAGTTTCGTATCATATCCTTGGAAAACACTATACTTAAATACCAAGTTCAGTATTTAATCGACTTTCATTTAATTTTATGAGTTATATTGTTGACAGACTGACAAAATGTGTATATATAGACACACGCGCACGCACGCATACATTTTTCTAAAATACCTTGACTTTTTAATATTTATTTACTTACTGATTGATTTATTTGGATTTAGAGTGTCTCAAACATTATTTCGATAGCTTTTTGTATGAAATACAATATTCACTGTCCATAATGAAAGTTCTTCGTAGAGAAATAATACGTTTTGCTAAAAGAGTTTGTAAAAATGATATACAACATTGGCTTGAGAAATTCATGTAAATATGTCGCATCAGAATTTTGGTCTCTCTAGTAATATACTTGGTAAGTAGAAGTATATCTAACCCTGGAGCCCAAAAACTGCATGTTCCCTTTCGCTACTACATATAGTGTGTGATTCTTGCTCAGAATTTGATAATAAAATCGTTCTTCTTTTCTGCCAGTATTTAGGGACTAAAGCTTTTTGACTGTTACATATAATAAGTAGAAGTATTGCGTTTCATTCAATAATTTGATACTGAGGTTTTACCGAACATACATATTTTGGAATTCTTGAATCCAAAATAACAAAGAAAGTATATTCTCAAAGAGGTCCACGTTTCTGTGTATGAATTAATTTATTGACTATATTTGGTTACGTATACCTACATTTACACATACCTACTACAACTTTCATTGGAGTGTTTCAAATTTATCTTAGTCTCATTCAGGTAACAACTTGGTTATGTTGTGTGTGGTGAACTTCCTAACCTTGTTTCCATATGTGTGCTTTTGGTTTGTACCTTTTCTTGCTTCCTACTTAATTTCCATATTTAATTTTATCTCATCTCGTTACTCTCTCACCATTCTTTTTTAGCTAATTTCAGCCGCTTCACCCTTACTACTCAACGTTCACTATACACATTACTAATTTTCTCTGTCCTAATTTTTCTATTGCACTATAACCTCACATTCATGTCTGCCTTTCCACTTTCTCTTTTATCAGTTTTACTCTAACTGCCAAAATGTATCAATCCCAGACTAACATTTATTATCTGATATTATGTTATCATTTCTAACTCATTCTTTTACTGATTTCTATTTAATTTTCCATTTTTTCATTAACTTCTTTATATTTTTAAACGTTCCTTATCTATTCCTCATTGCTTTATTTTCCCACTTTCCTTCTCATCAAACCTTACATTTATTCACTTCAGCAACCTTCCTCTATTACTCATCATCCATTTCCTTTTCCTCTTTCACCACATCTTCTTTCCCCGATTGCTTTGTCTTGTCACCTGGCGTACCGTTTCCGATTTTGTGGGCTCTTTGGTTCCCTATATAATCTAACATTTTTCCCTCCTCTGTTCGTCATCGATCTTTATTATACCTCCACGTTTAAACACCTTATTATACTCTTTTCTCTTTCTCACCCAGCAAGTTCATTTCTCTCCCGTTATCTACATATTCGAACTTCTTCACAGAACATATACTTATTCACTTCTTCACTTCACACTTACTATCAATTGTCTTGGAGCCCAAAACTTCCAAAACCTCCGGTACTTACGCACTTATCTTCCACACGTGTTGAGTTTCCGTTGTTTTTTGTTGTTGCCATCGCTACTCGTTCTCTCTGTCGTCTGTCGGCATTCCCCTCATTTTTTTTCTGTAAACAGCATAACTCAAAAACGAAAACCTGGTATTTAAGTTTATCAGCTTCCAAGGATGCAAATCTAAGATTCTCAAGAAAATCCACCCACCCTAAACCACCCTTTACATTAATATTTTTCGAAAATTTTACTTGAAAATGGTTTTAATGATTTGAATTAACATACCGTGTGTTTCAGTTGTTTTAAAGACAAGTGAGATGTTTATCTTGTATTTCTTAGGAACGTTCTCAGCATTCACCTTCATTCTCGGTGATTTTTGCATAACTGTTAATCAGTAAGAGATAGGCGAAATATTACTACATATAAAACAAATAATTTACATCAGGTGTATTTTTTTCTGTGGAGTGAACCATTTCGGTGATATTCCTTGTTATCTGTTTGAATTTTCCACACTTATAATTTTCTCAAGTGGGAAGTCGTTATTCATTCTTTTACCTCTTGGACATGCAAAGAGAACAAGCTATCACATAGAGAACAGCTCTTAACATAAACTAGGTAGGGGAATAAGTGTACCAGAGTAGAGAAAATCATGTAGCAGAGGTTTAGAAAAGGATCTGCATAGGCATCCAGGTGTCTATGAACAGTATCATTCAAAACCGAAAATTGGTTAAAAGTTTTAGAAGTTCTCAGATACAGTACACAAAGTTTATTCTTATGCATCTCAAATGTAATATCTGGAATTCGCCACACGTCATAATTCGGTGATAAAATTCCAGCTGTGCAAATAATAACAACTTACGTAATTTCTAATGGAATTCTCTACTCGGTAATTGTTCTAGAGTTATTAGCAATCTAGTATACCCTTTTACTATATTATGTCCGTTCATTTCAAGATTTGTTTAACTTCCTGACAGCTTGTAATCGTTACAATGACGAACCTTATCTCAACTTCTGTATGTGGGAAGATAATGTAACAGTTATTACATTAAAATTATAAGTAGTGAACGTTCATTACTTTATTATTTGGTATAAGATATTTTCACAATTATCGAATTGAATTATGGAAATGTAAGATTTCCTTAAAATACTTTATAACTGAACAAATACTCACGAAAAGTATTTCAAAATGTACTGTAGAATTGTTCTACTCATGATAATGAAAAGGCTGTTACTTCTCATTGAGAAATTAAAATAATATGTTAAGTGAATTTAGATTTATCACGCTGTCCAATAAGTCTACCCTTTTTCTGTAAGTGTAAATTTTTCTCAACAATCAAAATAATTAAATCTAGCTATTTTCTGGTTGCTAACGACCATAAAAGATCTCCACCTACTTGGAATTTTTACATGGAATAAGTGACACATTCTTATGAATAATATCTTTACGATCATATTGGTACGTGTAAAATATATCAATGCCTAAATCATTTTACCATATATCTTAAGATATCACAATAATATTATTTTAAAATAAATCCTACCAAATTTATTTAAACGTTATTCGTCGTCTCTTTCTGTAGTAATCAATAAAGTTTGTTATCTGTGTTTTAAAATCACTGATTGCTCAAGAGAGAATTGATAAAATTATGTGAATGTGGTTTGAAAACATTACCTTAATAATTCAGTTGTATAATACATAAATAAGTTTACAACTACATGAAACAGCTCACTTCTATGGGGAGAAGTGTGTCTGCCTTACAATCAAGAGATGCCGAGTTTTATATTCTCGTTTAGAGTGAGTTACCTGGAGATTTTTTTCGGGATATTACGAGAGTTTTCAATAAAGAATGATCATAATTATTTTAAGGTCATAATTTGTCGCACTAAAATTCAATCTTATTATATTTTGTTAGCTTAATGTGAAACAAACATGCCGTAGTAGTTTCCCGCCTGTGAGAACCAGGCAAGTTCAGACATGTTCAGTATCGCCTACCGCTGTAATGGAGGTAACATGCAGTTAAAGTTGATGTTAGAGGAAGATCCGAAGTTTCTTTCAAACGAAAATCACTGTTGATGAAACTGGGCTACATCATTTTGATACTGAGAGCAAACAGCAAAGCTCAGTGTGAAAATCTCCTTCATCACCAACCCCCTAAAAAGCAAAAGTGGTTGGTTCTGCTGGAAAAGTTGTCGTCATCTCATTCTTTAATATTCATGGAATGGTTTATCAGCATGTTGTACCTGCACACACATCAGTAACTGGACAATACTACAGGGATGTCCTGAAATCAGGCGCAAAGGACCACATTTCCGTGAAGTAGGCTTGATGCTGCAACACGATAGTGCGCGGCGGCATATTGCCAATATTGTTGCTGAATATCTTGCAAAAATCAACGTGAAGTGCATCCCTCATCCTCCCTATAGTCCGGATTTAGCCTCATGTGACATTTTCTATTCTCTAACTTGAAGAAACGCCTTCGTGGGAGGCATTATCCATCATCAGAAGCAGTGGTGAAGGCTGCGGGAAGCGATTTTTAAGGATCTCTCAAAAATGGCTTCCAGCATGTCTTTGAAGACTGGTAGAAACGCTGGGGCAAGTACATCGCATTCAGGGGAGACTATTTTGAGAAGGAGCATCAAAATTATGAGGATGAGTAAAGGTACGTTGTCAAAAAAAATGTGTGATCGTTCTTTACTGAACAGCCCTTTGGTCCGGTAAGTCTAAGCTCATTTGAGCACCGATTCACCCATTTCATTCATCATCAGACCTCTTAATCGGTTAAATTTAAAGGACGTAGCAAAGGGATAAATTCATTCTATTGCTGTTTTTTTTTTCTTTGTCACTGTTAACAAGGTTTACATATTATTTTCAGCAACATTATAAATAACTACTTCAAAGTTTAGCTTCTTCCAAAGTTATGCATCAAGATTTTCAACAAAAACCTTCCACCCACAACTATCCTTTTCATACAAAAATGATTGAAAAAAAAAAAATGGTTCTAACAGTTTTGATTAAAATACCAAATATTTTAAACATTTTCACGACAAATGAAATGCGTGTATTGAATTGTATGGGAATAACTTCAAAAGTTGTCTTAATTCTGGATTACCTTTACATACCATGTAAACCATTATTATGTGTTTCAAATGGGATGGTGTTTGTCCTTGAGCGCTGCTAGACGTGCAGCCAATCGGAGTCCTGCGGTGTTGTCGTATTGCATTCCCCCTAAGTGGTGTGTGACGAGCGTCAACCTAATCAATCTGTATGAAATACTATTCACGCTAAAACAAAAACTCCATTTTGCAAAACAACTGATCCACGAGGAAGGTAGAGAGTAATGTATCTAACGTAACCGCAAAATCCCCATATTTTTAGCTCAAATAGTTTTCCTAATACAAATACATGAAGCACTACCTATTATATTTTAACAATGCATCCCGACGTAAGCATTGTAATCGATATCATATTGGTGAGCATACTTGGGTGTACGTATATTTGTAATTACTCCGAACTGAAACGTAAACGTTTGACATGACGTGATAATATTTGGAGTATTAATACTTTGAATAAGCCAAGGTGTTTGTTAAATTTGAGTGAGAACAAACAATACACTTTCTGCTGGCTTGTAGAATGGTGCATCGGCAGAACGTGACTTGTCACACTATATGCTTGTTAATGAATCGTACGTAATCTCTGTTTGCTCCAGAGAGTTCAAAGCAGTATTATTCAGTTTTTGTTGTTCCGTTTGAAAACCAGGGAAAGGATATCAGTTGGATCAGCTTGCAATTGCAATGAGACACCTTCCCTCTTACCACTGACAGAACAATCCAATTGAGTTAATGTGGGCTCAAATTATGAAGCAAACAGAAATAATACTTTTAAACTAACTGACGCTGAAAGACTTATTCACCAAGAAACTGACAAGGTTACACAAGACTGGGAAAACTGCATGAGACATGCAGATAAACTTCAAGAACACTGATTTTGGAAAAACAACTAGCACGTGACGAGATTTTGGAGCCTATCGTCATTAACTTGCAACACTCAGACGATGAAAACAGTGACAATGACAAATTGTCTCTTAACGGAAGTGACATTTATAGCTATATGGATGCGCCGCTGGCAGTTTCTTTGGATTTAAAAATAGGTAATTCATAAGCTATAATTATTTTTAATCTATATATTTAAAATATTTGCGTAATATACGAATATCCATGTTGTAAGTGTGATTTGAACAACTGCATTATTATAAAGCTATGGAAAATTCGGCTTGCGTACCTTTACGTTTAGCTCCAAGAAGACTCGCAAGTGTGCGAGAGAGAGGGAAATATAAAGAGAGTGGGGATAACGAGGTAGCAACGCTGAAGGCTGTAACGTATCTGATTCGCTACAAGCCAAAACTCTTCCCATTTGAAACACACAGTAGTCATAAAATCGTATTGCCAAACAAAATGTAAACCTCGTACACAAATACACAATTTTCAAAATAGCTGGTTTTTTGTTTTTATTTATTTGTCTATTTTTTAGTTAACTATTTCATATATAGTGTTGTCTAGAGTAGCTACAAAATAAGAATAAACAAGGGTGATCGTACTATCTTAGCGTTGCCAGTTCCAGAGCTAGCAGGCGACAGAGATGGAAGATATATGTCTTCGTCTCACCGAATCCACTTAGCAAGTGATCTGAGATGTACATACAGATTCTGACAGAGAAGTTCGCTTAATATTTCAGCATGTGTGTGACAATATATACAATGATTATCGTGGTAGCATAATCTGAACCTTAAAACCTTGAACCGGAAAACAGTTCGCTTACATAGCTATCGTTCATATGCATACGAAACAAAATTACTCAAATTAGATGTGTTCACGAAAGAAAGCTTTTACTACAGTGAAACAAAATAGTGACATTTCAACGATTTGTGAATATAGTTTCTACTTTCATGGTGCTATATTTGTATACTGCCTATAATGAACGTTAAACCTATTTTTGTTTCATTAAAATACTTATTAAATGCGGAAGATATGAGTGTGTATTTATGAAGCATTTTTACACCATGAATCACCTGTATTTCTAATGTGCATTTTGCACAGAAATTTTAGTCTTGCAGCAACAATATCGCTTCTTTCAAGCAGAAATTTGGGACCATCATTGGTTCTTCTATATTTGAACCCAAGAGATTTAAGAATATTGTGCATAGAAGATACAGAATCTGTATACTCTATTTTCTCCCTCATTTAATTGGTCAGCTTTTTGGAAATTGGATATTCACCCTTGTCATATAAATCATAAATTTTTCTACGTAAAACACACTTTTGAAAATCATCTAAGTTGGTATCAGGTTTTTGAGCAGCTCGATGTTTCCCTGGAGATCTAAATATGGAAACATCTTCTAATTTGGTGAACTGTTTGCCTTTTTTGACACGCGACAAGCTTGTGTCACTAATTCTCGACTCTGAGAGAAATTTGCACTTTCTAAAATGTTTTTAATTGACAACTGTTTGAAAAAGGAATGCACATTAACAATAATATTTCCAGCCCATTTCTGTAAAATCTTACGACTTGTTTCGCAGCTACTACTAGACGCACAAGTACTAGGCTTGCTAAGCGGTAAATTTGCTAACTTTGAAAAGCACGTGTGTACTCTTAGAAGATCACTACAAGGTAGTAAATGCAACTGCAGCATAGCTCGTGTTGCTTTTTTTCACTGACAGTTAATTATTTTTTTCTTTCTAGTCAGTCGTCTTATCTTTCCATATCTCCAAAACCGATGTACTACAAACATGGGGATCGGACAGTCATCCTCAGAAAAAATAGTTCTGTAACATGGGAAAAACAAAATAATTCTGTAATTAGTTATTTTAGAGCGCACAAAGAAATTAGCCGTATGGTTCGGCAAAGCGAACCATATGCGTGCTTAACTGTACAACGTCGCACGCACCACACTGGCTAGTAGGGAAGACCAGCCACGTCTAGCCCCCACTTATGTTCATTCTTATTTTGTAGCTACCTTAAGCTTGCATTTTAAAATACTTATACTTTTTTTCAAATGGGTGGGTATCGTTCAAATTTCTCATTCTCCCTTTATTTATCTGTGTGTTTGCGTGTGTGACTTATGGTGATGCAAAGAGAATGGAATTTAAAAGCTAATTCCATAGCAACTCGCTCATAAAATGTGCTATTGCTTAATAGTATACTGCGTACTGCGATCTGTAAGTGATACTTATCAGGTCGAGAATGCCTACTGGGAATACGAGGCCCGCAGGACCTAGGACTCCCAAGCATGACTGCTACTATTCTATTGGGTATTACGTCATTTCCTATTGATACAGTAACTACTATGCTGTTGGATGTTACGTCACTTCCTACTGCTACCGCAGGTATTAATGACCTATTTCATCCTTGCTGCCATGACAATTAACAAATGTATTGTAAATTTAACTTACACAACCAAATATGTGTTCACAATGATTAACTTACATATCACGTATTGGAAAAAGTTAATTTTATTCCTATAGTTTCGTTATACCTTAAGTAAATACTTAATAAGTCAATTTATGTAAATATTTATACGTTAACACGAAGTAGAAAGAACAATAAACGTTTGCAAGAATAATTTTTACATGTGTGAGTAGATAACGTCATATTATGTAAATGCAACACATCAGCTTTTTAACAACTAAATATTTTTAATAAACAATTTGTCAACCAAAGCTTAGTTAAATATGAAAGTTGTGTGTTCGATTTTAACATATTAAGCCCCAAACATTGTTATTTCGTTCCCATTTCTGGTGTCCGGTAATTGAGAATTAAACCTTAGAGCTGGTGACTTGGTTTTCATAACTCTGCTCAAAGAATTGTCAAGCGTAGAAATGGTTTCTAAGTCTAAGTGCGAGGTGTCTCAGTGTGACAAATTTTAAAAATTTTTAGACATTGCATATAATAAAGTTTTAGCTATTAAAGTGCTATTAAGGTGAATGACAGTGCACTGCAGTCCACTGCAGATTCTTGACCTTAGGCACCAACTTTTACAACAAAACACAGGATTGCTCCTATAATTCAATGAAGACACATATAAGGTTTCCAAGTGCATCCATTCCAACAGTTCTCTATGCGGGCTTCACACGATCGCTTCAATAAATCGAAGGCATATATCTAGTAACACAAGTTCTACCAGCAATAAGTAATGGAAGCTGAACTGGGATGTGCACCACATATGTGATTGGTATCTGAGTCTATTTTCGACTCGTGCATTTAAAATTTTTGATGCGTTACATATATTTTGATACATTCATATGATTTTATCCATCTTCTGCAAACAATTCTTACAAAAGCTTATTATTCTGTCTACATATTATTAATCTAGATAAATTTACATGTCACATGTACACATTCGTCGCACCCTACAGTAGGGAGACCAAAAAACACAGAATGTTTAAAGATCACGTGCCCATATTATGGTGGCTTTGAAATTCTATACTCGCACTTGCCAGAAAAATAAAATGAACAACGATTTTCCATTTAAGAAAACTACAATATTTGAACATTCAAAGCAATAACAAGAAAATGTCTCTGAAATGGTGAACTCTATACAAATTATATAAATTGCGTGCTTTGACAAGATCTACACTTTGTGGTCTAGTTAGTCCTTGTCTTTCTCTTACAGTTCATCAGCTGAGCAAAAGTAATTTAGATTGAAGATAAATTCAGAGTATACTCGCAAAAAACTCAAAATATTCATATTCTTTGTCGTGAAAATATCTTAAAATTGTGATATCTTAATTAAAACTGTAAGTCATTTTTAAGAGAATCAAAATGTTCAAAACAAATTGTCTGATAGAAGGAAGTTTGCCGTGAGAGGATTCTCTTGAAAATCTCTGCCATATCCTTGTAAAATACGGAACTTAAATACTAAGTTTGGTGTTAAACAAACTTTTCGTTTTTGAGTTGCGCAATTTACAGACGCTTTACTAGAACTTCGTATTTTTCTTTGTATTCCGGAAGAATTTTACGTGTGTCTTTTTTTTTTTTTTTTGTCTTTGATGAAATATCAATACAGCAACTTAAGAAACTACTGATTATTATTATTGTTATTATTATTATTATTATTATTATTATTATTATTATTATTATTATTATTATTATTATTATTATTATTATTATTATTATTATTATTATTATTATTATTATTATTATTATTATTATTATTATTATTATTATTATTATTATTATTATTATTATTATTATTATTATTATTATTATTATTATTATTATTATTATTATTATTATTATTATTATTATTATTATTATTATTATTATTATTATTATTATTATTATTATTATTATTATTATTATTATTATTATTATTATTATTATTATTATTATTATTATTATTATTATTATTATTATTATTATTATTATTATTATTATTATTATTATTATTATTATTATTATTATTATTATTATTATTATTATTGTTATTATTATTGTTATTGTTATTATTATTGTTATTATTATTGTTATTATTATTGTTATTGTTATTGTTATTGTTATTGTTATTGTTGTTATTGTTATTGTTATTGTTGTTATTATTATTATTGTTATTATTATTATTATTATTATTATTATTATTATTATTATTATTATTATTATTATTACTATTATTATTATTATTATTATTATTATTATTATTATTATTATTATTATTATTATTATTATTATTATTATTATTATTATTATTATTATTATTATTATTATTATTATTATTATTATTATTATTATTATTATTATTATTATTATTATTATTATTATTATTATTATTATTATTATTATTATTATTATTATTATTATTATTATTATTATTATTATTATTATTATTATTATTATTATTATTATTATTATTATTATTATTATTATTATTATTATTATTATTATTATTATTATTATTATTATTATTATTATTATTATTATTATTATTATTATTATTATTATTATTATTATTATTATTATTATTATTATTATTATTATTATTATTATTATTATTATTATTATTATTATTATTATTATTATTATTATTATTATTATTATTATAGGTAAGTGGTAGAGATATCAAATAACAGAACAAACCCTAAGAGAGATTTTTGGAGATTAATTAAAAATAAAATAAAATATTATCATTACATTTATATAACTTTGCTATTATAACTTAACTATTCTTCAACAAACCAATCGCCCACCTCGGTAGCGTGGTGGTAGCATGTTGCATCACGTTCAAGAGGTCCCGAGTTCGAATCTCGGTCGGGGTGAGTTAACCTGGATAAGGTTTTTTCGGGGTTTTCTCTTATCCTGAAATACGAATGTTGGGTAACTCTAAGCTCTATGGACCCCGGGCTCATTTGAGCATCACTTCACCCAATACATTCATCGTCCGATATGACAACGTTGGAGGACGTAAATTACAGAAGGGAAAAAAAAACATTCTTACAAAACCTTATTTTTCTGTCTACTACATCTCAGGTGGCCCAACTGCAACTGTTCGCTTATGCAATGGTTTGAAATCCGTTGTCTAAAAATCATCAGACATAAATTGTATGTTTTATTGAGATCTACATTTTTGTGCAGGAAGATTCTATCGCTTGCGGCTACCGAGCTATGCACAAGTCAACCAGCACGAAGACATCTGAGAACATTCCGCGAAAATTCAAGGCATAATTATACGTTTCATTTATCATGAAAATATCTTAAACGTATGGTGTTTTAATCCAAATTGTTAGTCATTTATAATAAAATAAAAAAAATTGAAAAATGTTCCATGTAAAGGGTAATCGGGTGGCGGATTTTCTTCGTGCTCTTCACACACAGAGCCTTATTTTAGAATCGCTCTTTTTTAGAATCAGGAGGGTGGTCGTCAAACATATAAGAATTTCTGGTAAATCTTGATATCAAATTTATAAAATCTGAGCGGAAGTAATACTTACACTACTTACTATATGTGTGCTTTCTATATATAAAATAGTTCATGCAACAACAAATTGCCGTAATAAAAATTGTGTGTTCCAACGACTACAGTTTCTTGTTTAATAAATATTGTCTGTTTCTTATGTTTTACCATTTAAACAATGATATACGAAATTCATTAAAACTGAAGAGAACTTCATAAGCTATTCACACACTTTCAAAATATTCTTTGTTTGTAATGAAAATATTCTAAATATGCGGTATTTTAATCAGAAACAAATTTTGAGAAAATGAAACATATCGAAACATTTTCCGTATAAGTGCAGTTTTGGTGAAGGGATTTTCTTCTTTTTGTATTGTTGAAAGAAGTTAAATACAAAGCTATATTACTTATATGAATTTGCGTTTATCAGCTCTAATGTTGTTGAAGGACACACACACACACACACACACACACACACACACACACACACACACACACACACACACACGCGCGCGCGCGCGCGCGCGCGCGCACGCACACACACCTCAATAATAATCCTGGTAAGGCAAATTTAATTAAATTTGAGTTAAATAGTAAGAAAAAAGATACATTGTTTAATATTAAATTTGATAATATTATAATACAAGAATCGGACTCTCACAGTCTTTAGGAATGCAACTTGATAAACATATATCCTGGAATAATCATATTGATAACCTTTGTAGAAAAATAAGTAAAGGTTTGTAACTAATGAGGGAGTTTGCAAAAACTTGTAATGTAGATGTACTAAAATGCTATATTATGGAATAATTTATTCACATATCCAATATGGTATTGAGTTATGGGGTGGTGGTAATAATTCTCATATTCAGAGGGTACTAGTACTACAAAAGAAATGTATTAGAACAATGTTTAAAATGGGGATGCGTGAATCATCCAGA
Organism: Mantis religiosa; assembly: GCA_030765055.1. Classification (NCBI taxonomy): domain Eukaryota; kingdom Metazoa; phylum Arthropoda; class Insecta; order Mantodea; family Mantidae; genus Mantis; species Mantis religiosa. The sequence goes on along the minus strand of CM060949.1, from coordinate 121,702,841 downwards.
GAAGTTTTTAGAAAAGAAAATATGTTTACTGTTATGTCTTTATACATATATAAAGTTATTACTTTAACAAACCATAAAAAATAAAATTAAATAGTGACGTACACAATCATTATACTAGATGTAAATCTGACTTGCACTATAGTAGTTATAATGTAAAATCTGTAAATAAAGATCCATATATAATAGGATTACAAATGTACAATAGACTTCCAGCCTATGTTAAAAGAGAAAACAATGCTGTTCAATTTAATCAATGTGTTAAAAATACCTTTTAAATAATCCTGTATATAATATAAATGAATTTTTGCAAGCTATATAATGTTGTAAATTTTAATATTGTAAATTTCATTTTAATATTGACAATGCTCGATACTTGTATTAATCTATGGGCAGTAAATAAATGAAATAAAATGAAACGTATACTCTCTCTCTCTCTCTCTCTCTCTCTCTCTCTCTCTCTCTCTCTCTCTCTCTCTCTCTCTCTCTCTCTCTCTCTCTCTATCTATCTATCTATCTATCTCTCTCTAATGCTGTCTTTTTTCAATGTTGCCGTTTTTCAAGTCAGGTTAAACCGTCTTCCTCTAATTACTATTAGGCAAATTATATAAAAAGAAAAAATAATGATATTCGTGTCATACAGCAACATGTCTTGAAAGCTGGACAAATTACAAGTTGATAACGTTTGTAATTGCAAATGCATAGGAACAGCCGAGTATAAGCAATCGTGATACTGCAAAATAAATTGTATAAATTAGTTTCACCTGAACCTATTACTAAATTAACAAGTACATGATTTAATTGCCTCCTCCAAAATATTTTTACATTTCAAAAAATGTAGGATAAAAATGTAGTTTAAAAAAGAGAGCGTACTTAGTGAGTTGTCCTAAAAATCGTAACAGATGTGTGGGAGTGTAAGGAGTCCAGAACATTTCTAGATGAAAAGAAGACAAAGATGAAGCATATCTTAATGTTAAAATTCCAATTACAACATGAACATATCGGGGAATATTTTACATAAAAATATTATAATAGGTTAGAGAGGATTCTTGAATGCAATGCAGTTACTTATAGATTTTAACATACTCAAAATTAGTTTAAGAAATTCAAAATAATGGTGTCAGTTAACTACTTATATCGCTATTAGAAATATACACAAGTACACAATTTTCGTATCTTGCAATGCAAACTTTTAAACTTAAATTGAACTATGAGAATTGTAATATATAAGTAATTCGTTACAACTGCTGGAAATTATTGCAATACATTTATGTAATTACTAAGTTTCACTCACCGAGCCACGAGATATCTGTTAACAACCCCTCGCGTATGTAAAGAGACATAAATAGAAGGAGAGAGAAGTAACACCGAGGCTCTGAAATTCGAGTATTCATGTGGAGCTCCTCTCATCAATCACTGTCAGTGAGTATATATTTGATTACGTAGACCCAGTTGATCGCTGGGCACCCTGAGATCCAAATCCTAAGCCTTAATAACTGAATTAATATAAATTATTATCTGTTGCACATGTGTACGCAATAAAAATGTCACATAAAAAACTTACCGGCTTGGTGAGGTACGACTTCGACTCTCTGTGGCTTCTCCATAATCCGAGGGTAAATGTCCTGCGTAAGGGTAACTTCCTGCTCCATCGTGGTTGTGAGAGGGCTTCCTCCCGACGTCGTGGTGCCGAAGAGTTCCTCTGAATGTATTTCTTGAGACGTGCCAATCCGGGAGTATCCGCAGCATCTTTGTTGGGTGACTACATCGGGAGCTGTACCATAAACTTCACCAGCCTCTCTAAATTTCCCATGGCCGATATTCAAATCGTCGTTGTGATAAATCATACTACTGACATGATCCTCGAACGCTAAAGGAGCAGAAAATATCGAACTTCCGACATTCTGGCACTTTTCGGAGATATCTTGGAAACCAAAGGAAGTCCACGACGTGTCAGGAGCAACAATGTAAGGTGAGGGCGGCGTTGGGGGGAATACACTTCCGTTTGGATATATTTCCGATAGCATTGTATCCTGATAAGGAAACGCTGGAAAACGTTCTTCCATGACGCTCTTTTCCTAGAAGAATTTTAAACATCCACAATTTTTCTCATGACACAGAAAATGTGGTTATGTGACTCATATGTTCACACATTTGTCAGTTCTTATTTCGGTAAAGTTTGGTGCATTCCCTATTAAAAGCGCAATGTAATCATTTTCTCAAGCAATAAACACGCTGCAAAAATATAAAGGGAAGTTTTCACCCGGAATTTGCTAATCTGAAGAGTTCACTTCCACACGCACTGAATATAAATGACTTGTTTCGAATTTGAAAATAAGCCATGAACATGAGAAGCTTTGGAGAGGGAAGAACATATGCAGCATTTTGACCCTTAAATACAAAGGAGTTAAGGTCCAAGCACAATCTGTTCTAGGAGGGGCGTGATGTGTGTATGCGCGCGCTGGAGGGGAACTGGTAGCACTCATTTGTTTTCATGAGGGGGCCACGAATTGTCACAGCTTCCGTGTTAGTAGTCCTTATAAATGACATTATCCGAATTGCCATAAATAAATGTCTTGGTCGTGCTGTTGAAACGGTCAATATAGCTTTTGTAAAGTAATGATATTAATTTTACCATTATGAGCTTGTGTTCTATCTTTCTCTTTCTTTTTTAAATTTACGTCTCCCAACGTTAAGTCATATCTGACGATGAATGAAATTGAAGAAATTACACTCTAAAGAGCCAAGGATCCATTGAACTTTGATCAGTTTTAAAAATGTACTGTCCTTGTACTACCAGTCTTTGTACGTTATTTCCTCAGTCATTAGAAACTACTGCCACAATTGTAAGATGATCTTATTGAATTCAAATTTTCAATTAAATACCTGTTGCAGTTAAAGTCTGTCTTCTATATATGCAATGGTGCATGTACGTTTCATAAGAAAAGGTCACTATTTATATATAAAGTAAATAAACTTTTGCTCTATATGAGCACAGTTATATGCAAATTGATTGCAGCCCGCCTTGGTAGCGTGGTGGTAGCATGTCTGCCTCACGTTCAAGAGGTAATTATTTCTCAACAGTACTGTGGCTTGTTTCAGCAGCATGTACAGAGCTTGGTCATGAAAGGAAAATATGAAGGTTTTAAGTATAGCATTGAGACCCACATTGCCATTTCAAATGTCGGTAGGAAATGTTCTTGCGTTATAAAAGAAACTGAATTGTGTTTTTCGATAGATATTAGACATTGAGTGTGAGGTGCTAAAGAAGAATGTTAAATTTGAGTAAGCGTTTAATAAAACCAATAAACTTCCCAAAGTGATTTATGTACCATTGGAAAAAAGACGGAAGGTCGAGAAATTAACGCAGTACTTTACATTCCTTGTAATGTCAAACCATATAATGCAGATGTGACAGCCGCTTAAATAAAATAAAAAAGTAGTGTTTAGGGCACGTTATAAAATAACGACATATTTAAAGAGGTTTTCAATAAATATTCTGACTTACTGTGCTAACTGACATCGCCACATATAAACGTGCTTAAAAAACAATCACTTAACTTTTAGTATCACAACAGTGAAGTGACCACCGAATTTTTAGGATTTTATTTCAAAGTATTTATGTCCTTAAATAGCTTTGCAATGTGTTACTTGTATTCGCATTGAATGTTAAATGTTTCTACATATTTATGCCCAATTTCACCAACAGATATCAAAATCGAGGTAACAAATGTAACGTAACAATTGTCACAGCGCTAACAAAGTTATTAAATCTCTTGCATTTCACCAACCTGTTTTCTGAAAATGTTAACAAACACGTGTTAACGCCATTACAGCTATAAAAGGCTATGGATGAGTCATATTATCTTCTGAACGTACTGCGATTCACTTTTGTTTTCATTTTCGTCTGCACACAGCTGAAAAAATGGCGGGCGAACGAAATCGTAAAAAAACAAGCCGTGAGAGAAATTTCTCATCGATGGAGAAAAAAATTGTTAATTGAATTGGTGACTAAGTATAAGGATATCGTGGAAAATAAGAGGAAGGATGCAGTGAATGTAAAATAGAAAGATGTCATGTGGGAAAAACTGAAAACGAATTTAATTCAAATGCATGTCACCTAGAAACACAAAACAACTTCATCAGTATTACGTAAATTTAAAACGAGTTGCGAAGAAGAACAAGTGACGAGTGACTTGAACGTTTCAAGACGGGAGGTGTACAGTGTATTATCCACATAATTCAATGAATTATAAAATTGCAGTTATTAATATTTGAAGCAAAGGCGAGATCGGCATGTTCCTTTCAATTCATGTTCTAACGTCAGTATTACGTAAATTTAAAACGAGGAGCGAAGAAGGACAAGGGATTAGTGATTTGAACGTTTCAAGACGGAGGGTGGACAGTGTATTATCCACATAATTCAGTGAATTATAAAGTCGCAAAGTTATTAATACTTGAAGCAAAGGCGAGATCGGTACATTCCGTTCGATGCATGTTCTAACCTCTCTTGTACTTCCGCAGTAACCTTCATAGCAACATGTTTCGACACTCTATACCTCTGTAGAAAATTTTCTTGTGATAGCTCCTCAAAATCATTTCTCCTCATAGGTCGTACTCTATTAGGAATGCCGTTTAGACGGTCTAAAATATAGCAAATCGACATCAACAGCTGAGTCCATGCCCGCCTTCTTGACTATTTACAATTGCTAAGGACTTAACATCAGAAATTTGACTTGTCAGTTTAACAAGAGATTTAACACGAGTGGTAAGCTAATACTTGTTGGTGAAATGCAATTTTTGTTATAACTATTGCTAAACTCGTGTTAAGTCTTAACATTTGTTGGTGAAATCGGGCATTAATGTTTGTATTTCTAAGGAGAAACTGCTGTATATGAGTTTCACACCCATATGGAGTAACATAAACGTCACGCAATAGCCTATAAATGTGTCCAGATATGTAACAGTTATACCAACTGTACAAAAATATTCTTTAGTAATAAACAATTAAAGGTGTTATCTGAAATTATAGTATATTGTTTCATGAGATATATAAATTTACGAAAACCGTTTAATATTCTAATTCAAATCAAATGTTACATTATCTTCCAAGTCAAAATGTTAGTGTGTTAAAGACATTATATTGCATACTTTTTATTACAATAACACAAATAAAATTATTAACTTTCAAGTACAGTCAGAAAAATTTGAATACTTCAACACTACAGCTTATGTAGATATAAGCTTTTGAAAAACCGCTCATTAAAGATACAAATACGAAAATCAGAAAACGGATATTAAAAAGAAAGAAAAAGGACAGAAAGAAATAAAAAAACAAAAAGAAAGAAAAAAGTAAGGAGGGAAAGAAAGAAAGAAAGAAAGAAAGAAAGAAAGAAAGAAAGAAAGAAAGAAAGAAAGAAAGAAAGAAAGAAAGAAAGAAAGAAAGAAAGAAAGAAAGAAAGAAAGAAAGAAAGAAAGAAAGAAAGAAAGAAAGAAAGAAAGAAAGAAAGAAAGAAAGAAAGAAAGAAAGAAAGAAAGAAAGAAAGAAAGAAAGAAAGAAAGAAAGAAAGAAAGAAAGAAAGAAAGAAAGAAAGAAAGAAAGAAAGAAAGAAAGAAGAAAGAAAGAAAGAAAGAAAAGAAAGAAAGAAAGAAAGAAAGAAAGAAAGAAAGAAAGAAGAGAAAAGAAGAAAGAAAGAAGAAAGAAAGAAAGAAAGAAAGAAAGAAAGAAAGAAAGAAAGAAAGAAAGAAAGAAAGAAAGAAAGAAAGAAAGAAAGAAAGAAAGAAAGAAAGAAAGAAAGAAAGAAAGAAAGAAAGAAAGAAAGAAGAAAGAAAGAAAGAAAGAAGAAAGGAAAGAAGGAAGAAAGAAAGAGAAAGAAGCAAAAAAGAAAGACATAAATAAGTAATAAATGAATGAATGAAAAATAGAAAGAAAAAGGGAGGAAGAAACAAAAAGGAGCCAAAATACCTTTGGCACAGAATGTGTTCTAGTAGGATCTACGTTTCTTTTATAATAAGTTTTATCTATAGGTATTTTGCAATTTCCAAGAGATATAAAATTCAGTGAGAATGAAGAGAAGGTCACAAACTATTTACGAAAAGCTGGTAATATAAATTGTTTACAGGATCTTAAATATGTGAAGATTTAAGAAAAATCATTAAAAGCAATTTGAGATGCAATAAGAAGTAACTATGAAAGTAAAGAATTGTCTAGGGTAACCTGGCGTTTCGCAAAATCTGCGGCTTGGTTCCTTGCAAGATACTGGGCTTAAATATGAATTTTAATATTTATCTTATTTTTAATTATGCGAACTCTGCCTACATAAATACACACGCTTAAACACTCAAAACCCGCCTCCCTGATGTGGGGGTAAGCGTCTGTGCCTCACATTCGACAGCTCGCTTGTTCGAATCTCTGTCAGGGTGAGTTATCTGGTCGAGGTTTTACTCCGGAGTTTTTCCTTACCCTGAAAGGTGAATGTCGGAAAACTCTAAGCTCAATGGGCCCTGGGCTCATTTGAGCATCATTTCACTTATTTCATTCACCGTCCAGAATTACCTGATTTTATTAATTTTTAGTAGCAGAGTAGCAATCACTCACAATGTCAACCATTATAGATGACCATATCTACACACATCACCCCACGAGATTAACAAGAAACTTCTAATAGTTCAATTTTACAATCTGAAAGTTTCACTTATGAAAGTGAGAAAGAATATGGAGTCTCTTTGAATTCTATTAGGAACGATTTTAAACCTACAACAGGGAAATCCAGAGAAATGGTAAATCCACCCTTAAGCAGTGTAATCTTGCTCTGATATTAAAGCGAGTACTTCCATATCTAGTGAAAACTTAGTCAAGGGGGTTATAACTAAGTAGAAAGTAGGACTTTTCTTCCTGTTTGGTGTATATTGTGTAAGAGTATTTGGGAGAAAAGGAACATACAATAAAATTTCAGATAATATTGCAAATGAAACTAGATGGCTGTAAATTTGATTGTATATCATCAGTCATGACAAGGCTATATCACCTATTTAATCACAGAAAGGGACTTACTGTCCAGGTTAACTTTTCAGACATAAAATTACACTAAATGATATTTGGACAAAAATAACGATCAGTTTCATTGAGAAAATTATGTTGATGATGATGGTAGTAGGTACCTTCGATGAAATGATTATGGATGGAAGATTCTTTATTAAAAATATTGTATTGCATGAGAATATTTTAGTTAATGTCAATATGTAATACGAGGTGAAGTAAATGAAAATATTGGGAAAGTGGTTGATATTTACATTCACACACGCATATTGTGTAGGCTGCATGACCAGGGCAATATAAATGATGTCGATTGGAAAATGCTAACCACAGAACACAGCAGAGATATAATTAAGCTAATAGACACTAAAACAGAAAGCATCCATACTTTGGATAGTAATCGGAAAGAACAATTGAAAAGCATTTTAATGAAAAACCTAAACGTGTGTAACCAGCAATCTGTATTTCAATAAATATCTACACACATTTTAAGCGTAAATCCTAACCCAATTCACACATAAATCAAGAGCAATGTATAACATAATTGGAAAAGACGTAGACAACGTAATCCAAGAAATGCTTAGGGGCAGAATTACATAAGTGTCTACATGTTTACAGTACCAGTTGGACGTACCAAGAAACAAGGAAAGCTCAGAAAGACAAGAACATAAATTAACACATATTATGAAATCGTTTTAAATGAGGATGTGGACCAGTTAATTACTAAACTAAATAGTAAAAACCATTTTTCATGTTTGAATTGAATTCCCTATTTCGGCTAACCCCCATACACGAGGATCTAAAAGTTCACTAGAATCACACATAATAGAGAACTATCATTTAAAAAAAAAAAAAGTGTGGCTGTAGGGCACTTTTAAGGACATTACACAATAATATGGAGAAACTGTTGCACAATTTGCAACATATGTTCACGATTCTCTCTTATTCAATAACGAGTTTGATTCACACAGAAAACACATATACACAAAATCCCAGATTATAATGCCCTTCCGTTTATTACGCTTTACCTTCTGTGTATTTCTGTAGAAAAGACACAAAATGGTAAAGCGTAAATGTTTCTCTGTCAGTGAGAAATTACAAATTCTGCAGAAGTATGACGCATATTCCACCCAAGATCAAAAAGATTTACCGAATCTCTAAGAGCTCCCTCATCTAGTCTAGCAACGGGACACTGACTTTTCTATTTCCAATGATTGGCTTTCTGGATTCAAGCAAAGACACTATAGTGCATTAACAAATCAGCGGGGAATCAGAATCGGTTAGTGATAGTGATGTCAATGAAAATGTAGGTAATAATTCATAGAGCAAACACACGGCAGTCATCAATTGAATTTTTTTTCTTTAAAAATGATCTTTCGTTCTTCATTTGCAAGTGTATTGCACCAAATTTTAAGAAATAAAATTAATTATGCTGCACTTCCTATTAAATTGTGTCGAAATTCCTTTCTCATAAACAGTTACTTGAACTGTAAGGTTCCATTCGTTACACACAAGGTTTTTATGAAGAACGAAGGCTTAGTTCTAAATGCACAGTGGTGACATCAAGGATCCATCCAGCTTGCCAGTGTCTCCATACAGCAGTTTTCTGTTTGATCGCAGAGTGAAGCAGACGAACACGGCTCGGGTAGGGGTAAGAGACAGCTCATTTTTCTTCTGAGTATTAATTTTCTTTTGAAACATTTATACATGTTAATCACATCTATTTACATTTTAAATTTATTGTGTGATAAATTATGAATACTATTTAAAGAAACTCAACATAAGAATTTGTTTCATATTTAATGAAGTTAAATTCAGTTACGTATTCACAGTTTTACGTGAAAATGAAAAACTTGTGTTAAAAATGAGATTCTTGAATCTCAGAATGAAGTTCCCTTAAAGAATCTCCATGATGTAATCCACAATAATGGGAACAGTGCAACATAAGAAAGTAAGACTCAAGCTCCTACACCCTCAACAGCTAAGAAATCTAAAAGTTAATCAGGAACCAAAATGAAATCCGAAAATCTGAGGCTACAACAAGACGCGTTTATAAATAATCCAAAAGCTATGAAAACTGGGCGTTGAAAAGAAAAAGGTAGCAACAGCGAAAGCTGGTAAATTAAGAAGCTTGCCTATTGTAAAGAGATGTAATGAAAAGTTATGGAAGGAGGAATAGCAATTAATAGACGTTTCCCAATAAGTAAATTCTTTCATTTGAAACCACTACAGAAGATAGCAAATATAATCAATAATTTATAATGTGAATGTTCCGAAACAGTTTAATTAAACATTCTCAAACAGTCGGCAACTCGCTCCAAATAGTTTATTTATTAGCCTCCATTGTATTTATCAGTCAAGTTTATATATATCCCATAGTTCATCACTGCAGCTGTCGACAGTAGATCCATTAAAGGCGCAGGAATCGAAGACGCCATCAAAATTATTGTATGCGGAAAGATACGTTAATGATCCGCTGCAAGTTCAAATTTCCCTTATTGTTATAGTATCCATGCAAAAAGGATTTTCCTATCTATATTACATTTTTTTACTAAAAATTGTCTCAAATTAAAAATATGCCTTCATTATGTGCGCAGCACGGAAAACAAAACTCATTGTTTTGTTACTAATGAACCCATTAGGGAATACACAAGAACCCTCTCCTGTCAGTCCTCTCGAAAGTCCTCAGAGGCTGTTTTGAGACCGCTTGTCCCCATTATTGGGTGGCATTCAAGCCATACCATTAACTAACTCGGTTTTCGTCCTGAGCATTCGAAGTCTGAGTAGCTGCTACGCGCGGTGGAGGCTGATGCCTTGGGTTTTCAGGACAGGGCATACACCGCGGCAGTGTCTTTGCCTTCTCTACGACCTGGCTTGCAGAGCTCCTGCACAAACTCATTTCCCTTAGGCTATCTATTCATGTTCTGCATTTTCTTCACTCTTATCTTAAACACAGATTTTTCAAAATTTCCCTGGTGGGAAAGTATTCTACGAGAAGGTCCATTAGAGGCGGTGTCCCCGAAGGTGCTGTGCTATCCCCAACGCTTTTTAGGGTCCACGTGGTTGGCCTTCCTAATGAGCAGCACGTCAATATAGCTCAATATGCAGACGATGAGTTGCTTTTCTCCACAGATAAGCACCCATGCAGAGCCTTCAACCCCATTCAGATACAACTTCGTTTCATCCAAGAATGATGCAGGCTTTGGCGATTGTCCATTAACCCGGAGAAAAGCCAAGCCATCTTTTTCACCAAGCGACACTTTCCCAACAATCTCCCCACATTTACCTATTTTAGGTGAAGGACAGGGTGGACGAACTCCATAATATACTTGGGAGTAAAGCTGGAGAATAGTTTTACTTTCAGGGAGCACATCGGAGACCTTCGCATCAGGCATGCCGAGCCTCGGCTTCCGTTGTACCCCATATTGCAGTCCGGGATTTCAACACCCCTGAAGTTACGCCTTTTTCGGACTTTAGTGCTTCCTCTAATGCTCTACGCTGTGAAGTCTGGAGCATGGCAGCAGGTTCCAACCTGTTGCTACTACAGCGTGTACGGAATAGATGCCTTCGGGTTATCTATTCTATATATCAATGTTTTCCCGTGGGATACCTCCATGAAGCCTCATCCCTCCTCTATGTGGAGGATGAAATTAGGCGCAGGGCCACAAAAGTTTACGAGCATTTACCTTTCCATCAGAGCGCCCTGATTAGGACACTTGGGGATTATCGTTCAGGGAACGCCATATAAAGCGACACCGGCTTCCTCGTATGGCTTGCGGGCTCAACCGCTAACCTTAAGGTAACAGCCCGACTCGGTAGTGTGGTGGTAGAGTGCCTGCCTCACGTTCAAGAGGTCCCGAGTTCGAATCTCGGTCAGGTTGAGTTACCTGGATAAGGACTTTTTCCGTGATTTTCCCTTATCCTGAAAGACGAATGTCGGGTAACTCTAAGCTCTATGGACCCTAGGCTCATTTGAGTATCATTTCACCCATTCCGTTCATCGCCCGATATGACTTAACGTTGGAGGATGTAAATTACAACAAAAATAATAAGGTAAATAATTACACTAGCCTCAAAATTGCATCCACCCAAAATTAGTCTGGACACTTCTAAACTCTCATTTTCTTAATTTTAATTTACCACTAGCAGTGCACAATGGCCGTTACACCCGGTTTCTCAACTGTTGATGAGCCAAAGCTGCCTCCATTGTTCTCCCTCACCTAAATTTCATCCGACACCCAGTTTATTTCCTTTATCCTAACAATACGCGGTTAAGTCTTTCCTAGGACAGGTACACGGGCTGTCCCTCAGTCTGTCAACCTTCGATCCGATCCCAACTCAAGATCCCTTAACTGCCTTATGGCAGTTCAAACAAGGAAAACTCAAAGGCAGCAACTTGTGTTTCGAAAAAGGCTATATTTTAGAAAACACTTATTTCACATAATTTATATCGCTAAATGAGATTCGCATTTTATTCCTCTATTATTTATTTATTTATCGCGTATAAAATTTAGAGCATCATTTGTGGTTTACCAAATGTGTAGTGTTTAACGCCCGCTTTTACTACATACGGCACCGCAGGCGGTGACACTGATGATACATGAGATGAAGATGGAGCATCGGTGGAATGAGATGGCGGGGGAAACCGGAGATCCCGGAGAAAACCCGCCCCAACGCCGTGTTGTCCACTACAAATCTCACTTTGCGGTCGCCTGGTGTGGTTTACCAGTTATACAAAATCATACAAAATAAAGATCACCTCAAAAAGTATTAAATAAAATTCGAGATGTATATTTTATTATTTTGTGAATATATGAAACATATTTTAAAGAAAATTGTTAAGCGTCGTTTTTGAGAAAATAAAAATTAATGAACAATTTTTCAGAATTTTAAACAACAAGTGTAATATTTATATGGGTTTTTTGTTTTTCAGTTACAATGCTCTCCTTCCCCTCCCTCTCTCTCTCTCTCTTTCTCCCTTACAGCAGAGAATATTTTCTACTTTTATTAATGTGTTTCAAAACTTGTATTTCCAGTGAAATATCACTTCTTCCCCCCGAAATGCAAATACTCTAACTATAGGCAGGTGAAAGATGAAGTGAACACATAGTTTAAGAATAATACGCAGCGATTGTTTCGTTACCAGACCTATATGACGAGGAAGGGCCCGGGGGGGGGGGCAAATGGCAGACAGTGAAGTGACAAAGATGAAAGAGGGAAGGCTGTCACGTTCCATGTAACACGTTCCATATTCTAAAAACGCAATTAAAATTTAACGAGCCGTTACAAAGTCATATGTAAACAGCAGAAATATACACGTGTAGCACTGCATACTGCCTATTTCTTGATGTTGTTTTTTTAAGGCTTCTTGTCTGTCGTCTACTTCTCTTTTTCGTTTGCTGACTGCTCAGGCTCATCCGTCAGACCACCTTAAACAGAAAGGTTGACAGCGAAACCGCAAACCACCGAATACATCGGTGACAGGTTCTAGAATGTACGTTATAACCTGTCTCAATCTAGAACGATCCTTCTATCAGCATTTGGGAGGCGAGAAAGGCAGACAGACATCTTGACAGAACATAGACGGTTCTAGCTAGCAATATTCCTCCACCAATCAGCAACCTAGGAGAGTTCCATTAAGGTATCTCTGTCACTCTTTCTCGCCCCCCCCTATATGTTTACAACAATCTTTCTAGTTGATTAATTAGAGCCAACTGAAAAATTCAATGCCATGGCCGGGATTTGAACCACGGATCTACTGGTTTCCGTCCAGTTGCTCTACCCTTGAGCTACCATGGGTTCCTTCCTGACATTAAATTCTCCAATTCACTCATCATATTTCCCGGTAGACCACTTTAGGGTTCTCAAATTTGAGACAACCACTTGTGGCGACTTACTATTGTAAGTACTTAATTACCAGGATTTTTATCGTAGATTATTTTTAACGTAAATTTATATTGAGGAATTAATCCTTAAAGAATTAATTCCTCAATATAAATTTACATTAAAAATAATCTACGATAAAAATCCTGGTAATTAAGTACTTACAATAGTTGTAATAATCTACGATAAAAATCCTGGTAATTAAGTACTTACAATAGTAAGTCGCCACAAGTGGTTGTCTCAAATTTGAGAACCCTAAAGTGGTCTACCGGAAAATATGATGAGTCAACTGGATGTAAATTTATATTGAGGAATTAATCCTTAAAGAATTAATTCCTCAATATAAATTTACATTAAAAATAATCTACGATAAAAATCCTGGTAATTAAGTACTTACAATAGTTGTAATAATCTACGATAAAAATCCTGGTAATTAAGTACTTACAATAGTAAGTCGCCACAAGTGGTTGTCTCAAATTTGAGAACCCTAAAGTGGTCTACCGGAAAATATGATGAGTCAACTGGATGTAAATTTATATTGAGGAATTAATCCTTAAAGAATTAATTCCTCAATATAAATTTACATTAAAAATAATCTACGATAAAAATCCTGGTAATTAAGTACTTTTGTAAGTCGCCACAAGTGGTTGTCTCAAATTTGAGAACCCTAAAGTGGTCTACCAGGAAATATGATGAGTCAATTAGAGAATTTAATGTCAGGAAGGCACGTTGACCATGGTAGCTCAAGGGTAGAGCAACTGGACGGAAACCAGTAGATCCGTGGTTCAAATCCCGGCCATGGCATTGAATTTTTCAGTTGGCTCTAATTAATCACAAATCACCCATATACCGGAGTAATGTATTTAAAAGGATTAATTCCTCAATATAAATTTACATTAAAAATAATCTACGATAAAAATCTTGGTAATTAAGTACTTACAATAGTGTAACGCGAGCGCTGGAACACCCTATGAAAGCAGCTGAGAGCGGGAGACGAGGGAGGTCCGTGTTAGCTACGCCCTCCCCTCGTTTGTCTTATAGTGGTGACATACTCGCCGAGGTCTACTTCCCATAAGCCCCAGCCGCGTAGGACCGGGAACCCGGGCCTCGTCTGTTATTTCCATTAGGACAGCACCTATTTTATAAGCTGCCCCCCCGTCTGCACACGGCAAACAGGACGGATGTGGATACGCCACATACGCGCCAGTCCTTAATGAACCAGCTACCAAATAACCTTGGTAGGGCCGCCAGTGTCTAGCTCACCAGCTACTAGCTCTGCAGGCTAGTCCCCGGGACTTATAAGACAACCCTCTGCCCCCTCCGGGCGGCCCTTGGCGGCCTGGCCGGAGGTACCCAATTGCCCGTGGGTGACGGGAACCAACTGCCCCCTCGAGACCAACCCAGTCCGAACAACTCCCATGCGGGAGGGGCTCGTTATGTTCGGCCCGAGGTTCCTCTAGTAACGTCAGAGGTACCACGAGTGCTAGGGGTCCGTAGCGCCCGCACTTTGGCAGCTAAAAGGGACGGATCCCTTCCCCTACGGGGTTATAGTGGTGACAGGCGGTGGTGACGGAGGAAAAACATGACTGTGCCGTCTGTTCTCTTACACCTGGTTCTCGATCATTCTTTTACTGGAACATTCTCGCGGACACTGGAAGGCGGCGATATTCCTATATAAAGGGGGGTTGCAGACAGTCAGTGAGTCAGTCAGTTGGTTAGTGAGTGTGAGCGAGGAGACAGTCGCAGTTCTTGGTGTAAGAGTTAGTCAGTGACGTGTTAATGAACGAGAAGATTGTGCAACGGAAGACTGTACGTAACTGGTATGTGCATCGGAGTTTATGTAATCGCGAGTACAAGTGAAATTGTAACGGACGAACTGGTGAATTGTAATTGTGTGCAGCAAGTAATTCTGTGTAATTGGCAAGTGTTAAACTGTAAGTCGGTGGAAATAAAGAACATTTTTGAGTGGTGAAATTGGACTTTTCATTTCACGAACCCACAAAGTCACAATAGTAAGTCGCCACAAGTGGTTGTCTCAAATTTGAGAACCCTAAAGTGGTCTACCGGGAAATATGATGAGTCAATTGGAGAATTTAATGTCAGGAAGGCACGTTGACCATGGTAGCTCAAGGGTAGAGCAACTGGACGGAAACCAGTAGATCCGTGGTTCAAATCCCGGCCATGGCATTGAATTTTTCAGTTGGCTCTAATTAATCAAAAATCACCCATATATCGGAGTAATGTATTTAAAAGGATTAATTCTCGGATCACCAGGCCAATGTTAGGTAGGTTAATGTCATCCCCCGAATTTCCTATCACTCCATTTCATCTCCATTATCATTTTATATCATCTCTCATCTGGTGGTCTTTTTCAAGATAGAAGTGTCGGCGGGTGTTTCGGTGGTGCATGACAGAATGATACACTCTGAGTTGTCTTTTTCTTTTTTTAATTTACGTCCTCCAACGTTAAGTCATATCGGACGATGAATGGAATGGGTGAAATGATGCTCAAATGAGTCCAGGGTCCATAGAGCTTAGTTACCTGGCATTCGTCTTTTAGGATAAGGGAAAACCCCGGAAAACCCTTAACCAGGTAACTCACCCTGACCGAAATTCGAGCTCAGGACCTCTTGAACGTGAGGCAGACACACTACCATGTACGCTAACGAGGCGGGAAATTTATACTATAGACCCACGACAAGAAGGCAAGCTGGAGGTATGTGTAGCGTAATCAGTTTTGCTGTTCCAACGGTGTTCATGCTCACCTTCCCAGTATGACTAGGATGGAAGGTTCGTTTAAAATACACAAGTGTTGTCACATAGCTCACCTATACATAATACCTATCACTGCATTAACTGCAACAAACATTAGATCTGGCAGCATGGATATCTCATATGCACTCTCATACACTAATTTCCTAGTAAACATGTCCGTTACCGGAGCAGATAAACAGTTCAAGCTCCTCTGTCCTTCATACCCCTCTCGTCTTCTTGTCGTGGGCATACCGTACTCTGAGTGAACCACTTCCTCCTCCGGTAGGTCGGTTGCCGGTCTCCGAACCAGGTCTGGTGGGGGCGTTTCTGGTGCACAGTAGGGTGGGATGCCAGTTGTTCTGGCTCGCCGGGGAGTTTCCAACTGGTAGTATAAGAAACCCGTACTCTTTTTTTTTTAAAGAAGACATTGTCAAGTTGTTAAAAGTGAGATATCTTTTATATAGAATATGAGTAGTTGTCAAGCAGTTTTTGAGATTACTCGAGTAATCTCAAAAACTGCTTGACAACTACTCATATTCTATATAAACCTGTACTCTGTACTGTATTGGTCCCTTGAAACGGCCGCCCTCTGTCTCCTCTCACCTCATCCTTCCTCACGGGGGTGCCGCACTTGGGGGCATAGGTACAATAGAACAAGTTTGGACCTCCGTGGCGTAGTCTAGTCCAGACTAGTTATAAAAGAATAAAGAATATGTGTTCAACTAATAACGATAAATTACTTTATTGCTTTATATCTAAAGTTTAATTTTATTGCCTTTTAAATTCTGAAATATTCTTATATTGTTATGTTTGCGCCATGATCGTCATGTGTTTGTCGGGCGCATGAATATTTTACTTGGCGCCGGTTATGCGGCAAACTGGTCATGTGACTCGCCAGCGTGCAAGAAAGTAGTCTTTTTCCGGTTAGTTAGTCAGACATGTTTGAGACAAGAACATTGATGTGATGTGTTTCGTGGTGTGGCTGAATGCAACGTTGTTTCAGTGAAAAGACGTTTTTTAGTTTATCTAAATGTTAATGTATTGTCTTCTTTATGATTATTCATATAAGAAATGTAGCGTGTGCAATAAATTTATCTAGAGATATGAATACAGCTCTATCGAGTACAGTCCACAAAAACAGTTTCCTTGATTTCTGCTAAAATCAAGTGGTCCTCCGAATTAAATTAATCACGACACGAACATTGGTCCTTCACGGGCGGATATTAGCCTGCATCGCAACACATTTCAGGTCAGAACATTCCTTTTCTTTCTTTCTCTCCTTTAAGCAAGTCTCATAACCATTCAATATGGAGCAGGATTTGAAAGCTCTTGTCAAAAGAAGAGGTATAATTAAAAGAAAATTTACCTTTGTTCGAAAATTTCTTGATGAATTACCAGAACAGGTCAACATTTTCATATTGAGAGCTAATTTCGATAACTTAAGTGAAATTTGGGACAAATATGAAGCTATTCAGACCCAAATTGAATCTCTTGTGGAAGCGGAAACTGAATTAGATATGCATGCAGAACACGAGGAGGAAACAAGAAACAGTTACCTCGAATTGAAAGCTAGGTTAGCTGAATTAATGCAGGATCATGAACAGCAAGAAAATGGTTCTGGACATTCGCAGGACACAGTGCAGTCGCAATCGTCACAAGCAGCTAAAGCTATCAAACTGCCTGTGATACAATTACCTAAATTTGAGGTTGATGTCACTCATTTCAAACATTTCTATGACACATTTACAAGCTTAGTGGTAAACAACCAAGCTTTAGATGCTATTCAGAAATATCACTACTTACTTTCCTCTCTCAAGGGACAAGCTCATTCACTAATACAGAATATACCTGTCACTAGTGAAAATTTTGATGTAGCATGGGAGCTCATATGCTCACGCTATAACAATACAAGATTAATAGCTACAGCTCATATAAAAAATTTATTAGCACTACCAGTAATGCATAAGGAAACAGTAAATGAACTACGTACCTTGCTCAACCATTTTCAAAATAACTTGAATGCCATTGAAGCATTAAAACTTGAAGCGCCTTTGCATGAAATCATTTTAATGCAACTTCTCCTAGAACATTTGTCTGACACCACACGCAGAGAATGGGAGAGTAAAATAGATTCTCAAGACTTCCCTTCTTTGAAGGATCTTATGCAATTTTTAGAAGCAAGAGCACACTCTTTTGAATTGCTTGCTAACACTGTATGTAACAAGACGGTAGTTAAGCCTAAGACTGACTTGCACTTTGCTAAGCCCAACAGCAGAGACAGTAAACACCCTTACCTATCCACGAGTGATTGTGTATGTCCATTTTGTCAGTGCAATCACATGCTACATAATTGTGATGGCTTCAAAAATCTTAATGTGCATAAGCGTTGGACTTCCATTAAATCCAAGCGCCTTTGTGCCACTTGCTTTGCTCCTAATCACATATCAAGTAGATGTAATCGTGCCTCATACTGCAATTGTGGCTCATCCACTCACAGCAAGTTGCTTCATGATAGTAACAGAAAAAATGCTTCACGTGCAACTTCATCTAGTCCTGTAAATGATTCTACTAGAACAATTGATGCGCCATCTAGCTACTGTTCTTTTAAATCAAGACCCACACAGCAGGTTTTGCTTGCCACCGCACTAGTGCAAGTTGCAGACAGATATGGCAATCTCATACAATGTAGAGCACTCCTCGACTCTGCCGGTCAATCCAATTTCATAACTGCAGATCTTGCGAAGTGCTTACAGCTTAACAAGGTGACAGCTGATACGCCTATCAATGGTATAAATGACACCATCTCTACGGCCACACACCATGTTCAGGTCAATCTGAAATCTATGGTACATGATTTTAAGACTAAAATTGAATGTCTAGTACTTCCTCGTATAACAGGAAAACTACCTTCCACACATATCAATTTGTTCAACTGGAATATTCCTTCTAGCATTCCATTAGCAGATCCTAGGTTCAACATTCCTGATGAAGTTGAAATCCTAATCGGAAGTTCCTTATTATTCGAGTTATTGCATGGGAAAACCTTAAAGAAACAAGGACATCCTATACTAGCCAGCACAGCCCTCGGTTGGATAATATCAGGCCCTATTCCAAGGTCATCATACAAGTACAAGGCTAAGTCTTCGCCTCAGCATTTCTTCATCAGCACTGATAGCCTTGACACACAGTTAAGACGTTTCTGGGATTTGGAAGAATTTCCTCAGCATGTTCTTACTAAGGAGGAAAAGGAGTGTGAAGAATATTATGTAAAAACAACCACTCGTAATGCCGATGGTAGCTTTACAGTTCGTCTACCCGTCAAGGAGGACAAAAATTGCTTAGGTGAATCTAGACAGCAAGCCATCAATCGCTTTATGCACTTAGAACGACGTCTTCAAAACGACATCACACTTAAAGAAGATTACACTCAATTTCTCTCTGAATATGAATCCATGGGGCACATGAAGCAAGTGTCACCACCAAAGGAAGGCGAACCTTGTTACTATCTTCCGCATCATGCAGTTTTCAAACCTTTGTCTACTACTACTCGCACCAGAGTTGTATTTGATGCATCTGCGCAGTCATCTTCAGGACTATCCTTGAATGATGTGCTGAAGTTAGGTCTTATTATTCAGGATGACCTTATCTCCATAATTTTACGATTCAGAACTTATCTCTATGGATTCTCAGCTGACATTTCTAAGATGTACAGACGAGTGAAAATGCATCCTGATGATCAAGATCTTCAAAGAATAGTATGGCGAGAAAACAAAGATATACCTATCAAGGACTATGCTCTTACTACAGTCACATATGGTACCAAACCTGCATCCTTTTTGGCCATAAGGACTTTGCATCAACTAGCTTCAGAGGAAGAGGCTAAATATCCACTAGCTTCTCAAGCTATCCGTGAATCCTTCTACGTAGATGATTGCTTATGTGGTCATAATGATCTACAGCAAGCTTTACATATTCAGAGGCAGCTACTTCAGATAGATGTTAGACAGTGGTGGATTCCCACTTAGGAAATGGTGTTCTAATCATGAAGATATTTTAAAATCCATTCCACCGGAACACAGAGAGACACAACTTCCACTTTCATTGGATAGCAGTGAAAATGTGCATGCTCTTGGTCTCCTCTGACATCCTGGAACAGATCAATTCCAGATACAAGACAATCCATCTCTTCAGGATAATCTAAATTCTAGCTACACCAAACGAAGCATACTTTCTGTCATATCATCTATTTTTGATCCTTTAGGCCTAGTGAGTCCTATTGTCATAAATGCCAAGATGTTTCTGCAATCTCTTTGGTTGGAAAAACTCGGTTGGGATGAATTGATACCATCTCACCTCATCCAACAATGGCTAAATTTCTGCGAGACATTGTCCATCATTCATGCTATACGTATTCCAAGACACGTCCTAATCACAGGTACATTAAGGGACATACAAATACATGGGTTTTGCGATGCCTCAGAAAAGGCTTATGGTGCCTGTATTTATCTTCGTGCTATGAACGGCTGCAATGAGGTGAAAACCAGACTTCTTTGCTCCAAATCTAAGGTTGCACCATTAAAGAAACAAACCACTCCTCGGCTCGAACTTTGTGGTGCTTTACTACTCGCTAAACTTTAGAAGGTTGTAGCTAACCTTAAGCTGCAGACTTCACAGAACTATCTATGGACGGACTCTATGATTGTTCTAGCATGGATTAAATCCAACCCACACAAATGGAAGACTTTTGTAGCCAACAGAGTTTCACAAATACAAGAGTTATCAGAAACTGCTGCTTGGCGATATGTAGCTACTCAAAATAATCCAGCAGATCTCATTTCAAGAGGAGTTTCAACTGAACCTCTTGCCTCAAATGACTTGTGGTGGAAAGGTCCTGATTGGATCTCACAACCCTTTGCATCTTGGCCAGAACAACCCAAACGATTAGATATTCAAGATGTCACTGAGCAACGCACTACTGCATGCTTGATGGTCACTACAGAAAGTGATGATAATTTCTCGTTTTTCAAAATTGTTATGCCTGCAGAGAGTGACAGCATACATGCTGAGATTTGCATTCAACTGTAGAAACAGCAACACGAGACGGCAAGGTCCTCTCTCAGCACTTGAGCTTCAACAGTCATTGCACTGCTGCATTAAACTTGCTCAACAATCAGCTTATATCACAGAGTTAACAGAATTTAATGATAAAGGACCCGTTCCTACTAAAAGCTCATTGAAATCTTTGCATCCATTTGTCGACAATGGAGGTTTACTCCGAGTAGGGGGAAGAATTGACAAGGCTGAAACTCCCTTCCAATCAAGACATCAGCTCATCTTACCTCCTAAGCATCATCTTACCAAACTAATTATTGAAAGTGAACATGTTAAACTTTTGCATGCTTCCAATCAGCTACTTACCTCTTCTCTTCGACAACGGTATTGGATACCGAGAATAAGGGAAACTCTTAAGTCAGTCCTACACAAGTGCTTGCCGTGCTTCAAACTCAAGGCCAAGGGAGCTCAACAATTAATGGGCAATCTACCTAGCTACAGAGTGACTCCAGCGAGACCCTTCCTACGAGTTGCAGTTGATTACGCTGGTCCATTCTTCCTACGTTATGGCTCGCCTCGCAGCAAGAGTCAGGCGAAGGCCTACATAGTTATCTTTGTCTGTTTATCCACAAAGGCAATTCACATTGAGTTGGTTTCAGACATGACTTCTGATGCTTTTGTTGCTGCCTTACGAAGGTTTAGAGTTAGACGAGGATTGTGCAAAGAGATCCTAAGTGACAATGGCACAAATTTTGTAGGTGCTAACAACAAACTTAGAGAACTTAGACTACTTTTGCAATCTCGCAAGCACCAAGAGATTGTACAAGACTACGCTTCATCTAATGAATGCACATGGCATTTTATACCACCCAGCTCACTCCACTTTGGAGGATTACATGAGGCTGCAGTGAAATCTATGAAATATCATCTTCGTAGAGTAATGGGCACACAAGTACTGACCTATGAACAATTAACCACATTACTAATTCAAATTGAGGCTTGCTTGAACTCCCGTCCATTGCTACGCCTTACTGATGATCCTTTTGATACTTCCTACCTTTCTCCAGGTCATTTCCTCATTGGAGAACCATTAACTTCCATACCATCACCTTGTTCTGACAATCTGAATCAGTTACAGAAATGGCAACAGCTCCAAGATCGTCTACAACATCTGTGGCAGCGGTGGTCAACCGACTATCTACATTCACTCCAGCAGAGGCAAAAGTGGTCCAGTTCCAGTGAAAATCTTAAGGCAGACACCATGGTCCTGCTAATGGAAGACAATTCATCTCCTCTGCATTGGGAACTTGGAATCATCACTGAGACTCATCCTGGTGGTGATGCTTTAGTGCGGGTAGCTACAGTGTGAACTTCTAAGGGTGAATATAGGCGTCCCATTGTGAAACTGTGTCCTCTGCCAGTTCAAGAACAACAGTGATATTTTTTCAAAGTGTGCCTATGTTAAATTAAAAAACTGTTCAGTGTTTTGGGCCCCAGTATGTTTGCGCCATGATCGTCATGTGTTTGTCGGGCGCATGAATATTTTACTCGGCGCCGGTTATGCGGCAAACTGGTCATGTGACTCGCCAGCGTGCAAGAAAGTAGTATTTTTCCGGTTAGTTAGTCAGACATGTTTGAGACAAGAACATTGATGTGATGTGTTTCGTGGTGTGGCTGAATGCAACGTTGTTTCAGTGAAAAGACGTTTTTTAGTTTATCTAAATGTTAATGTATTGTCTTCTTTATGATTATTCATATAAGAAATGTAGCGTGTGCAATAAATTTATCTAGAGATATGAATACAGCTCTATCGAGTACAGTCCACAAAAACAGTTTCCTTGATTTCTGCTAAAATCAAGTGGTCCTCCGAATTAAATTAATCACGACACGAACAGTTAAGTTCACATTAACTGCATTTATTCGAGAGAAATCATCTAAAACTACCACAAAAATATTTCTGAAATGGCAGTTGCATTAACATGCTTGCTGTTTTCACAAAAATAAACTTCAAATAAGTATAATTTGAGTTTCCTCTAAAGCTTTAAACTCACACTATATCTGGATAAGCTGAATATCTTAATACTTATAACAAATGCATTTTGTTGTACCTTTATTTACAAAAAGGAACATTTCTTACCTGACATATTGGCTAATGGGATAGACAGTTTATTTCCTAAAAATTACATGCGATGTAATTGTGTTAATTCATTGAGCCTATGAAATTTAAAGAAAAGCAACTAAGGAAGGCAGGAAGGAAGGAAAGGAGGAAGGAAGTAGTTTTAGTATTACTTAAGTGAATAATTTTTAAAGATTTCCTCATACTGACTGCGATTTTATTCCAGGTATAATACTACATATTTTCTGAACAGCAGATGTTTTCATCAATTTTATCGCTGTGGATTGGTGGTGATTGGCATATCTCCATCCAAACATGAGAAAACTCTGTTTTCCCTCTCTGAATAGTCCACTTCAGTGAGTAGACATAAAAATGTTTATTTCTTCTTCCAGAATACTGCAACAGTATTTAGTATTTAAAGGCGCAATTTACTTCAACTTAAAATATTCAAATAAAGTGGAATATTTTCTGAACATTCAGAAAAGACTCACAAACTACCATCTCCATTAAAACCTCTCAGACACAAGCAGTCGGTATTTTTGTTCTGAAAAACAGTACGAGGGGAATTAGTCTCTACCACTAAAGATACCCTAATTAGCGCCTGGCAGTTCTTATGTGACATGTTGCTGTCTTCAGCTTCTTGACACCTAACCGACAAAGAAATTACAGACGCACCACGTCTATGGCGATGAGTGCATTTTCAGACACGATGAGTGCATACATACATCAACATACAAAGTCCGTGAAGTTACACACAAAGTAAAGTTTAGCACAACTCTTCCCATTCGAACCATGAGCGACGCATTAAAAAATACAAAGAAGGAAGCGTTTCCTATCGTAAAAGCAGGAACAAATTTGAAAGCATTGTTTATATATATATATATTGTGACTTTGTGGGTTCGTAGAATTAAAAGGCCGAGTTGCAGAAATTAAAAATCTCCTTTATTTCCGTAGAGATACGCTGTTCAGTTCTCTCGTAACAACATTACATCACATAATAACACAATATTCCAAGGTCCATGACAATAACAAACCGTGACATCTGATTACATTAGCTCTCGTTACAACAACACTCTTGTTACACAACTACAACTCTGTGAGCTGTTCTCTGCTTACCTCTCGCGGCTCACTCACTCCGCTTTTCAACTACCCACTTTCCCAGCCGTCATGTCCTTAAATACCTAATTCGTAATTCGAGACTCTTCCAGAAGAATAAAGAAACCGAATAATCAAGATATTACCAGAAATTTCCATTTATCTCAGTTTGTTTGTTTCGGTAAGTCTTTTATCTCAAGCGCTATGTTTATCTGCTTATGCAAGCCTGTTATCTACGTGAAACCTATCAGTTCCTTTGTGTGCCAAGCCGCCTTATCGCGATCGGGTGCGCGACACTATATAGACGTTTGCTACCCTGTCATATATTTTTCTAACTGCTCAACAAATTCTTTGTATAAAAGCTGGAGTTATTTTTATTGCGGATATGGTTTCAACACATTTGTTGCAGGTATACAGAGAGTTGACACCTTTTAAAACTTGAATTTAATACTAATACTTTAATTTAATATTTGTTCAAATTGTTGTTTTTTAAGAGGTCCCGAGTTGAAGCTCGGTCAGTGTGGGTTATTTAGATAAGGCTTCTTCAGGGTTTTTTCCGTTATCCTGAAAGATTAATTTAGGGTAACTCTAAGCTCTATGTACCCTGGACTCATTTGAATATCATTTCATTCATCGTCCAATGTGACTTAACATTGGAGGTTTTCCCTTATCCTGAAAGATGAATGTCTGGTAACTATAAGCTCTATATATCCTGGAGTCATTTGAACATTATTTCACTCATCGTCCGAAGTGACTTAACTCTGGAGGTTTTCCCTTATCCTGAAAGATTAATATCGGGTAACTCTAAGCTCTATAGACTCTGGACTTAGTTGAGCATCATTTCCCTACTTCATTCATCGCTCGATATGACTTAACGTTGGAGGACGTGAATTATATAATGTGCAATATATAATACATTTATATATCATATGTATTCCGCTGCCCCCTTTGTTACCTACTTGGGTGGGATATATAAGAAATAATTTTGCCTGGATTCCTTATGACATTTTTCTGTTATATTCCAACTGACGAACCTCACTATAGACCACAACATTTCGTTTACGAATGGCCTCTGATGAACCTTCATCGATAATAATTTACAATAGCTTGGCACTTGTAACTAACAAATGCTTAGAAGCGAGAGCACCGCCACTGATGCTCATGTAAGGAACAATAACAACAGCAATCTTAAGTGATAGTTTCTGTTTATGCATGCATTGCCACACGTCACCATGTTACTTTTCTCCTCACCGCACTCCTAGCCCCGCAAACAAACAGATCTGTACCTCCCTTCTCTACACCAACCTAAATTCCACCCACCATGCTGTAAAACCCCCATTACCGTCATACGTGGTTAAGTTCCTCCTAGGACAGGTACACGCATGACACACCACGGGCTGTCCCTCAGCCTGCCAACAGCACGACGACGACGGGACATCAACACAGTAGGATATGAAGTTATCTAGGATTTTCGTTCAACGTAAGAGATAGCGAAATATATCTCAATAATTCGTAAGAAACTAACTGGCTAGCACGTTTGAAAAATCACATTGGTGCTAGCTAAGAAAATGAAACATTTTACGGGAGTTGTTGTAGTTGTTTTTTTTTTTTTCACATGGAGCCTTAAGTCCCGTCGAATGCCTAATAACAAGACTTTGCTGTAGGTCGGATAAACACAAAATAGAAACAGTAGCTTTAAGCTGGTATAAATACTTATTATAAATACTACGTATATTTTAAAACTATAATCCCAGTAACAGAATAAACGTTGATCGTCCATTGGCCAATGGAATTATTCCACTTGATGTAGAAACAAGTCTAAGTTCAATTTCATATGTTGAGAATGAAGAAGAAGAAGAAGAAGAAGAAGAAGAAGAAGAAGAAGAAGAAGAAGAAGAAGAAGAAGAAGAAGAAGAAGAAGAAGAAGAAGAAGAAGAAGAAGAAGAAGAAGAAGAAGAAGAAGAAGAAGAAGAAGAAGAAGAAGAAGAAGAAGAAGAAGAAGAAGAAGAAGAAGAAGAAGAAGAAGAAGAAGAAGAAGAAGAAGAAGAAGAAGAAGAAGAAGAAGAAGAAGAAGAAGAAGAAGAAGAAGAAGAAGAAGAAGAAGAACCACAAGAGGAACAAGGAGGGGGAAGGAGAATACAGATTGTAAGAAACTGTAAGACAGTGATTTTTTTCATATATGAAGCTCACGATTAATATGTTATTTCATATAGATTTCTCGTAAAACAAGGTTTAGAACTTATCGTCTACCAACAGCCGATTATAATGAAGCCATACAGACAAACTTAGGCTGTATAAAAATGACTTCTACAATCTACATGCACATTCAAAAGAATATATTTTAAAATGAGTCATGAATCACGTCCTTAGAAATTTAAACGCAATTCTTTCTCCTGGGATATTTCTTTGGTACTCGGTTGCAATGTTCGTGCTCATTTTCACTGATATGACTTATTTAAGGCACTCAACGGACCATTTATCAAATCCCTGCTCACAGATGTGCACAGGAGCAATCCGGAAGTATCGGCACGCTGTTTTCGACACAGGTGTCTTCCCTTCTGGGGGTATCCCGCAGCAATTGCGAGAAGTTTTCCTTCCTCGGTTCGCACGATTAACACAGCTGCGCTGGACCTCCCATCAAGAAGGTCGGAGGAGGGGTAGAGAATGTATTCCATGACTCAAAGTCATGTCATAAGGGAAAGGTTTCTTCCTCTACTTCAAGCTCTAAGCTTTTGTTGTGAGAGGCAAAATTAGATAAGCTAAACTGCCAGTAAAAGCAGCAGAACAATTTCATTCAGGCTGAAATGCGTACTTTTTACATGGTTTTAAAAATAATGTGTCATATTTCTTAAGCTTTTAATAAAAAATGTGAATCAATGCAGTAGCTATTATAAAAGAGCATTAGTGAAACTTTCAGCCATATTAACCCCATCATCCTCGTCATCGTAATCATCAACCTTAAGGTTATAGACTTTGGAACTGTTCCGGCTCCAGTTTTTAGTTGCTGCTTCCACCATTTACAAGGTCTACCCAACAGGTCTTATGGTTATTGTGATGTAATTCCATGCCTATAGTGTCAATCTAGCATTCTGAAGATGAAAACGCCAAGCATTTTCTTTCTCCCGTTTGTCCTATCATACAGTGACTTATTATTTCTCTTATATGTTCTCTCGCTTACTCGCTCTGTTTCAGTAACTCATATTGGCTTAAGAATTTCATTTCTACTCTGAATTTGGTTTATATCCCTTCCTTCTGAAGGCCCATGTTTCACCTCCTTATTTGATTGAAAATGCCATACTTTTATGATATTCTAACGTGCTCAAACGAGTCCAGGAATCCTAGATCTGACAGTCAATTTATCAAAGTAAAAGAAAAAACCGGGAGAGGTTTGAGAGATGGAGAGAATGCCTCTCCGTAAACAGCTTAACTAAAAAGCGTCGGAAAAAGACCGTATATGGTGTTTAAGTTCAGTGACAAACATTTTCAAGAAAATCCCCGCACATAAAACTTTTACTTGGAATAGTTTGGTTCGTTTTACTCTCAGAAATAGTTCTAAATATTTTAAATAAAATGCCACATATTAATTATAGTTTTTCAGTAATAATATGTATAAGGTAGTTCTGAAGTCCTCTTCGTTCAAAATAAGTTTTGTAATTTTTTTCTATAACTGATAATAATAAGAAGAATTAGATAAAAATTAATAAACAGAACATGTAGAGCTCTTAAGAATATAAAATATATTTTGAGTCTATTTATGGCATGAGATGTTTAAGGAATATTCGTTATTGTTCAATTGCTTCGATCTCCTGTATTCTTTTGCGTGTATCTGTAGCGAATGTCTAATGAAACTATTTCTGAAGTTGTTCTATGGCAATATAATGAAGAATATAGAACAAAGGTATGCGTTACATTTATCACAGTACTTTTTTCTACTCACAACTATTTATTAATTTTATACATGTTCATCGAGAGGAACAACTGAATGGTTACCACCGCTTTTAAAATTGTCAAAAGCAACAAGAAAACTTGTTTAAAGTAAACGGTTTCTTTTAAAGGTATGTATGTTTTGTATAGTAATTTTTATCTGTTTGCTATACAAAACACACAACAAATTAAATGATATAAGATTCAAATGATGAGGACTTTGCAGACTATTTTCAGAAAGTTCAAGACATACATTTATTAAAATTTATTAAAAAATCATCAACAACATTTTTGAGAAAATAAATAATCACGAAAACTTTTCTATGCAAACCACAGTTTGTGTGGAGCATTTCCTTGAAAATCTTTTGTCTCATTTTCGGAAGGCACCGAATTTAAATACTAAGTTGGTATTTATCAGCTTCCTTTACGAGTTATGTTGTTCACGAGCACAGACAGGTAAATACACTCTCCTTTTTATAAAAATACATTTTATTTAGGAGGCCAAAACATATATTTTCGGTAAAATCTTAACAAAAAAGTTTTTGTTTCATTCAATTATTTCCTCTACCTATTAGGTGCGTGTTAGAGAAAGAAATAAGCTTATGTAAGAATAGTTTGAAATAGAAAACATAAAAATAAACGATAGTAAGTAAAAACCCCATGTGAATGTAAGCATCAGATGTTTCAAATTTCTTCGAGTCTTTTCGCAGCTTTTATTAAATATAATTATTTTGTATCCTGAATCTTAATGAACTCGTTTGACTGCGCTAAGGAGGGGATTCGGCACGGAGGTTCAAACTTGGTCTATTGTACCTATGTCCCAACTGAATACACTTAGGCCGCCTCGATGGCGTAGATGGTAGCGTGTCTGCCTAACGTTCAAGAGGTCCCGAGTTCGAATCTCGGTTAGGGTGAGTTACATGGATAAGGTTTTAAAAAAAATGAACGCCCAGAGAGAAAGGCTGAGGCGAGACGAGACAGAGGGTGGCCGTCTCAAGGAGCCATGATAGAGGGCAGGGTCCCTACACTTTAACAGTTGGTAACTTCCCGGCAGGCCAAAATAACCCGGTATCCCACCCTACTGTGTTCCGGAAACGGCCCCATCAGGCCGAGTTTGGAGAACGAAGACCATCCTATCGGATGAGGAAACGCTTACGAGGAGCATACCTTCCTGCAATACACCGTCGAGACACCCGCCGACACTTCTACCCTGTTAGAGACCACCACATGAGAATTGATGTGAAATGGTAACGGAGAGATAGGAAATTCGAGGGAAGTCACTAACCTAACCAGCATTCACCTGGTGACCCGGAATAATCTCGAAAGAAACCCATGGGTTAGGTAGATCGGCCACGGGAATCGAACCAGGCCTCCCGAATACGAGCCACAGACGAAACCGCCTGAGCCAACCCACTCGGTATCCTACATTTTAAGTTAATAATAATAATAATAATAATAATAATAATAATAATAATAATAATAATAATAATAATAATAATAATAATAATAATAATAATAATAATAATAATAATAATAATAATAATAATAATAATAATAATAATAATAATAATAATAATAATAATAATAATAATAATAATAATAATAATAATAATAATAATAATAATAATAATAATAATAATAATAATAATAATAATAATAATAATAATAATAATAAATCCAATTTTTGGTCTGTCACCTCTTTCATATATTAATTGTTCTAATTAATGTATTTAAAAGCCCAACTTTCTAGTTCTCAAAATTACAGTTTTGGTTACTTAATCAGATATTACACTGTATTCTGAAGTTCACCTTAGTTTTAGCTATAATTAACTGATTATCTGCGTAAGGCAGATGAAGTTTATCAAATCTGCCACGCTTAACAGAGTTTGACTATGTGGTCTGTACATACGTCAATAGAACAGGGACTACGATGTACTTCACGCGACGGAACCTAACATGAAGTAAGAAATGTCGCTGAACTAGGCGTCTCAGGAGCAATACAAATGATTTTGTTGATTATTGTTATACTCGGCGGATATTCGAGGAAGCTTTGTTTTTCCAAATTAGTAATTAAGTTTTTACAGAAATGAAAAGAAATAAAATACCAAAATGTGGGGTGAGAAAGTTTTAAACGGGAATGCAGCATGGAAATGAGTTTAATCTTCCTTTGGAGCAAAACAAAAACACCGTGGATGCAAATATTTTTTAGTTGCGTAGAGAAGGACCCATGACACTACTACACGACGGTGGGTCGGCTGGCTGGCTGACTGGCTGGGTCTAGAAATGTGTAATTTTGTTCTCATGATTACATTATGCACTGAAGGTGAATGTTCCAGCGTTTTTCTTTCTATTCCGATTCGTCTGATATGTCAACCCTACACAGGAGGCGTTTACGTTTAGTTTCCACTCGGAATAAAAGTAAAAACGGAAGTATACAGAAAACTCTTCATTACAAAACTTAGTATTTAACACAATTTAGAATATGCAGGCTTCAATATAAGGCAAAAGCTTTTATATTTCCGTGACAAATAGAGCTTTTGTGAAAGATTTTCAAAATGTTGATTCGATTCACCCGGCGCTTACTTTATTGGGAGTATAGTCCGGTGACTTTTAACACTTTTTGAGTATGTTTTAATCTGATAAACTTTAATTGCAGTGATTCGCTACGCTAATTAGTTTATACACATTAAATTTACTGATAATTCGATCTTTCAGAGATAATATTCAAAGTGTTCAGAGACAGTTTCACTCAGCGAAAGAAAGACACACTAATCGAATATATGACTTTTGTTTGGATAAAGCCGAGAAGATATTTATAATGTTTTGTAGAAACTGATTCAGTTTAGATGTGATAGACATCACTTCTACAAGCAAGATTTACAGTGGGTGAGGAGCACGTGTGGAGGCGTGCCGAATATCAACCCCTAGAGGGATAAGACACCGGAAGCACCGTCAGACTGCTTGGCACCACACATGATGACACCACCCCCATCCTGCCTGGTCTTAGAATGGCTATGATGCAGAAACTTGGCCACCTGTAAGAAGTGGCTAAGACCGTGAGAATGCTACGATAAGTCGTGGATTTAGCTATGGGAGTGCTATAAGCACTATTTCCGAATAAAAAATACAATTGTATAATTTCAAACATTTATAATGGAAACACACCTTGCATTTTATTACTGTAGTATTTTAAAATTATGTATAAATACACTAAAATTTAATACGAAAATATTTACTGTCATTGCATAATTATTTAATAATAAACAATTATTTTCTGGTAAGAATTGAAACCACCCCAAGAACATAACAGGTTTACTACTCCTTCTGTGGAGGGTAAGCAATGGTTTCAGTTAAAGAAAAAATTCTTCCGTCATAATTCTAATCCTTGTTTGACATAAGCTTGTCCCGTATCTCTTAACGCTCACGTGACCTTATCACCTCTCATTGGCTGCTAATGCAGTATAGACCGTTGTGCGGTAAAAATTAGTTCGTTATTTAACATGGTGATATATTTTTATATGTTGGAAGAGAATTGTCAAATTGCGCAACAGAGTTGATTTATCTGAAATGCATGTTAATTCTTAAACGAAGTAAAGAGGAGGTTTCTTTGCTCTCAAGTACATGGCACGATAGCACGTGATTTAGCGGTAGTGATGACATATTTGTTTATATGAATTTTATCACTGACCTTGTTTTGAACTGGATTAGTCATATATCGCCATTCGAAGGTGTGTTGTGCCGAGTGCTAGAGCTAAATTATTTTATTGATCGTTTATTGCGTGTGTACTTATAATATGTATAATGGGAGAGTCTACCGCCAGTTTTCCGCTGAAGCATAGCAAGGGAAAACCTTTACAAACCGGCGAAAAAATAATTGTGTTGCATGTGTTTAATGCACTTACAGAGAAGAATCCATCGTTGTCAGTGAGAGAAGTCGAACAGCTGTGCTCTGAACTTACAGGTGTGTTAGATGCGTAGAAACATCGCGACATGAAACTGAGACAACAGGAAAACTTACCACTCCAGGGGCGATATTGCTGTGTGGCGTTATTTAAGTTAGACGTTAAGTTATTTAAATAAGACGTTATTTAAAGACAACCAGATTGTACCGGGATACAAATCGCAAAATATATTACCTTTGACGAGACTTGGGTGAATGAAGGACACACGACTTTTAAGACTGAAAGACAAGCATTTTTACAAGGTATGTGTGCTGGTTGTAAAAACTCCCAGTGGAAAAGGCCGAAAGCCTTTCATTATAAACTTGTTTCAGTTTCATTGCTCATTCATTCAGTTTCAACTTGTTCAGTTTCATTATAAACTTCATTACTTTTGCATGCCTTCACATTCTTATTTGTATGATTTTATCTATCTTCCTGGCAATTATTATGACGTTTATTGCAGTTTTAAATGTGACGGGAAGGCACCGCCTTTGGCCTATGGCGCGAAAGCATTAGCCAATTAGGATGAGGGGGAAGGTAGTTGCACGCGGAGTGATACATGTCAGCGGGGCAAGGTTATATGAAACAGAGATTAGGATCCAACCTCTGGATCGAGAAGCCATAACCAGACTTTTAAGCACTCAATCCCTATACATTTGAAGGAATTGACTACAGATTAAACATTGTTGTAAAAATTGCCATCTTTCCGCATTTTAATCCTTACTTGCACATCTAAACCGTGTAATGCTTTGAAATAACTTTGGAAACATATTCTTTCCAATCCAGGACGGCTTATAGAAATTAAACCGAATATGGAAATTAATTGTTCTTTCACACTAGCCGTGTGTAGGCCAAAATTGAAAAATTCAGTGTCATAGCCGGTATTTGAACCATGTATCTTCCGGTCTTCATCCGGTTGTTCTAAACCATTGAGGTACCATGACAACATGCTAGGACGACATTTAATTCTCCAACTCGTATTTTTCTCGGTAAACCACTAGGACTTCCCATACACACATGAGACAGCTACCTTAATGGCGACTTACAACGTGTAAGTACTATAGTAAATAGTTCAAACCACTATTAACGTCAATTGATGGAAATTAATTGTTCTTTCACACTAGCCGTGTGTAGGCCAAAGTTTGGAAAAGTAGAAACAGACTGAAAAATTCAGTGCCATAGCCGGGATCTCCTGATGTCTGTCCCGTTGTTCTAAACCATGCAGCTCCCATGGCAGCGTGATAGCACGAGATTAAATTCTCCAACCACTCGTTATCCATTCTAAATTATGAACTATTTTCAAATCTGTTACAAATTCACGATCACAATTTTTTAGAAAATCTGTATGGAGTTAGAAATTTGTGTTAGGAGAAATTAGTTAATACTTTTTAGTCCTTTTTACAAACGTTATGTATTCATCTAAACAAAAAATTTGTTTAAATAATTAAAGCTAAAAATAACCTGAACGTGTCTCATCCACTTCTGAGTTAAGTTTAAACTTAAAAAGACTTACAAAGCTGCCCCCCCCCCAAAAAAAATAATCAAGATGTAAATTTAATTTGTCATAAAATATTTTAATATGGGTTTACATAAATAAAATTCCTTGGGCCACTTACCTTTTACATGTAAAGCAGTTTGGGGAGGTGGAAGCTTTCTGAAAGCGAATAAATATTGCATTGTCAGCCAGTTCTGAGCCTTTTTTTAAGATTGAAATCTCCAAATCAACGTGAATTTAGTTTAAACATAATTCTATGTAAAAGATATAGTGGAGTAGGGGATATTTTTTTTTAAAATGAGTGAATATTGTATTGCCAGCCAGTTCAGAGCCATTTTTAAAGATTGAAATCTCCAGCTTATCGAAAAGTCAGTTTAAAATCCATTGCAAAATTTGTACTGAACAGACGAGAAGAAAGCGAGTTAATAAAAATGTTTTAATAATAACTGACACTAGCATATGTTACGGATAAAGGAGGAACAAATACCAAATTTTTATTAAGCGATGTAACTTGAATACCAAATATACACCAAGAATACTCTAGAATGGTGCATTTGAGAACGGAACAAATGAATATAAATGTGTTAAGACAATGTCAATTGCTAGGATCAAATCAGAGCCCCTGAGTGCTAGAATTTCATTCCACAGTACTTTTACACATCAGTAAATCTACTGACTTGCGTGGGGCTGAAACTCTTAAGCACGCTAAACAGACTGGGTTCGATCCTACGACTTTGTGATCAGTCATGCGGACCCACCTCACACTCGTAGAAGTGCCTGAAGGCCGTTGATGTGGGCATTAATGACACACAAGAAATTATAATTATTAAAGAAAAGAAGTTTAGGCTAGGGATTGGCATTTACCAGTTATGAGGATTGCTTAATGTAATAAACACTATGAAATGATTATATAAAATGATTGAATTTGAGATGAAAATAAACATGGAATATTTATTAATTTTTACACCTGAGAATTTTCTCTCTTACGTTATAGAGAAATTCACAGTATTTGTGAAAAGTAACCCCAGCCTCATTCGAAAGGTAGTCACTAAACAATAGTGCATTCGTGGGAGTCAAAAACAAACGTCTCTAGTGCTTGATTATCTGAATGAGTAGAGACAAGCTAGAGACAAGCTGGGCATCACTGTGCATCAGCGTTATGTGATTTCTACATGCAGTGGCATGGCGTGTAATGAAGCGCTGAAAGGCCGTTTCTCCAAGAAATTCAGGAGAAAAAGAAGAGAAACAAAAAACCCATGTCAAACAGTATTTGATTTGCTCTGGATATATTTTCAAAATTCATTCAGAACTTGCGCGGTACTGTGGACAATTTGACAACTGCTTAAGCCTAAGTGGCCAGTTTCGCGAGCTCATTCAATACTGAATATTTCTGTATTCACACATTCGTCAACTTAAATACCATGCTTCGTAGGTTTCTGGAAACAATCGTAAGTCTTCGGTAGTTAGGCTATTGACAGATTTTGTCACGTGTGTGAAGAAAAAATTATTTTTTGTTTTATGTGGCACTTTTAAATACAACTACCTATATATTTCAATAGCATTAGCAATAGTAATTTACGTAAAATTGGTATATAGTGAGACAAACAGGTAATTCTTATGAAGTTTTAAGTTATTATCAGAAGTGTGTGAATTGCATACTTTCTCCATGATAGATTAACAATTCACGAGGTGTGAGACAGCTGTAGGAAAAATTGGAACGTCTGAGTGGAGAGAGGAAACAGGAATATGTCTGCTTGTAGTGTGACCAGTCTTACACTGGAAGGACCTAGTGTGATGTACATTAGTAAGAGTACCATAGAGTAGCTTTAGTTCTTTGAGCCATTATTCTTTCTTATTTTAATGAAAATTATTATTTGGAGCTTCCCTCGCTTTGAAAGTCACGCCTCACCACTGTCTACATGCAACTCGCTACATAAGTGCAGAAGTGATCTTATGTGTAAGAGATGAAGATAACACTTGCTGCTAGCTCATGCACCTCCACTTAATGAAAAGTAGCAGAAGTGTTTTGTTTCCATTAGCACAAGATTGTAATCTGGAGGACGCACTCCCAGTTCCGTCTCTTGCAAATGTAGCGTGATCCTTAACCAGCTGGTACTCTTTCACCACCACGTGGGAGGTTACATGACACACCGCTCTCCTTGAGTTTTTAACTGAAATTAGGTAATGCTTTCTGCACCATTTCAAACACACTTCTTATTCGTCCTCAACGTAATCTATCTCATTCGCATCTTTCAGTTGGTTTTTGTGTTCTTACATTCTGTTATTTATAGCAAACATCTAGCATTCATAAAGCTAGACAATCCCCGTAACTTTAAGATTGCAGCAGATGTAACACCTGGGCAGCAAATAAATTCTATAAAGAGATCTTTTTAAGTACGGAAATTAATAATTTCACGTACGTTTTTATGAAGGCCTTATATTAGGGAGATTCATTTGGGTAAGGAGGAACTAAAATGATCTATTCTTAGACTTGAATAATTAAGTTTTTGTTAATGTGTGTGTGTGTGTGCGTGTGTGTGTGTGTGTGTGTGTGTGTGTGTGTGTGTGTGTGTGTGTGTGTGTGTGTGTGTGTGTGCAAAATAATCTTGTATGCATCTGTACCAAAGAGAGATTGCTTTTATTATTCCAAAATAAGATTTAGGTATCTTTGACATTGACATTGACATTGACAAAAAAAAAAAAAAAAAAAAAAAAAAAAACAGTATGTATTTGAAAGATGGAAACCAAATGGCTTGAGCACACAGAAGCTGCTATATTTAATAATATTAGATATCAATTTGTAGAGCAAACGTTTCCCTAAAATATGGGTTCAATTTTGACTCTTCGATTTTTATTTTCTCTGTAGTGTACTTCTAAGTAGAACAAAAAATATAATTGAATTCCATCAAAGAGTTCGACACTCAAATTTTACTGGAAATATGTTTGAAACTCCCTAAATTAATATATATGGCGCCCGATCATATTTCCAATTGTATACAACGTAACTCAACAAAAAATTAGAATACCAAACTTGATACTTAATTTCAGTACTTTCCACGAAACGACACGAAGAATTTTGAAGGAAATTCCCACCCCAAACTACCATTTACATGTAAACGTTTTCGAAAATTGTAACTTTCTCAAAGGGGTTCTAACGATTTTGATTAAAATAACACATTTTAAAATCATATGACAAATGAAATGTATATCTTAAATTTTCTGGGAATAGCCTCTAAAGATCTCTTCATTCTGAATTACTTTTGCTAAACCGTAAGTTATACTAGATAAAATGTATAATAACAAATAAAGATGTAGATTTTGTTAAAGAAGATCGTTAATGTCAATAAAAGCTGTTGCTAAGTTAACCATTTCTGATATATTAGTTTGAATTTTTAAATACTCACTCTTTTCTGGAATAGAAGGCAGTTCTCTATCTCTCCTTTCTTTCTTATCTTTGACCGTAACGAGAACGGATTTCAAAGAATAACTCTTAAAAGTTTTAATTATTGCTTTATGTCTACTGTACTTATGTCGAATCGACAAAGAAATATTATGTTCGCCCGTTTCCGTTAACCTCCATTAGCATGAAGTAAATGTTTATACAAATACTTCGTACAGCAATAAAGAAACGTAGATTGAAACTCATTAAATATTTTATATGGAGAACGCAAAATGTATAGTAAAAATGACAGATGAAATGTCATTCCAAAAAGTATACTTAAAATAAATAAAATAGAACAAATTAAGGTTGCAGCATGGCGTTCTGGCATCTGATTTTCAAGATGTAGGAAGATTTCAAATGTTTTATTTATTATATTCTTCTGGTTACTACATGTAAATAATATTAGAACATAGCACCAAATCTAAAAATAACAAGAATAAAATATTCAATATAATTAAAATATAGGTTATAGACATAACGAATATATACCTACAGCAGGTGGCCCAACTGCTTCGTGTTTCATTTAAGCAGATATCCCTTAAGTACGTTAAAACAGTTTCAGAACGCAACGGGGCAATAATAGTTAAACGCACAAAGGTGGTAAGAGCTAAATAGTTCTGCTTAGAGGGACGAGGCTCAACAGAAACTGCATTTTGGAAATCAAAATGCTGGAGAACTTGTTTCACAGAATCAAAATTCTTCGCGTAGTAGCCTACAGCATCAATCCAGCTTCCCCACCTCGTTAAGATTGGCGGAGGAGGGAGTTGAAGCTCAGGAAAACAGTTCTTTGAATTTATCAATCTGTTGTAAGCCTTTAAAATACTTTCTTTGTATTCGAAATGAGTGTGTCAATATTAGAAAAAGTAGAACGAACCAGTTCTGCTATGCAATGGAATGTATGGACAAGACATGTGAGATGTAACATTTTAGGAGATAAAACTTGCAAAGCTGTGGCAGCTATGCACATATATGCTGCTGCATCCGTCATAAGAAGGAACATATTGCTGTGTTTCACCCTATCGGGCCACAAAAGTCCCATTGCATCATTAAATAATTTAGCAATTCTTTGATGATTGCATTTTGGTAACACCTCACAGGTTTACTCTCTTCATTATCTTTCAACAGGTCCACTGTAACATTTCCAATATGTCTTCCCTATACATCAGTTGTCTCGTCAATCGTGATCCAAATGGGATCATCAACACCAATTTACAAACGAATGGAGTTTATTGTTTGTGTATATAAGTCAGGAAGATAGTGCTTTCTGATTGTAGATTCATCTAACACAGTTTCATGTGTGTATTTCTCAAGAAATTCATGTAGTACTGGATTTTTTAATTTCCAGATACGGATATCAGCACAAACTATAGCACGGCAAAGATCAATTGCAAACTCAGATTTCTAAGATCCTGGACGTTTCTGAGCTTGAGGTTCAGTGAGTAACAACTGCTTTTGAGATTTGGTCTTCGAAGCACGGACCTGATGACGTGACGTGGATAAATGTTGCAACACTTTAAATAGTTGAGAACAGGGAACATTCTTCTAGCAGACCAGGCTAAAAAGGACCTTTTTGTCTGTTGAAAAATTGTTAAATTCCTCTGTGTAATGCTTTAACTTTACTCAGAGTGAGGTTTTCTCTTTCAGCGTTTTACAACAATGAAAAGTTCAATCTACACACGCCGGCCAACTGCAGCTGCCTGACTATTTTCTCGTGTGATGGCTTGATTTGGACACGCAGTGGTAAGGTGCGCATCACGTGAACGACGGACACGCATTTGCAAGGTGCTAATTACGAGATCAATGCGACAGACGAGACAGATCGACTGTCTACTGCTAGCTATTTACTTCTAATATAAACACGCATGTTAAAACGAATAAAATTGCAACTAAGCTTGGAAATATCAGTATGTAAAAATATGTACTGAAAAGTAAAATATATGAGAATATGTACTTAAGGACAAAATATGTAAATATATGTACTTTCATGTATTTACGTAACTATCCGGGCCCTAATTATGATTATCATAATTATCATTATTTTATGTTTGTCACTGCCATCTTATTATAGCCGTTTCAACCGAGCAGATGGCTCAGGCAGTTTCGTCTGTGGCCGGCATTCGAGAGGCCCGGATTCGATTCCCGTGGCCGTCCTATCCAACCCATGTTTTTTGGGGGGGGGGGGATTTTCCAGGGCCACCAAGCGAATGCTGTGTAGGTTAATAACTTCCCTATCTCTCCATTTAATCTCCATTATCATTTCACATCATCTCTCATCCGGTGGTCTCTTTCAGAGTAGAAGTGTCGGCGGGAGTCTCGGCGGTGATCCTGGTAAACACGTCCTCCTTCGAGGGGCCCAAATGACCTTGTTGTCGACGGGCCCTTAAACACCACACACTCACTCACTCACTCACACGTCCTCCTTCGTTTCCTTCCGTTTCTGGACCACAGCGGGTGGGATGCAGGTGGTGCCGGACTGCTGGGGACTTTCCAACTGGCCAATTGAAGGTACTCTGCATTCTGCACTTCGTGACTCCTTGGAACGGCCACCCTCTTCCTCCTGGTGATGTTCCACTTGGGATATAGGAACAATAGACCAAGACTTGTCGCATTGCCGAGTCCACTCTCTACCGTAATCCAATCCAATCTAACAGTCGTTATCACAGTCATTGTTACAATTACTCAGTATGTAGAAAAGAGTAAATCTTAACATTAAAGTACAAGATCTGCGCTGTAAGAACAGAATATGAAGCAATCTGGTGCATATGAAGTTCATAGCTTTAGCCTCTTGTATGCAAACATCGAAACTTTTCTTAGCTCTACTCATTTGTTTCATTCAATACGAATTGAGGATCCTTAGAAGCTGCGTATGTTCCTAGTGTTAATTTCAAAACTGTAACCGTTGTTTTTTGTTTTAGCCCTGAGAGGTGAGAATTTTATGTGTTTAACAAGGATTAGTTTAAAATTGCTGTTTTAGTGTGAAAAAGAAACTGCATTTGTATAGTTGGCCATGAATTGGTAAATTATGTAAATGAGATGATATAACTTAAAATAAATGTTTTTTTTTTTTATTTTATTCAATGATCGATCAGCAGTACATGCTTTACAGATCCTTGTTGGCTAATTGAACCTCTATGAACTATATAATAACATGTAAGGAAAACCAAGTTGGCTCCTATTATCTTCTTAACACTGTGAAACAAGAGAAAAAAAAGAGAAAAGAGAAAAATAAGTTAATTAAAACAAACAAGTAATCAAAGAGATAAGAACAACAGGCATTGTGAAACAATATTCATATTTTTTTTTTTTTTTCAATCAGAGTCACTAAGGAGGAGATCCTGTGGGAGTCGTCTCTTCAGGCGCGTGGGCTGGCGGGTTCGTACGCCGATGTCGTATATCACAGCTCCTGGAACATCTGGCAGGTTTGAAAAGAAGCGGGAGGCGATCTGACGTATGTACCGGTGAAGAGGAAGGAAACCAAGTTCTTTATGCAGTTGTTGATTTCTTACGTACCAAGGGGCATCCGTGGCGATGCGCATAAATCGATTTTGCAGGACCTGTAGCCTTCGGAGATGAGTGTTGCTAGCCGTACCTGGGAAGCATATGTGATAAGTGGCCGGACAAGAGATTTGTAGAGAAGCAGAGAGCATTCAATCCCAAGAGGAGTGTGTCTGTGAAGTAGCGGGTGCAACGATTGATGTTGACCAATCAGAACGAGAGTTCTTTTGTAGTTATGAAGACGTAGGACAGAAAATCAATAATTATGGTAAGACGGATTTAAATCGCCCCACTTGATCCGGGAACGTAGAAAGTGAAGGACGTAAAATGTAATACTTTGTGTGCGTTAGAAAGCCGGAAATAATAAGTAATTCTTAATGAAAGACGTGAATACAATTTTTTCATCATCGATAAGAGCAGTGTTGTAATTAAACTATAGTTAAAAGATTGAATAATTTTAAATTGGAAACAATTCAATTATTTCGCAACTGCGTGAAAATTTAATTTCCTCACTCTATACCACACCCTAAATCCAGAGTTCCCAGGTTCTATTGACTTGAGCTACACCAGAGAACATCCAGTACTTCCAGAATTATCATCTATCCTTTCCTCCTTATACCAATATGTAACATATTGTTACATAAAGCACCGCTTCGTGGGGCTCTATAATTCATCATCCCATGGCTTCATCATCGAAATTCCTCATCTCTCCATAGCATACGTAATATTACGTTATATATGGCTTACCAACGTGGTGCTTCGAGGACATCATCTCTACCTCCAAACATATTAAGCAACCGTTACATGTGGCGCGACAACTGTGGGCTTGAATCGGAGCGAGAATACATCGCGGGAGATTTAATCGAGTGTGGAGGACAGGTAATAGTTAACAAGAAAGAAGAAAGAAGAGAAAAGAAAATGTTTTCAATTAAAACTTTTAAAAGACTATAATTACAAAAAGTAGATATTTGCTGTGTAGAAGTAGTGATATAACTTATGTTGTTGAGGAATAGAAAAATAGTTAGCAAGATGGAAATTAGTAAAGAAGCAGCTGACAAGAGTAAAGATGAGAGAGAAGTAAGAGAAGAAGTTAGCAAGGAAATGGGAAAAGATACTGAAAATGAGTAAGTGATACTGAAGTAGTTAGCAAAAGATATGGGTGATTTAAGACAGGATATGGGTGTTTTAAAACAGAGAGTAGCTGAAAATTCAAATGATTTGAAACATGGTATGGGAAACGTGGAGGCTAAAATGGAAAATTTTGAGGTTAGGTTATGGCAGGAGATGAATCAAGATTTAAGTAATTTTGAAGGGAGGATAACACAAAGTTTAAGTGATTAGTAGAGTTGAAACAGGAATTGAAAGGTAAAATAACACAGGAAATTGAGAAAGGGAGAGAAGAATGTAGGGAAGGTATGAGAACATTACAACAGAAAATAGAATCACATGAAAGTGAAATTTTTAGGCTAAGAGAGATGTTTCAGGAAATTAAGATGGTACAAGAAAATGTAGTGAAATATATAAAATGTGAAATAGCTAAGGAAGTAGATGTCCTTACAACAGAATGAATTTGTAGAAATACAGAAAATAGAAATGGGAGAATTAGAAAATAGGATGAAACAAGAGATAAGTGAGGTATTGTCAGAGAGTTCTAGGAAAAACCATGAGAAAACAGTAAATATGCAGAGTAATATTACCAAGGAGCTGAATAGTGTGAAAGATGATATAAAAGTAATTGGTATTGAGATGCAATCACAATGTGATGAATTAAAGTTTAAGTATGATGAAGTTAACAAATTAAATGAAGGAGTAATTTCACAAATAAAACTTGTGCAAGAGAATTTTGAAAAAGAAAAAGAAAATATTGGGAAACTAACTCAAGTTGTGGTTGCATTACAGGCAAATAAGATTAGTGAAAACCACAGTGCAATCAAATCTAAAAATGTAACATATGTTGAGAGTTATTTGGAGAGTGATCACACTGAATCATTGATTCCAGATTTTGAAGTTAATAGTAACAGACCAACACATAATATGCTCTCTCTCTCTCTCTCTCTCTCTCTCTCTCTCTCTCTCTCTCTCTCTCTCTCTCTCTCTCTCTCTCTCTCTCTCTCTCTCTCACACACACACACACACAAATGTATACAGTCAAGGTCTCAGAAATTATACAAATTACTTTTTACATGACATAAGTCCATTCACTTTCGATGAAGAATCAGGAAATAATCCTAAAGTATTCCTTAGGGAATTGGAGGAATATTTTAAAATCAAAAGGATTCCAAATAAGTATAGAATGATGACAGGTAAGCGTTGCTTGAAGAAAAATGCACTTGAATGTCTGAGATTAGCATTAGCTTCACAAGAAACTTACAGCATGTTCAGAAGTTTGTTTATAAATAGATTTTGGGGACCAGAAAGACAAAGAAGAATAAAA
Source organism: Mantis religiosa (assembly GCA_030765055.1). Lineage (NCBI taxonomy): Eukaryota > Metazoa > Arthropoda > Insecta > Mantodea > Mantidae > Mantis > Mantis religiosa. The sequence goes on along the minus strand of CM060949.1, from coordinate 121,660,177 downwards.
GTCGAGTTGGCAACTGGTAGGTTTGAATTCAGAAAAGGGATTTCTATGACAGAATATTTCTTGAAACTTGCAAACAAAAGTAAACTTGTCAACCCTGAAATCTCAGAAACAGAAATTGTTAATACGTCACTACTCACTACATATCAGGAATCACTCAATTGTGGCTAAACCTATTGATTTTTTGGACATGATAGAGTTGTCTGAATTCGAGGCACGTAACCTCAACACCGATGTAACTCCAAGTTAACATAACCACAATAACACACATGTTGAACGAGGACAGGCAAATAGGCAAGAATCACAACCTATACATGGTATTAATAATAACAACTCAAGTCAAAATTCGGGCGGGGCACCCTCAAGAAATACCAGTTATGAAAGAAGGAATTACAATCCCAGACGAATGTATGAGTTGTCTTTTTTGTAATTTTACGTCCTCCAACGTTAAGTCATATCGGACGATGAATGGAATGGGTGAAATGACGCTCAAATGAGCCCAGGGTACATAGAGCTTAGAGTTACCCGACATTCGTATTTCAGGAAAAGGAAAAACCCTGGAAAAAACCTTATCCAGGTAACTCACCCTGACCGAGATTCGAACTCGGGACCTCTTGAACGTGAGGCAGACTCGCTACCACCACGCTACCGAGGCGGGCACGAATGTATGAATCTGTGGTTCCAGGTACTGAGAGAACACAAAATTATACTCAAAGAAATTTTAACAGCCAATCGCCGATGAACCAACCGATGAACTTGCGTTTTTTCACGCATAATCTTTGTCTCTTAAAGAGGCATTTGATATCTTGGCAGCAGAATGCACTGCTACGTAGTACTGCTTGATGAGCCTAATGATCAACTTTGTCTCTCTCACACTTCAGCCCAAGACGTCACTAAAGTCTTGAACGAAGCAAAACGATCGCTCATTCCCTTCTTTCTCAAACGTAGTGATGATAGTGGTGGTATTGTTGGTTTATTCAGACATGCCGAGTACACAGATATTTTTTAATTTTATGATAACGTTGCTTTAATCCAAAGGTCATATCGCGACTACATTGTCTGGTTTACATGAACACATATACATTTTATTACTGACAACTATTACAAAACTGTTGTACAACTGAAATAATTTTATGAATTGGAGTGCATTATACAGATAGTGTTCGCCGAGTGCTTCTGAGAGTGATTTTTCGGAATTGAGTTATGAACTATTTGTTTATTGAACTATTTCTATCTAGGGCAATCTACGATTAAATGTTGGACAGTTAGAATCGTTCAACTGGTCACATTTAGGTGGAAGATCACGTTTTAAAAGATTAGAATGTGTTAAAGCCGTATGGCGGATACGAAACCTGGTACTGTCTGCCTACCACAAGAAGGCAAGCGGAGCATAATCTTGGTGTCTTGGTGTCAGTTGGTGTCTGGAGCTTGAGGAGATCGGACGTGCCAGGTAGAGAGGCAGGTAGAAACGAGTTGAGACAATGGGTGTTGACTTGGTGGTTTACCGGGCGAGGATCGGAATGTGGTCGGGTCTGCGCTCACGGGGAGCAGGTAGTCAGCGTGAAGGTACTACGGAAACTTCACAGAGTTATTTTGTAATTTTTGTGTTAGTAACTTTACTAGTGATAGGCGGAATTGAGATTAATCCAGGACCTGTAGCGGACGAACGATGTGGGAGCTGTATTAAAGTTCTGAGGACCGGACTTATGTGCAGTAATTGCTCGAAGTGGTTCCACTTTGGCTGCCAGAAAGTGAAGAGGGACATGAACATCGAGGAAACCTGGGAATGTAAGGAATGCAGGGGAGACACGACCGTCACCGCAAATCAGAGGAAACTGGAGCAGCTTCAAGAAGAAGCACGGGAACTACGTATTAAGCTACAACAGGCGGAAGATATCATTCGGAGGCTCGAAGCTGAAAACCGTCAACTGAAGGAGCAGGGGGAAGAAAGAGTAAAAGAAGAGGAGAAATCTAGCCTTATAGTCGGTGACTCTATTGTGAGACATGCTGGAAATCCAACGGCGGAGGTAGTTTGCTATCCTGGCATAAGAGTTGACGGTCTGCTGAGGGAAATCGAGAGAAAGCAAGAGGAGATGGAAGGCAACTATCGGACAATCGTATTACATGTTGGGAGCAATGACTTGCGGAGAAGTGTTAACTATGTGTTGGGTGACATGTACGACTTAGTTAAAAGGACAAAACAGCTGTTTCCTTCAGCAAAAATAGTCGTCAGTGGAGTACTAAGACGACGCGACTACAGCTGGAGAAAGGTGATGCAGGTAAATGAAGCTTTTTCATGGGTAGCGGAGCGACTGGGTGCTCAGTTTCTTGACCCGAATTCGTGGATTGAAGACTGGGACTATGGACGGGATGGAGTACACTTGAACCGAAGAGGATCGTCAAAGCTGGCAGCTTTGTTCGCGAGGGTGACGAAGTGGGCTGACGGCAACGAGCATCAAGGGCAGCAATGACACCAACTTCAGGAAAACGTAGACTTTCAGGTAGGGGCTGATTCCTTAAGGCTGCTACAGGTAAATTGCCGTAGTATTATGAATAAAATTGTTGAGTTTTGGAATTTAGTAGAAATATGCAATCCAAGTGTCATTATAGGTACGGAATCATGGCTGAATATTGACATTAATGATTCAGAAGTATTCAGAACAGATTACAGGGTGTTTAGGAGGTACAGGGATGGAAGGGGAGGGGGAATCTTTATTTGCGCTAAATCAGAGCTAAACAGCAAAGCATTATGGGTAGAAGAAGAGGTTGAGATTATGGCAATCGAAATTATTGATCAAGCAAACAAAGGAAATAATTTAACAATAATAGCTTGCTATAGACCACCTGGAGAAACTGATTATGCTACACTTCATAAACTAGTGGAGAAAATCTCTTCCGAAGAGGAAAAAAATGTTATATTAGCAGGGGATCTAAATCTGCCAAATGTAAACTGGGACGGACAGTTAATAGGAGGTGAAGCTCAAAAGCTCGTTAACTTTCTGGTTTGGGAGCAGGGGTTATTTCAAGTAGTGAAAACTGTTACTCGACAAACAGCATTACTGGACGTATTTTTATGCAAACCTGAGTCATTGTTTTCTGCATGCGATGTCTTGCCAGGTATAAGTGACCATCAGTGTGTGCAATTAGACATAAATTGGAAAGGGCAGACAAACCAGTTTGAAACGGAACAAGTAATTAGTTGGGATTTCCATAGGGCGAACGGGGAGGCTATCCAAACATTTCTCCGGGAAAAATATGGGATATTTGTAAAATCTGCCACTAGTGTAAATGAAGCATGGGTTAATTTCAAAACACTTATCCTGGAAACAATTAGAGAACACGTACCTTTTAAAGTTATTAAACATAAAGCCGATCCAGAATTTTATACAAAATGTATTAGGAAACTTAAAAGAAAGACTAGGCACGCTTATAATAAAAGGAAGATATCAGAATGGCATCTTAACAAATTTAAAGAATTAGCTAAACAATTACAAGACGAAAAGTTGCAGGCGCAGGAACGATTCTTAGATAACGTTTTTAGCGGGACAAATAATTGTTGGAGATCATTTTACAATTATGTAAAAAGACGCAGGGGAAATAAAGAGAGCATATCAGATTTTAACGTCAATGGGATAGATGTATTAAGTGATAGGGACAAAGCTAATATATTAAATTCGCATTTTGTATCGGTTTTTCTTAAATCCGACGATAGTTCCGAACAGGAAATTGGAGAGAGTGGAGAAACGATTTTTCAAATAATGGCGCCCAAATTACGCAAAAGGATTAAGATGCTGCAAAACCGAAAATCAAGGGGACCAGATAATATACCTACTGAAATATTAAAGCTTGGGGGTGAAGCCATGATTCCCTATCTAATGCTCTTGTTCAACATGTCAATTAACAACTGTGCCTTACCGGAAGACTGGAAAACAGCTATTATAGTTCCGATTTATAAAGGGGGTAATAAAACAGAAATAAATAATTATCGGCCAGTTAGTCTAACTTCAGTGGTATGTAAATTAATGGAGCATTTAATTGCAGAATATATACGAGAGGAGTTAGAAAATGAAAAGTGGTTTAATGAAGCGCAACATGGATTTAGACCTGGGTATTCGTGCGAAAGTCAAATTACTTCATTATTTCAAGATTTGTCAGATGAGGTAGATGCAGGGGGAAGAACTGATGCAGTGGTAATTGACTTTTCTAAAGCTTTTGATGTAGTGCCACATAGTTTACTTATTTGTAAGCTAGCTAATACAGGAATTGACAAACGCGTAGTATTATGGGTTAAACATTTTTTGAAAGGGAGAACGCAAAAAGTTAAAGTAGGTAAAGAGCTGTCTGATAGTGGAACTGTTAGTTCGGGTGTGCCACAAGGCTCAGTACTAGGGCCTTTACTGTTTCTCATTTTTGTTAATGACATTGCTGTTAATATTAACTGCCAGATAAGGTTGTTTGCAGACGATTGTATCATTTATAATAAAATTCGGAATACAGTGCATGAAACCGCTCTTCAGGATGATTTAAATGAAATCTGTAATTGGGCTGCGGCTAACAAAATGTCAATTAATGCCAAGAAAAATAAATCGATTGTTTTTAGTAGAACTAAGGGCAAAATTATTGTTAACTATCACATGGGAGGGGTGCAAATTCCACAGGTGGACAGCTGCAAATACTTGGGAGTGTACCTGGCAAGTAATGCTGGATGGGACGAACAAGTAAATTCCACAACTAGGAATGCGTGGAAGGCATTACATTTCGTAATGAGAATATTGAAAAAGGGGAGCGCTAGATCCAGGGAAATTGCCTACAAGGCCTTAGTGCGGCCGGTTATGGAATATGGAGTAGCATGCTGGGACCCGTATAGAGCTAAACAAATCGATCCATTAGAAAAAATACAGAAGAGGGCAATAAAATTCATAAAAAGAGGCAAGTATTTTGGGCCTATAAAAGGAGATGAGACTAAATGGGAGGAATTAAGAATTAGGCGTAAAAAACATAGGTTGGTAGCGTTCTTCAAAGCTAATGCTGGTGTAAAGGCATGGGTGGACGTTAATGTAAGGTTAGATAATCCGGATTATTATGGACGAAACGATCATAGGTATAAAATTAAGGGTAGAAGATACAGAACCGACGTAGGAAAATTTTCTTTTGTTAATAGAACCATTGAAGAATGGAATGAATTGCCTGTAGCAGTCTTTCGGGGCTGTCCCCTGTCGCTGAAGAAATTTAGAAAAAATCTAGATGGTTTATAGTTTAACTTTTGAATTATAATGGTATATAATATGTAAATAGAGAAGTAATTAGATAAGTTTTAAGTGACTAAAGTAAAATAATATCATGTTTGTATTGTTTACTGTATTATTGTTGTAAATCTAGTATATGTAATTTGATCTGTATTCTTAACTCTGCCACCGGGTAGTACCCAATTGCAGTTAATAAATACATACATACATAAAGAGGGAGAAGAGCTTGAACTGTTTGTTCTATTAGTGGATCTATTCGCTACAAAATGAGTGTATAAGACCGCATATGAGCCACTAATTCTGACAAATCTAATCCTCTTTTCAAATTGCAGGGATATGTATTACGCATGGGGGAGTTATGTGACAGCACTATGTATTATTCGAGAGAGCGTTGAGCCGTATTGACCTTCAGAGACCAGCGCTACGATCGTCATCTTATCTTGCTAGTTAGAAGAGTGAAATATTACTAAGTTGACGTAGAGTACGGGACGAAACACAAAAAGAGCACTTGGGAGTTGCATGTCTGATATGTACGGTTAGCCAATTATTATACGCAATACAGGTGCATAATCATAAACAAATATCCTTACTAATTATAAATGCATTAAATATGCACCCACGTAATAATTGATTGTAATATTTTCCAAAGAATGAAAATGAGGCTAAACAGCACTATCTTCTGAAACTTTTATAACGGAAAAAGGTGAAAGCCAACTAAATTAGTTAATACGCTGTTGTTAAATGACTACTGCAACTATAGGAAGAGCACGGTAAAATAATTTATTTTCTAATGTGACCAATCAGTACAACGGGAATAATTTCTAAATAGGTGATTTACTGAACTGTGAGGTGGAAACTTCCGTCCAGCCCGAAAATAATTATTATATAACTATAAACATATTATCTATATATTATTTAGTATATAATAATTCTTATATATGGTTTAATTGCATATATTATTTTTCTTATGTGTGTATACACGTGAAATGTTCTGGGCTTGCTTGACAGCTTAAGTTCTCTTAAGAGGAAATTTTATGACTCTGTTTGCTAGTAACCATTGTCCGCGGACCCTAAGGGGAGTAGGCTTTTGTATAAGCTAGAGTTCAAGGTCCCAGAAAAGCGTGTGTTTTGGTGAAAGTTCAATAAAAAGGGGGGAAAAATAGGACTCAATAGATATTTTGGCAGCCTATCAGAAGGCAGAACGCCACTCACGCTATGTATAGCGTGCAAACATGGCCAATGGTGTTTCAAATGAGCTGACGCCACGGGGAGGCTGAATTGTGTATAAATATCTCGGAAAACGTTTAGTAGCCCCCATTTGCCGACATATAGTGACACTGAAAATCTGCGCTACTCACGTTAGATTATCGCGCCTAAAATGGCCCGTAGATCCCGCGTGTGAGTAATAAGTGCAAGTGAAATCCGACGGCGAGGAGAATATTTCGGAATGCCAGCTGAAGCTATTATTCGCTCCTGTGGAGCCCGCAAGCCGAGGAGATTAGCCGACTGACATCAGACTGTATCTGGCAGTTATGTACGTGTAGTAACAGAAAATAAAATGTGTCTATTACAGTTCTTCGACGTATAATTCGAGCTTTCCAACCTGTCCATTCGACCCTGGATCTCCGACACCTGTAGCTACTCCGGCACAGATAAGTCCTTGCTCCTACATTTTCGTAAGTTCAGCAAGCACAGTGGTGTCGTTGAGGGAAGAACCTCCTCCTCAGAAGAAGGACCCTCGACATCTTGCCATATCGGGACCTTGCCCCTTACTGGCTTGGTGGTGAGTTTTGAAGAAATGGCGGTGGGTAGATGGTGGAGATAAATAGGTAACGATTAATGGTTAAGTAGGTAATGATTAGTCGATGGATTTAGTCGTTGGGATTGTCTAAGTATTATATATTGCTGTTTGTCTTAATGGTCTTGGAGTTACGGTGCTGTTAGTAATAGTCTTGGGCGTTTGTACGTTTCCCCAGGGTCAATATCGTATTCCCCGAGGCCTCTAATTAGTTCATTAAAGCTGTTTGGAAGGTTGTTGTAGAAATTTTGGGAAATTTGTAGAATATAGTCAGTGATTTTGCGGAAAGATAGGTCATTGTGAATATTGCCATTAGGTATGTACCAGTCGGCTGCAGTTGCTGTGCGGAGGTATCTGTTCTGCAGAACTTGTAGCTTGTGGAGATGGGTCTTTGCTGCAGCTCCCCATACTGAGCAAGCATACGTCAGTGCAGGTCGAAGTATTTGTATATGAGCAACTTATTGCTGAGAGTCATGGGCGATTTTTTTGTTATAAAGAGGGTAGAGCATTGCCATTCTCCTGGATATTCGGTTGGCTAAATTGTCAATATGGCTCTTCCATGTTAAGCGCCAGTCCAGTGTGACTCCTAAGTAATTTGCCTCCGTGGACCAATGTATTTCTGCTCCTGCCAAGCGGAGGTTTGGTACGTCTTGTAGTGTACGTCGCGTGAATGTCACAGCCTGTGATTTGGTGGCATTAATCCTCAGGCGCCAGGTAATAAACCAGACAGTTAGCATGTCTGCGTGGCGTTGTGCTCTCTGGAATGCGATACAATGTCTTTTGGATGATGTTGTGAGGGCCGTATCATCGGCAAATAAATATAGGTTACAGCCTATTAGTGAAGGAAGTGTATTTATGTATGTGAGGAAGAGGATGGGACCAAGAACACTTCCTTGTGGTACACCAGCTATAATGTTGTATGTTTGGGAAATTATGTCGTCCCTGGCAACGACGAAGGAACGGTCTTTTAGGTAAGTGTACATTAGGTGAATCAGACAAGATGGTAGGTTGTATTGGATGAGGCGATGCAGAAGGCCATCATGCCACACTGAGTCAAATGCACGGGAAATATTTAAGAAGAGGGCTGTAACATAGTGGCGATTGTTGAATCCCCGTATGACTTCATCTACCAGCCGAAGAAGTTGATGGGTAGTGGAATGCTGGCGGCGAAAACCAAACTGTTCTGGTCTCAGCACATTGTGTTGGTCAAGGACTTGTTGAAGTCGGGACTGCAGTACTTTTTCAAAAAGTTTGCTGATGGCCGGTAACAAGCTAATTGGTCTGTGGCTGTCAATGTATTTTGGGTCTTTTCCTGGCTTTGGTAGTGTAATTATCTTAGCGTGTTTCCATGAAGACGGGAAATATGCCAGCTTAAGCAGACTATTAAACAGATGTACCAATAGTTCCAGCCAGGCTGCCGGGAGAGATTTAAAGGCGGCATATGGGAAATTGTATAACCCAGCTGCTTTATAAGGGCGCACCTTATCTAATATACTGCTGACTTCAGCAACCGTAGTCAACTGGATATCATCCTCACTGTACGGTGTGGCGAGGAAATTTTGGACTGTTGTCTAAACTTCATCTGTGAGATCCTGATCTTTTGAGTCGGCTGGCTGAAAGGTAGAGGCTAAATATTCAGCCATGAATTCCACCTTTTCTCTTGTCGACTGCGCCATTCTTCTTCCGTCAGTTAATGGTGGATCTGAGGAAGGTATACGGAGCAGCACCTTTGACATTCGCCATAATGATGAGTCTTGGGGATCAAGTGTACTCAGTCGACGTTCCCATTCTTCATTAGAGAAGTCAGTAAGCTCAAGTTTAACAATGTGCTGCAACCGGCTCCATTCCCTTTTATGTAAGGGATCTCGTGTTATCTGGAACCGTCGCCTGGCTTTATTTTTCTCAGCTATAAGTTGACGTAGCTGTAGAGGTAGTGGCTTCTGTGGATTGCAGAATTTGCGCCTTGTTGGAGTGGCGTCTGCCATAGCTTGTGCCATTTTTGGATGTGATGGTAGTGGCAAGGTTTTCAGCTTCTACCATACTGTTGCAGGGAGGAGTCTCAATTTTTATGGATGCCATAAGTTCTGAGAACTTCTTCCAATTTGTTTGGCGAGGGTTAGGCTTGCGTGGTGGTGCTTTGGCTATTGTCCGTGCTTGGTAAATAAACAGTAAGGGGCAATGGTCGGAACAGCGTTCAGGAATGGAGAAGATTCTGGGATGACCACGGATGTTTTGGAGGATAGCAATATCTAGCCAATCAGGTGGTCTGCGATCCCCGTAGGTAATGGTAGCGGATGATGGGGCTAATACAGCAAGATTTCGCCGTTCCAGGTATCGTTCCAACACCGCTCCTCTATGTGTCCTAATTGATGAGTTCCACATTGGACTTTTAGCGTTCAAGTCGCCCATTGCTATTGTTGGTGTGCCGCCTGAGAATACTGCAACCAGCTCGATGTGTTGTATTTGTCTGCCTGGTGGAATGTAAAGGGAGATGTTAATGGATCCTCTATTATGGGTAGTTGGATACCCGTGGCTTCTAAAGCAACAGTAGCTGCCATATGTATTCTGTGATGCTGGAGATAGCGGTTAATGTAGATGGCTGTACCACCATATCCATCTGCTCGGTTGGAACGATGAGAAATCATACCAGATATTGTGCATTTCTGAGTATCAGTTAAGTGGGTTTCTTGCACTAGCAGAATTTTGATGTTGTTGGCTGCAATGAAATTTTTAACCTCATTTATCTTGTTCCGGAGGCCGTTGGCGTTCCATGAACATATCTTGAGGTTGAGGATATCAACTAGGCTATTATTCATGCCTGCCATAGCGTCCCATAAAGATAAATACTGTGTGTACCAGGATCGTTTCCGGGGGGATATTTTGCGGTCGTTGGACTAATGCTTCAGCTAATACAGCTGCGAAGTCTGCCTGGTACTCAATAGGTATCCTGTTCATTAAGTTTAGAAATTGAGCATCAGGGATGGTGGGTTTGGGTAGTTGTGTGTGTTGAGGTTTGGATGTGTTTAATTTCGGGTGGGTCAGCTGGTGTTGCGTTGCTTGTCTCGCTCTAGTATTGTTTATGTTTGGACGCTGTGCTGTTACATTGCGGCTGACAGATGTACTACTGCTAGAGGTAGTTGCAGCAATTTTGGTGGGATTGTGTTCCAACTTTGCTGACCTGTTCGGTTGGGCCTGTTGGTTTCTTTGATTGTTAGTTTGGGCTGGTATAGATGTCGGTGCATCAGGTGTCTGGACAGATTCACTGGCACTGTGCTGTTGAGGAGTGGCTTTTACTGCCTCCGCATAAGAAGTATGTTGTATCCTGGTAAATGGTGACAACCCTGGGTATCGGGTGCCCTTAAAGGCCTCCTTGGGAAGTCCTAGGGAATTGGGTGCTTTTGGTGCAGCATCAAACCTTGTTCTTTACCCATTCTTGTTCAACAGCATATCTATTCTTGCCTCTTGCCAGACTGGGCATTTAGCATATCTGCATGAATGTGGGCCTCCACAATTATAACAAGTCGGCTTGGAACCTGCTACTCCTGGTAATTTGCAGTCTTTACGTTTGTGTCCAGGCTCACCACAATAGGAGCAGGCGGGCTCTAACTTGCAGCCAGCAGCACTATGAGTGAACTGCTGACAATTTGTACACTGCAGTGGTCTGGCTGGTGGACGGTATGCTTCAACGCGTATAACTGCATTGAACATGCGAGTCTCCTTGTAAATAGATAGATAGATAGATACTTTATTTCACTGCTTAGAGCATGGCCCGGTGGCAGCGCTGTCAATATAATATACAATTCTCAATATAATATACAATTCAGTATGATATACAACTCCTTACAATATAATATACAATTCCTTACAACATATACACAATTCCCTTCATGCACTATGGTAACTATACAGGATTTCTTTTTAACCTCTCTTTGAAATTATTTACATTTGGAGGCAAAGTCTCCAGTAATTCTGCAGTCAAATTGTTCCAGTCATTAATTGTTCTATTGGTAAAGGAAAATTTACCTATATCAGTTTTCTGTTCCCTATTTCTTATTTTTTTAGAGTGATCATTCCTTCCCCTATATGATGGTGTCAACAACCGCTTTGTTATATCTTTCCATGCAGGTTCCCCCTTATATGCTCTAAAAATTGCACATAGCCTTGCCCGTTTTCTACGTTTCTCCAATGATTCCCAGGAGGTAGCAGTGCCTGTAGGGTTTTCAAATCGCATTCCTCTATCAACAAATTTAGCTGCTCGTTTTTGGACTCTCTCGAGTGCTTGTTTTTGACCAACCCGATATGGATCCCAGCATGCCGCGCTATATTCTAATATTGGTCGGACTAAGGATGTGTAAGCTAACTTTCGCGATTTCCCATTGCTGCGTTTTAATATTCTCATTACAAAGTGTAATGCTTTGCAGGCTTTTCCAGTGACCGAGTTTACATGTTCCCCCCATTCCAATCTTTCATTTATTATTACACCTAGATATCTAGTGCTACTTACCCTGGGTATTCTCTTGTTATCTAATTTATACGTCACATTTTCTTCTGTTCTTGTCCTTGAAAATATAATTGTTTTACATTTACTTGGATTTATCTCCATTTGATTGGATTGCGCCCAGAGTTGAATTTTGTTTAAATCTTCTTGTAAATTGTTAACGTCACCTTCGGTCTCGATATTTCTATAGATTATACAATCATCCGCAAAAAGCCGAATTTGTGATGTTATCCCTTTCCATAAGTCATTTACATATGCTAAGAAAAGCAACGGCCCGATCACGCTACCCTGGGGGACACCTGAGGTTACTTCGGTAGGGGACGATAATCTATCTCCGACGCGCACTCTTTGGGTTCGTCCGCTCAAGAATTCCCGAATCCAAATAATCGCTCTATTGTCTATTTGCATATTGCAAAGTTTTTCTATAAGTGGTCCATGAGGTACAAGGTCAAACGCTTTAGTAAAGTCAATAACTATTGCATGCACTTTACCGCCTGCATCGAGTGCATCAGCTACATCCTGACAAATAGCTACTAGTTGGCTCTCACAAGAGTGTCCATTCCGAAACCCATGTTGTCCTTCAAAGAGCCAGTGTGAATTATCCCATTCTCGTCTTAAGTATTGCTCTATAAGATGCTCGACTTGTTTACTTACTACTGATGTCAAGCTAACTGGCCTATAATTTTTCGCTTTGGTTCGATCCCCTGTTTTATAAATAGGAACGACTATAGCCTGCTTCCAATCCTGCGGTATACTTCCGTTATTTACCGTTATTTCGAATAGCCTCATTATATATGGCACGATTGCCTCCCCTCCAATTTTAAGAAAGTCACCCGAAATGCCGTCCGGACCGACTGATTTATATTTCCCTAATTTAAATAATCTTTTTCGAATGTCGCTTGGTTTCACGATCATAGGGGGCCCCTCCGTTTTTTTAATACTGGCATTGCTCTTTACCTGAAACACTGAAGCGAATTGCCGATTAAATACTTCCGCTTTTAACAAAGAGTCGGTAACTTGTACATTTCCATTTTTTATACCCGGAATCTCCTCCTTGTTACCCCTGCGCCTTCTCACGAATTTAAAAAACTGCTGCCAGTTATTTCTGTTAGACGAGAGAATATTTTTTAAAAAATTCTCTTCAGCGGTAATCTTCTCTAATAAAAGTTGATTTGATAAAACATGGAATTTATTTGCGTGATAAGTACTAATTTTACGTGACCCATATGCTCTCCTAACTTGTTTCTTTAGCCGTTTTACTGTTTTGTTGTAATATTCTGGGTCAGGGTTTTTTGTGAGTGTTTTACGGGGTATAAATTTATCTGTCGCTTCCACAACGATTTTTTTAAAATTTTGCCATATTTTTTCAACCGAACTTCCAGTTTGGGACCACAAGGAATATCTATCTTTTAGGAATTGTTGCAGCCTTGGAATGTCTCCTTTATAATATTGGTAAATGTGTTTCTTTTCCCCTGTATGGCATTGGGCTCGAATTCCTTCTACTTTAACCACTGCGCAGTTATGGTCACTTATACCAGGAGAAACTTCACACTCTAGCACTGCTTCCTCCGGCTTCACCAGGAAAACGTCTAGAACCACCCCCTCCCTGGTTGCGGTTTTTACCGTGTTGGTGGCGTTGCGCTCTTTCCGTAATGCTACCCTGAAGTGAGGAAGTAGCTTTGGGGGTTGACTTCTGTTGCACTGTAATTGGCCAACACGTTCAACTGGATACCCCAGTTCTTGGAGTTTAGAGGTGACGTCTGCTTCCTGTATGTACATTGGCAGATCTTTCAATGTAACGTACATTAATTTTTCTTCTGGCAGTAAAGTCGTAAGGTACTGCACCGTACTGTCAGACAATATCTTGCGTATTTGCCTATGATCATCTGGTGTTTCCGGCAAGAAGGCAATAGTACCACTCATATTCCTAATGTTGTACCTAATGTTAGGATATGAGGAATTTAACATTGTTGTTAAGTCTCTTGCTTTTACAGGGTCGCGTAACAAAATGGGTGTTCTCCGCTGCGACCGTGCTGCAGGACTTTGCTGTGGTAGCGGAACTTGTGCTGCTTGTGTGGGCGAGGGTGCGGCTGTATCTAGTGATGCAGAAGGGGCAGGCTTAGTTGTTTGCTGGGTTGATCTCGCTTCAGAGCACCTTCTTTTGCTTTGTGAAGCTTGTGGTGCTTCATCATCATTAACTGGTGGTAGCCCATTGAATTTATTTGATGTGGGCAGTGGTTCTGGCTGGAGCGCGTGCTTTGGAGCTTTAGCTCTTTGCTTGGCAGGGCACACTCCCCATTGTTCGGGATTTGTCTTGTATTTCTCACTTAGGAGAAGATAGTTTGAGATTGCTTCTACCCTAGCACGGTGTGCAGAGTAGAGACGGAAGGCATTCGTGGTTACTTCCTGGTTTGCTTCGGCGATGGTGCTGTATACTTGCTGATCTGCAAGTTCAAGGTATTGTATTCTTGCCTTCTTTTCCAAGGACAAGATTCTTTCGTCTCCGCGAGACAATTGCATGAGGGGGCCGACAATTATTGGCTGGTTCATAAACTCGCGATAGTCGCCTCCATTTATGTAGTATTGCAGGCATTCTAGCTCTGCCGAAGCCTCTGTATTAACATTTTCTTGTTCCATTAACTGGTCCAATACTTCAGAAACAGAAGCCGTTTCTTCTTCCTCCATTGCTACTTGTATTGTGATTGGTTAAGATCATCCAATCACAGCACGTTATACAACCTCCAATAGAATGTCTGTCTTCGTCAGTCAGTCGGGGACAGCAAGGGCTTGCCCTATGCTGAAGTCTGATAGATATAGAGGGAAAAGAGAATAGAAGGAAACAGCAAGTGATGGGCGCTAAGAAGCCCGAATCACAGAGGGCCTACCCTTTCGGGCGCCTAAAAACCAGTCACGAGGACTGTTGGCTTCAGCCTTGTGATTCTACCCAGTCACGTAGCTAGGTGCAGCTCTAGCAGGCTCGGATCCCTTGTTCTAACCTTCAAAAGGCTAGTAGGGCTCTTCGGTTCTTCTACGATGCGGCAGCACAAAAATGCTTGCAGTTTGAAGTCTCAAAGACGTGTTCACTCGTCGGAATCTCGACGAGAGCTTTCGTAAGTTCCTGACGCAGCCGAGGTACCCAACATCACAAAACCATCGAATAACGTCGGAGAAAGCAGCAGAATCAGAAGCCAGAAGCCGCCATTTTGAGGGAGGACCTCAGAATGCGCCCTGTGACTTTGCGGACACTTTTGAGACCAGCTGACCGTCTCAACTGACAAAGGCGTAATGACAAACTAGCATCAGTAATGTTCCGTCACTGAAAGATGTGCCCGCCTCGGTAGCGTGGTGGTAGCGTGTCTACCTCACACTCAAGAGGTCCCGAGTTCGAATCTCGGTCAGAGTGAGTTACCTGGATAAGGTTTTTTCGGGGTTTCCCTTAACCTGAAAGACGAGTGTCGGGTAACTCTAAGCTCTATGGACCCCGGACTCATTTGAGCATCATTTCACCCATTGCATTTATCGTCCGATATGACTCAACGTTGGAGGACGCAAAAAAAAAAAAAAGAAAAAAAAACTGAAAGATGTCTCAGTGCCATTGTCGCTATTATGTTACACAAATTATCAACCTCGAGCTTCTTGTTTCAGTATTACATTCCTTTTCCCAATAACTGTCAATTCTTTTATACTTTTCTTTTATACTTCTGTTACTTCTGTTACCTGTCTGTATAAAAAGGTCATTGCACTTATATAAACCCGCCATTTCAATGTATCACAGTTTTAAGCTATACAGAATTATGTTTATGTAATTTTAGATATATTACAGTTAATAATGAAACACAATTTATTGTTAGTTTACTAATGATGAATCTGAATGAAAAATAAAAATAACGTCATATTCATAGCTTTACTTTACATTACATTATATAAAATATATTTCCCTCCCCCCCCCCACCGACATAGTTACGAATGCAAAACATGCTACGGAAATGAAGGATAAACAACAGTTCTTCTTAGCGTACAAGATAGCGTGTCTGCCTCACGTTCAAGAGGTCCCGAGTTCGAATCTCGGTCAGGGTGAGTCATCTGGATAAGGTTTTTTAGGGGTTTTCCCTTATCCTTAAAGACGAATGTCGGGTAGCTGTAAGCTCCATGGACCCTAAAAAAGTTCTCCTGACTTTGATTTAATGTACCTGGAGAATTAAAGTGCTATAGACAGGGACGTATTTAAGGGGGGTCCAGGGTAATAGTTGAAATAAGACTTAGTTTAAAATAAATCGAAAAAAGTTCATTCAAGATTCTCATCTTAACATCTCTATTCACTGTCAGGCAAACATTAAGTTATTTAAGAGATAAACGAAAAGTTACTGCACAGCAGCTGTAGAACTCGTTAAAATACACAAATGTATTGCAAAGTTAACCAATTCCGATATATTATTATTTGTTGATTAGAATTCCCAGATACTTACTTAAAGATATGTAATTTTAACTTCTAAGTTCTTATTCCCTTTTTCATTCAAGGAGGATAATACTTCAAATGCATTAATCAGTGGTTCGCTTTTTAAATATCTGATTGCTGCTTATATCACTTTATCCCAGGTATAAGAACAAAAAATGTGCAATGTGCAAGGACTTGACAGGACGAAAACAAACTTTTCTAAGAACAATTTGTAAAAGCTTGGGTGGAGAAAGTCATGTGAACATAATATGTTACATGTGTTTTTATTTTTTACTAATATGATAAAAACACAACCCTGATTAATTATTTATTAAAAGCAAATAATTCAACTAACCCCCCCCCCCCCCGGAAACTGACTTCTGAATACGGCCTGGCTATAGATATAATCCTGCTTCTCAAAAGGTTACCATGTATTTATCTTTGTTAACAGAAACCTCTTAGATAACACACTGATTATTTTTGTAAGTGAGAGGGGCACTGGCATGCCTCTCTGTCGTGTGCTAAGCACCAATTAACGCATCACTTCAGCCAATGGAATGCGCAGGAATCACAAATGACAGATGTTATGTCACGTGCAGCAATCAGTGCGTTATCTGAGAGATTTCTATTACCAAAGATAAAGCCATGGTAACCATTCGAGCAACACAATTATAAACATATCTATGTTT